>CAUOFW020002558.1:378182-786584 GCA_963454935.2 Ilex paraguariensis
GGATGAGGAATGATATCACATCATTTGCACAACATGATTCTGAGACTTTATATGAAGCTTGAGAGCGATTCAAGGACTTACTCCAAAAATGTCATCACCATGGTATTCATAAGTGGTTGCAAGTTCAGATGTTCTACAACGGGTTGTTTAGTGCTACCTGAACAAGTATTGATGTAGTTGCAGGTGGGGCATTAATGGGGAAAGATTTCAATGAAGCTTATGAGTTATTATAAATGATGGCTGCCAACAATTACCAGTGGCCCTCTGCAAGGATCAATCAGCCAAAGGTAGCGGGAATTTATGAAGTTGATGCGGTTATTGCATTGGCTGCACAGGTTACTATATTGACAAAGAAGATTGATGCTTTAGGGGTGCAACCTATTTAAAGTGTGATAGTTGTTTGTGAATTGTGTCCTAGGAACCATCCAAGTGATCAATGTGCAATTAATTCGGAGTCGGTACAATACATTGGTAACCACAACAGGCAACAATATAGCAACAATTCCAACAACTATAACCCTAGTTGGAGGAGTCATCTGGGATTTTCATGGAGTAATAATCAAGCCTAACCTTCTGCTCCAAGACAATCATACCCACCAGGCTTTCAAAATCAAGCTCCACCACAACAAGAAAAGAAGTCGAATTTGGAGGAGTTGTTTTCCAGGTACATATCATAGAATGAGACAAGGATGAACAACATGGAAGTATCAATCCGAAACCTGAAAAATCAAATGGGTTAGCTTGCTAATGCCATTAACAACCGACCTCAAGACACTCTACCTAGTGATACGGAGATTAATCCTAAGAGGAAAGGTAAGGAGCACTGCAATACTATTACATTACAAACCGAAAAAGAGTTACCTAAGGTTGTGGATGAAACTCCAAAACAATCACATGGAGATGATATTGAGGGTAAAAAAATAAAAGATAGCAAGATTATGGATCATGAAAAGAAAGAAGAAGATCGAGTTGCATGTTCTAATTGAGGTAATTTGAGACCTATTGTGCCTCCCGTGCCATTTCCACAACGTCTACAAAAACAAAAGTGGGATAAGAAGTTCTCTAAATTCATGGAAGTGTTTAAGAAACTCCAAATAAATATCCCTTTCGCAGAAGCAGTGGAGAATATGTGAAATTTTTGAAGAAAATTTTGTCAAAAAAGAGAAAACTAGGCGATTTTGAGACAGTGGCACTTACAGAGGAATGTAGTGCTATTCTTCAAAAGAAGCTACCGCCAAAGCTTAAAGATCTGGGTAGCTTTACAATTCTATGCACAATAGGCAGTTAGTTTTTCGGGAAAGCATTGTGTGATTTGGGAGCTAGTATTAATTTGATGTCGCTCTCAGTTTACAAGAAATTGGGGTTAAAAGAAGCAAAGTCTACTAACATCACATTGCAGCTTGCGGATAGATCACTCACTTATCCAAGGAGCATAGTTAATGACATTCTAGTTAAAGTGGATAAGTTTATTTTTTCAGCTAATTTCATAGTCTTAGACTGTGAGGAGGATAGGGAAATACCTATTATTCTTGGGTGACCATTTTTAGCGACGGGGAGAACACTTATTGATGTACATAAAGGTGAGCTAACTATGTGAGTCCAAGATCAAGAGGTTAAATTCAATGTATTTTCAGCTATGAAATTTTCAAAGGATCCAAAAGAATATTTTCAGGTTGATGTGGTTGAAAAGGCAGTGAATGAGGTATTCGTTCAAAGCTGTATTTCAAATCCCCTTGAGAACGTCGAGCTATATAAAGATGAGGTGTTCCCGCATGGAGCAGTTGAAGTCGCAGTTGAGGAAGCCAATTCGAAAAGAACTTTCAAGGTGAACGGGCAGAGACTGAAGCAATATTTGGGCGACAACATTGATCATGAAAAGACCTCAATTACCCTTGCCGACCCGGGATGAAACAGGAAGTAGTCAGGTTGAAGACTATAAAACAAGCGCTAATTGGGAGGCAACCCAAAATTTTAGTTTCTAAGTTTTATTTTATTTTAGTTTTATATAAGAAATAATGTAGTTAGTTAGTTAGTTAGTTAGTTAGTTAGTGCATTTTAATTGGTATGTCAATTGCTTGCAAGTCCCAAGGATTGAACATAAAGTTGGAGCACACACAAAGCCCTACTAGTAGCCAAGAATAGCCCACCTATGTTTCCTGAATACACTCCCGACTCAGCAGATGATGAGGACGTTGATGATGATGCCAACTAGCGAAGTCTCAGGGAAGTCCTCTGTCTTAATTTTTTCTACTTTATACATTGAGGATAATGTTTAGTTTAAGTTTGCGCGTGTTTTCTTGTTCGCATTTGCATTATTAGATATGCATTTTGATAGCATGTTTGCACTTTAAATAATAGTACGAGTTGAGCAATGGGTTGATTGAATCTGATCATGGCCAATGATGAATGGGATTAATTGTCAATTCAAGAAAAATTGATGAACATGTTGAGTTTGTAGTTTGACATACTAGTTGGTTTTACACTGTTTGTATCTTTTCATTCATGAGTACATATCCATCTGTTTGATTAATTATTATTTAGAGAATTTATTTGGTTAAATACTTGTGGGAGATATCATTGAAACTTTAGAAAACTTATTTAAGCATCATTCAAAGCGAATGTAGGTATTCATATAAGTTTGGGGAAAATATTGGTTATGATAGTTAGTAAAAAAAAATATTTTTAAAAAATTATTTTGATTTAATCCTTCATGAGTAAGATGAAAAAAAAAAAAGGAAAACAAAAAAACAAGATAAGGGCATGTGATGAGTAGAGATGGAGCGTAAAACGCACTCACTCATAAACACATGTTGAGAACGAGATGGAGCGTAAAATGCACTCGTTCAAGAAAAGGCGAGATAGAGCGTAAAACGCACTCGCTCAATCGAAGGTGAGATGGAGCATAAAATGCACTCACCGAATAAATGAAAAAAAAAAAGAAAAAAAAAAGTGAGAAGAAAAAGAAAAAAATTTGGTCCTTCTATTTATATGTTTGCCCTAATGAGTGGAGGTTGATGTGAAACGTAAGTTTATAGAGCTGATATTGAGTTTCTCCTATGAAACATTTGATTACGTAAATGTATTTAGGTGATGACTAGCTTGATAGTCCGGATATGTCCATGTATTCAAAGGGTCATGACCGGAGGTAAAATTAAGGAGTATGTTGAATTGATAGACTTTGCACTGTTTTGAAGTTTCCCATGAATTATTATTTGTAGTAACTTTTTGGGGCCATTGTTCAGATTTATATTGATCCATTGTTTGAGTAGTTGGTTGTGAGGGTTAATTTTTATAGTTTTTATTCTTAGTATTTTGCTTGAGGACAAGCAAAGATTCAAGTTTGGGGGTATTTGATGAGTGTGTTTTATACCTATGAGTACTTTCGGCTTAATGAAATTGCAAGTTTTCAATTATTTTATGTTCATTTTTATTTGTTTTGTGTGTTTTGATGTTATTTTGTAGGGATAATCATTTGAAAGGAATCATGATCATTTGGGAGGAAACAAGGTCAAAATTGGAGCCTAAGTGTTGGATTTTTGAAAAGGAAGTTAAAGGGCATTGTAATGGAGTAATTACAACGTAAATAATGGATTTTAGAGCCTTGCAACTAAGTGTGGATGAGTGGTGAAGAGATGGACACATTACATGAGGATTTGAAGGCTTAAAAGTGAAAGAAATCAATGAGGTATTGGTGTTTGGTAACATAGGCATCAACACCCACACTATTTTGTAGCAGTACCTCGGTTGTTTGCCTTTTTGACCATGACACATTTTGAATCTGACAAAGTGAAAAACATGCAAGTTGTAGATCTGGATGTCTTCTGTCTTGTTGCAAAATTTCAGCTCCATCGGACGTTTGTAGCAAACGTTATGACGATTCTATTAAAACTAGTCCGGAGAAGGCAGCCAACCAGGGGGGCACGCCCCTGCGCCATCCTACTGTCCGTATGGCACCCCTGCACAGATTTATTGCGCCCCCGCACTTTTGTTGGTCTGTGACGCAAATTTTAACTTATTGTTACCCGAAATTGGACTCAAAAGCTACATATATGCTAGGGTTTGTGTGGGGAAGAGAATATTCTAACTTTTGGGGGCTGAAAACATCTAAGAAAGCCCAAGAGTTGATAGAAAATTGAAGACAAGAATCGAAGGAAACGACACTAAGAAGATTGGAGTTGAAACCTAGAGAGAAAGTGAAGATTGCAACTAAGTTTTCATNTGTGTCGTGTGTAACTTTTATGAGAGTTTAAACTTTATGAATCTATTCCAACTTACTTTGCATATGAATATAGTAATTTAATTAGGATAGATAATTTTATCTAGCTATCGGAAAANGAATATACTTATGTGTCGTGTGTAACTTTTATGAGAGTTTAAACTTTATGAATCTATTCCAACTTACTTTGCATATGAATATAGTAATTTAATTAGGATAGATAATTTTATCTAGCTATCGGAAAAGGTTTGATAAATAACTTTGAGTTCTCAGTTAACAACCTATTTTGATCAATTAACTGGAAAGAGAGTTAGAAAGATTTATACGAAGCATTAAGGGAAGTTGTAATCTTAAGTTCTTTTACCTGGTAAATTCAACCCTTGATTGTTAAGTTTATATTTAGTTTAAAATTAGTCATTCCATAGTTCAATTCCAATTGTTTGAATAAAACTGAATTGATATAAAGTTAGGACTTGAAAGTTATTAGTAATATTTCTCCGTGAGAACGATACTCTACTTATCATTTTATTACTTGTTGATCATGTATACTTGCACGTAAATTATCAATATCAAATTCGGACAATAAGTACGTTGGTTTTTCTTCTTTTTGACCATGATTCACTTAGAATCTGAAAACGTTCAAAACATGAAAGTTGTAGATCTAGATGTCCTGTATATTCTTTCAAAATTTCAGTTCAATCGTACAGTTGGATCAAAAGGTATGACAATTCTACAAACACTGATCTGGAGCTGGCACCTTCTAGAAGACCTACCGGTAGGTTTTGCCCATTGGAAAAAACCTACAGGTAGGTTTCATTATTCTATCGGTAGTTTTTGCCCAGAAACGCCAGTACACCTGCAACTCAATGTTTTNTACTTAAAGAAAGCTATAAGCAATAAGGAAAGCAATAATACTTTTGGGGGGTTTTTCACTATCAAAAGATGAATGTTTTACAAGTCCTAAGAGGTGGTATTTATAGGCAACAAGGGAGGGTGAAAGTCTTGTTAGGTGGCCTTGAATCTTGTTAGGTGGACTTGAAGATTCTTGTTAGGTGGGTTTGAATCTTGTTAGGTGGACTTGAAAATCTTGTTAGGTGACTTTGAATCTTATTAGGTGGACTTGAAAATCTTGTTAGGTGGCCTTGAATTCTTTGATCCTCCTTTGTTTTGAGCTTTGATAATTGGCACCCCAGTAGTTTGTAGCTTTGACGCACAAAATCCTGAAAAGAACAACAATTAATGCATTATCTTTTATTCACACACTAATTCTAATTTGATTTATTTTGACTAATTTAACTTTATTTAACTAACACAATTTACCTATTAAATTATGTCTTAATTAGGGTTAATCAATACCTATATGCCGTGTGTAACTTTTATAAGAGTTTGAACTTTATGAATCTATTTCGACTTATTTTGCATAGGAATATAGTAATTTAATTGGGATAGATAATTTTATCTAGATATCGGAAGAGGTTTGATAAATAACTTTGAGTTTTCAGTTAACAACTTATTTTGATCAATTAACTGGAAAGAGAGTTAGAAAGATTTGTACGAAGCATTAGGGGAAGTTGTAATCTTAAGTTCTTTAACTCAGTAAATNACGAAGCATTAGGGGAAGTTGTAATCTTAAGTTCTTTTACCTAGTAAATTCAACTCTTGATTGTTAAGTTTAGATTTAGTTTAAAATTAGTCATTCCATAGTTCAATTCTAATTGTTTAAATAAAATTGAATTGATATAAAGTTTGTACTTTGAAGTTATTACCAATATTTCTCTGTGGGAACAGTACTCTACTTATCACTTTGTTACTTGTTGATCGTGTTTACTTGCACATAAATTGTCAATATCAAATTCGGACAACAAGTTTTTGGTGTCATTGCCGGGGAATTATTCTAGTAATTATTTCAATATTAATTTCAATCAATTTGATCTAAGTTTAAACTTATTTAATTTTCTGTTTTAATTGTTTTCGCAAGCACTCTTGAATTTTGTATGCTAACACGATCTAAAATCAAGAGCTACTACTATACGAAGACGAAATCGAGAGAAGGTGCCAAAACTTGCAAAAACAACATCAAGAAGTAAACAACCAAGAAACTATGGCTCAAGATGAACAGAAATCGTTAAGGGATTATGCTATGCCGCTTGTTACAAAATACAATCAAGCATTCTAAGGCCCGCAATTCAAGCAAACAGTTTTGAGATCAAGCCGGGTTCCATCCAAATGATTTAGAATTCAGTTCAGTTTGGGGGTTTGCCTGACGATGACCCAAACGATCATTTGATGAGTTTTATAGAGATTTGTGACACGTTCAAGTATAACGGGGTTTTCGAAGACGCGATTAGACTCCGACTTTTTCCTTTCACATTACATAATAAGGCAAAGAGTTGGTGGCATTCATTGTCGTCGGGTCCTATTGTCACATGGACAGATTTAGCTCAAAAATTTTTAGCTAAATTCTTTTCACCAACTAAAACTGCAAGGATGAGGAATGATATCACATCATTTGCACAACATGATTCTGAGACTTTATATGAAGCTTGAGAGCGATTCAAGGACTTACTCCAAAAATGTCATCACCATGGTATTCATAAGTGGTTGCAAGTTCAGATGTTCTACAACGGGTTGTTTAGTGCTACCTGAACAAGTATTGATGTAGTTGCAGGTGGGGCATTAATGGGGAAAGATTTCAATGAAGCTTATGAGTTATTATAAATGATGGCTGCCAACAATTACCAGTGGCCCTCTGCAAGGATCAATCAGCCAAAGGTAGCGGGAATTTATGAAGTTGATGCGGTTATTGCATTGGCTGCACAGGTTACTATATTGACAAAGAAGATTGATGCTTTAGGGGTGCAACCTATTTAAAGTGTGATAGTTGTTTGTGAATTGTGTCCTAGGAACCATCCAAGTGATCAATGTGCAATTAATTCGGAGTCGGTACAATACATTGGTAACCACAACAGGCAACAATATAGCAACAATTCCAACAACTATAACCCTAGTTGGAGGAGTCATCTGGGATTTTCATGGAGTAATAATCAAGCCTAACCTTCTGCTCCAAGACAATCATACCCACCAGGCTTTCAAAATCAAGCTCCACCACAACAAGAAAAGAAGTCGAATTTGGAGGAGTTGTTTTCCAGGTACATATCATAGAATGAGACAAGGATGAACAACATGGAAGTATCAATCCGAAACCTGAAAAATCAAATGGGTTAGCTTGCTAATGCCATTAACAACCGACCTCAAGGCACTCTACCTAGTGATACGGAGATTAATCCTAAGAGGAAAGGTAAGGAGCACTGCAATGCTATTACATTACAAACCGAAAAAGAGTTACCTAAGGTTGTGGATGAAACTCCAAAACAATCACATGGAGATGATATTGAGGGTAAAAAAATAAAAGATAGCAAGATTATGGATCATGAAAAGAAAGAAGAAGATCGAGTTGCATGTTCTAATTGAGGAAATTTGAGACCTATTGTGCCTCCCGTGCCATTTCCACAACGTCTACAAAAACAGAAGTGGGATAAAAAGTTCTCTAAATTCATGGAAGTGTTTAAGAAACTCTAAATAAATATCCCTTTCGCAGAAGCAGTGGAGAATATGTGAAATTTTTGAAGAAAATTTTGTCAAAGAAGAGAAAACTAGGCGATTTTGAGACAGTGGCACTTACAGAGGAATGTAGTGCTATTCTTCAAAAGAAGCTACCACCAAAGCTTAAAGATCTGGGTAGCTTTACAATTCCATGCACAATAGGCAGTTAGTTTTTCGGGAAAGCATTGTGTGATTTGGGAGCTAGTATTAATTTGATGTCGCTCTCAGTTTATAAGAAATTGGGATTAAAAGAAGCAAAGTCTACTAACATCATATTGCAGCTTGCGGATAGATCACTCACTTATCCAAGGAGCATAGTTGATGACATTCTAGTTAAAGTGGATAAGTTTATTTTTTCAGCTAATTTCATAGTCTTAGATTATGAGGAGGATAGGGAAATACCTATTATTCTTGGGTGACCATTTTTAGCGACGGGGAGAACACTTATTGATGTACATAAAGGTGAGCTAACTATGTGAGTCCAAGATCAAGAGGTTAAATTCAATGTATTTTCAGCTATGAAATTTTCAAAGGATCCGAAAGAATATTTTCAGGTTGATGAGGTTGAAAAGGCAGTGAATGAGTTATTCGTTCAAAGCTGTATTTCAGATCCCCTTGAGAACGTCAAACTATATAAAGATGAGGTGTTCCCGCATGGAGCGGTTGAGGAAGCCAATTTGAAAAGAACTTTCAAGGTGAACGGGCAGAGACTGAAGCAATATTTGGGCGACAACATTGATCATGAAAAGACCTCAATTACCCTTGCCGACCCGGGATGAAACAGGAAGTAGTCAGGTTGAAGACTATAAAACAAGCGCTAATTGGGAGGCAACCCAAAATTTTAGTTTCTAAGTTTTATTTTATTTTATTTTAAATTTTTTTTATATAAGAAATAATTTAGTTAGTTAGTTAGTTAGTGTATTTTAATTGGTATGTCAATTGCTTGCAGGTCCCAAGGATTGAACATAAAGTTGGAGCACATACAAAGCCCTACTAGTAGCCAAGAATAGCCCACCTATGTTTCCTGAATACACTCCCGACTCAGCGGATGATGAGGACGTTGATGATGATGCCAACTAGCGAAGTCTCAGGGAAGTCCTCTGTCTTAATTTTTTATACTTTATACATTGAGGATAATGTTTAGTTTAAGTTTGCGGGTGTTTTCTTGTTCGCATTTGCATTATTAGGTATGCATTTTGATAGCATGTTTCCACTTTAAATAATAGTACGAGTTGAGCAATGGGTTGATTGAATTTGATCATGGCCAATGATGAATGTGATTAATTGTCAATTCAAGAAAAATTGATAAACATGTTGAGTTTGTAATTTGACATACTAGTTGGTTTTACACTGTTTGTATCTTTTCATTCATGAGCACATATCCATCTGTTTGATTAATTATTATTTAGAGAATTTATTTGGTTAAATACTTGTGGGAGATATCATTGAAACTTTAGAAAACTTATTTAAGCATCATTCAAAGCGAATGGAGGTATTCATATAAGTTTGGGAAAAATATTGGTTATGATAGTTAGTAAAAAAAATACTTTTAAAAAATTATTTTGATTTAATCCTTCATGAGTAAGATGAAAAAAAAAGGAAAAAAAAAAAAAACAAGATAAGGGCATGTGGTGAGTAGAGATGGAGCGTAAAACGCACTCACTCATAAACACATGTTGAGAACGAGATGGAGCGTAAAATGCACTCGTTCAAGAAAATGTGAGATAAAGAGTAAAACGCACTCGCTCAATCGAAGGTGAGATGGAGCATAAAATGCACTCACCGAATAAATGAAAAAAAAAGAAAAAANTGAGATAAAGAGTAAAACGCACTCGCTCAATCGAAGGTGAGATGGAGCATAAAATGCACTCACCGAATAAATGAAAAAAAAAGAAAAAAAAAAGTGAGAAGAAAAAGAAAAAATTTTGGTCCTTCTATTTATATGTTTGCCTTAATGAGTGGAGGTTGATGTGAAACGTNAGAAAACTCAATCCCAACTTGTACCTTGCCATCCTATCAATGCTTAATCTCCACTTTTACACCAAAACTACATGCAAACACAGAAATCAAAGCATAAGATGCAATATGCACTAAGTGAAGTAAGTTAGTCTGTTATCAATCCTAAAGTGAATATGTTAAACTATAAAATAATGCACTATTGAGCACCCAACACACACCCCAACTTTGGCTTTGCTAATCCCTAGCAAACATCAAAACTAAGAAACAAGTTAAAACAAACTTTCAAACATCCAAAGCAAGAAAAAGAAAACCATGTAATCAAATCATAACGCATACATTTGAAAGAACAAAAGGCACATGATTCAAAAGATGTGTTTCAATTGATTTTTAGCCATTGGTTTTACTTACATCAACTCAACAAAAACTAAAGCCTAGGCTATACAAAATTCATAACACTTAAACTCTAAAACTTAAAACAAAAACCATCAAGCAACAACATCTTCACTCCCATCAGCTGCATCCTCCTTCACATCAGTCCCAATTTTATCTTCCTCAGCCTCACTATCTGTGTCATCCACATCAATTGCCACATCCTCCCTAACAGAAGACCTCTAGGGTCCCAAAGATGGAACTGGTGGAATGGGCNTCAGCCTCACTATCTGTGTCATCCACATCAATTGCCACATCCTCCCTAACAGAAGACCTCTAGGGTCCCAAAGATGGAACTGGTGGAATGGGCTCACCAGGAAAAATATAGTCCAAAAAGTCTCTGAATACCCGTCATTAGCAAGTCTATCTTCCCCTCACATCTCTCTCCCACATGCCTAGTCTCAAAGGCATATCTCTCTGCACCATCCATCCTCTTCTCTAACCTAATAACCTTCCGAGTCAGTGTCGTTCTAGAGTGGATGGTGGTATAGTAGTAGTAGGGTCAGTAGAAGTGGTGGCCTCTCTGACTTTGATCCCCCTCGACATCATGGCACTCTTACTTTGGCTCTAGCGGATAATGGGTCCTGTCTTAGCAAGCCACAATACATCGTCTATGGTCTGCTTAACCCTAGCCTTCGCACACATTCTTTTCACCATGTGAGCAAAAAGAATGTTTGCCTTTGGCTTCACGGGGNTGCTTAACCCTAGCCTTCGCACACATTCTTTTCACCATGTGAGCAAAAAGAATGTTCGCCTTTGGCTTCACAATGGCGTCAAATTCACGTATAACCCACCATATCATTAATGTTATGTCAAGGCAAGAGCCTAGCATGAACTCATAAACCAAGGCTAACTTATCCGCACCTGGTTCCTTCTTTGATCCCATCGAATACACATTATAATGTAAGACCTTATTGGTCAAATGGTACTCCTCACTCAGACTATCCACAACCACCTTCCTAGTGAAGATCTTGCCCTCTTCATACATCAAGGCAGCATACTGATCCAAGGTCTTGGGCTGATAATTAGGGTGGGGGGAAATTAATATTATCTAGCTTAGGGCGAACATAGTTTAACATCTCAGCCACAATCGTAGGCATCACATCAATGTTCTTTCCCCGCACTGTGGTTCTGAGTAGCTGTAATCCACTGTCAGCAGCGTTGAGTTCCTTATAAACTCCCTACACATTGCAATCCAAATCCCTTCACCTCCTGAAACCTCAACTCCAAACCTCGATCAGTAATCTATTGATCAACGTCAGAAAAATNATCACATCAATGTTCTTTCCCCGCACTGTGGTTCTGAGTAGCTGTAATCCACTGTCAGCAGCGTTGAGTTCCTTATAAACTCCCTACACATTGCAATCCAAATCCCTTCACCTCCTGAAACCTCAACTCCAAACCTCGATCAATAATCTATTGGTCAACGTCAGAAAACTCTAACCCATGTCTATCCACTTACCTCTTGCAAGTCACATTCTTGGTGTCTATAATGGTTGAGTGTTCAACCTTTGGCTTCTTCTTCTGAGGCTCTACTAAAGTTTTAAGTATTGGCCTCCTCGTTCCTGCTTTCTTCTTTTCAGTGATAGCGGGTATCTTTGTGTGAGCCACTGCCAACAAAACAACCCCCACAACACTCAAAGACGAGAGGAAAAACCAAATCCATGAAATCAAACCAAAAGAGGGAAAAAAATTCATACCTTGCTCAACCATTAGTCATAAATCACGTGATAAATCTCAATAATAGGAAGTTTTAAATCAATGCCCAAGTTTAGAGAGAGGGTTTCTAAGATTTCTAGAGAGAATGGAGAGTTTTTAGAGAGACGAAAATTTCAATTCGAAGAAAACCTATGAAATTCCAAAAAAAAAACCCTTATTTTAACGCCTCAGATTCAAAATCTACTGGTAGGTGATGTACAACCTACTAGTAGAAAGATTCTTTATTTTAGCACATACCAGTAGTAAATACACATTCTACCGGTAAAACTCCAAAACTCCTGAAAAATTCCTGTTTCTACTTCTTTTTATTTTTTTTTCTTTTAACAAATCAAAACAAAATTAATCCTAGGCTCACCTAGTACCTAACCACCTAAAACATCAAAAATAAAAACCAGTGATCTAATTTAATGCCCAATTCCTAAGAATTTATGCAATAAAACCTGATCCTATTAAAACCCAAAATTTAATGCCTTGGAATTTAAAAGCACAATCTAAAAACTAACTAATTAAAAACTATTTTTGTAGGCAATCAAAATGCAATTAGCCTTTAAACCCCTAGGTGATCCCTAGTGGACTAGTTTTATCTCGTGAAGATTTTTAGAAAAGATACCTACACACTTTTCTATTTTAGCTATTTCGATTACACCACTTTCATCAATTTCAATAAAAACCACAATATGCTAATAGAATTTAAACTCATTCATGCGTAGTCATTTTCAAGCCTAATTGATATGTAAAAATATTCACACATATTATCATTAGAAAATTCTGTGTGTGCGCCACATCAACTAATTCAAGAATTTTGTCAAATAGAATTATCATTTCTTTTAGCTATCCAAATCTAGCCTTGACAATAATTCTCCAAGTTTTCACTCATAATAGATCTCTCTGACTATCATGACGGTTTCACTCAGGGTATATTAAGTAGAATTAATGTTAACAAAACTAGTATATTCCACATATTTCCAACAATGAATGGTATTAAGAAATGGATCAATCTTGAGATAATCTCATGAAAGAATGTTAAAGTACTAAGAATAAAACCATTGATGTATCCCTCTTTCCTATCAAGTAGTTTAATTCACCAGTATTCTCAAAATCAATTAGGACATTATCAAGGTTATAATGGGACTAAGGGTAAAGGTAGAAGAAACGACGGATTCAGACTTTCAAAAAGAGTTATCCCAAGATACTTTTAGCTTTCTTTGTAACACTTGACACCTCTTTTCAAACTTTTTCTTTTACTTCATTTTTCTTTCTGTTTGATTTTTTTTTATTTTTACAATCCCTTTTCTTCCCCCAAGCCTTTGGTTGCTTTTTTTTTTTTTCAAGCATTTTGCTGATTCTTTATTCCCTTTTCTTTCAAGTTGCCCATGTTCGAGATTTCACCATAAGTCTCCCAACTTCTCGCTAAAACTTAACAGCTCAATGGATAACCAAGGTAAGGTATGTACAATTTTTCTTGGCTTGGTTAAAATTTATGGCTAAAAATTGAACTTAAAAATAGGCTCAATCATGGCTTCGATGGAAAATTTCTAAGAAAGGATAGGCTAAGGCTCAAAATTATCTAAAAGATGGCCTAAAATCCTTTTCCAAGAACAATGAAAAATTTTAATTGATAGAGATACAATAAACTAATAATTCCTCATACTGTAACCAAAACAAACTTAATGAGACTATTGAAAGGAATGATGAAAGAACTATTTCTTGAGTACATATATCNTGTAACCAAAACAAACTTAATGAGACTATTGAAAGGAATGATGAAAGAACTATTTCTTGAGTACATATATCCCTCCACAAAGATAGGCATTAAACTCACAAGGTCATATATCTGTCTCCAATATACATGTCAACCTTTGAAAGACAAAAACCCATTTCAACAAATCACAAGAATTAGACAATCATGGTGCATAAAATTTGAGATTTTAATGACAATATAAGCATATGGCCCATTTATAATCAGAGATAGGATGAGTGATACCTGCATCTAACAGTTTAAGTACTTAGTCCTAACAATTTCTTAAGATGTGGGTTTAACCTACACTGTGGTTATCGAGAAGGTTTAGAGTCTTCTTCCAAATATGTATAATGAGTACAGAGAAGATGACTTATTCCTTCAATATCGGCTACTATCCAACCAATTGAATATTAATGATTTTTTATAACCCTTATCAATTGAATTTCTTGTGGCTCTAACAAATTTGAAGATATCACCACCGGGTAAGTTTTATCATCATCCAAGAAGACATATTTTGAGTTAGCTGGAAGATGTTTCAACCCTAATTGAGGAGTCATGACACTAGATTCAACGAACTTTGCTCCATTTGGTGATAACTCTTCAAATTTTGGAACTCATGTTCCAATAGTGGACATATCTATAACATACTCAAAATTATTTATAGACTCAAAAACTGCATATGACTCTTTTTCTTTCCTATTGTAGACATTTTCAAACAGACCCTGAGTCAATGACTCAATGCAATTCACTTCTTATAAATCTTCCTCAACCCTGGGTTGTTTAGCAATATCAAACACATTCAATTCCAGTGTAATGTTACCAAATAAAAGTTTCATGATTTCATTCCTACAATTAATCAAAGCATTAGATGTATAAGGAATGGATGACCCAAAATGACAAGAATGTGTGTAGTTGCATGCAAAACTAGCTATGTATCCAAAACAAAAAAATTCACAGAAAAAAAAAATTATTAACTTGAACAAGGACATCCTTAACAACTCCACATGAAATTTTCACAGATTGGTCTGCCAACTATAATGTGACATTTGTGGGTTACCTAACTATTCATAGATTGTGAATGGAAGTAAATTAAAACTTGCTCCAAGGTCAAGGAAAGCTTGCTCAATCCTAAAATTTCTAATTATGCATGAGACTATGGGATTCCCATGATCTTTGTACTTCAGCGGGGCCTTATGCTAAATGACAATACTATCTTGTTCAGTCAAAAATGCTCTTTTATGTACATTGATCCTTATTTTCACTGTGAAAAGATCTTTTAAAAACTTAGCATATGATGGGACTTGCTTGATTGCATCCAATAGGGGGTGTTAACCTTCACTTGCTTAAATAACTCAAAAATTTTAGCATGATTGTTCAATGGTTAAGGTTTCTTGACTCGTTGAGGAAAAGGTAAAAGAACAGGATTTGATTTGTCTTTTTGTCAGGTAATTCTATTTCCTTTTGAATACTAGGTTTACACTCAACTAGTTCATTTATAGGAATTGAATCAGATACTAGTTTAAGGATTTTTACTTTGATGATCTTGTCAATCACTTTACACTTTACCACTTTTCAATGTGGCAACTACTTGGACTTTGATGAGCACGTAATATTACATATTTAATGGCCTCATTACATGCATTCTAACTCAACTTTGCATTTAATTAATTGGAGTTAGTCGAATTTATGAATAATGTTGAAATCTTGATGTTTTAGGTAATTATAGAGTAAATGATGGATTTCGGAATCCTGCAACTAATTGTGGATTAGTGGTGAAGATATGGACACATTACATTGGATTTGGAGGCTTAAAAGTGAAAGAAATCAAGGAGGTATCAGTGCTTGGTAACATAGGCACTGGCACCGCACCATCTGGTAACAGTACCTTGATTTTTCTCCTTTTTTACCATGATCCACTTAGAATTTGAAAATTTTTAAAATGAAAGTTGTAGATCTAGATGTCCTCTGTATTGTGTCAAAATTTCAACTCAATCTGATAGTTGGATCAAAATTTATGATAATTCTACGAAAACTAGTCGAAAACTGGCACCTTCCAAAAGACCTACCGGTAGGTTTCATCGTTCTACTGGTAGTTTTTTCCCAGAAACAACAGAACACCTGCAACTCAATGTTCTGTCACTTAGGGGTCCCACCAATGATTCTCTCACTTATCCCCTGACATATTCTATATATATATATATACATGTCTCCTACACCCTAAAGTCAGCCTTTGAAGATGGAGGATGGGAAAGGAGGAGAGAGAAGGATGGAGGCATGGTGGGTGCAGGCTAAGCTCTTCCTAGCCTGTCTAATGCATCAAATCACCTCTTATGGATGGGAGGTCTGTTCACACAGGCTAGGAAAGCCTCATGGATGAAAATGCATTAATTCCTATACCATATATTTAGCATTCACACAAGCTTTGAAGGGAGAGACTACCTAAGCTTAGGAGTAGTTTTTAGAGAGATAAGTTCCAAGGAAGAAGATAAAGTTAGAAGGAGAAAGCTGAGTTTTCATATTTCTTCTCCATTTTCAGTGTTGTAAGCCTTAAATTACTTGTAATCTTCCATATTTCCACTTTCAACTCTTTCATTTAAGCTATATGCAAGTTTAGCTAGTTGTTTTAGCATTTCAAGTTTTACAACTTGGTGATGAATGTTATCTCTCTTGTAGTTTAAGTCTCTCCTAGCATTAATACAAGTTCTAAACTTAATTTCATCTCTATTTTCATTACATTTCATCTACATGTCTCCTTACATTATGCATATCTGTCCTTTTATTATGAGTAGCTAGATTTTTAGTTGGCTAATCCAAGGGATATTTTCTCTTGGGTATGTGAAATCGACTCTCATTCATTCCTCCTCGTATTGAAAGACGGTTTGGTTTGACTAGGTTGAGTGTGGATGTGGTTGTGAGTTCTTGATACACCGTAGACTTTTCACGGTTTATGCTTGAATCCTCACCTCTATTTTAGTCCCTCACTTCCTACAAATCAATCGAACATCTAGGCACCATAGGAAGAATATCTTGAGTTAATTTGGCATTCCCATTGGAATGACCTCTTTGGATTAGCCAACACTTATTTTCATTTCATTTTAATCAAAACCACAACTCACCAAAACACAAAACTCAAAGATTTTACACTTTTCCATTTTTACAAAATCACCTTCACGTAATTCACCTTCCTTCCCTAAGGAGACAACCTTAGAATGCCAATTCCAAGTAAAACACAACACTCGAAAATCTCTCTGCACTTGGGGAGCACTTTTGTACACACACACATTTTCATCCCAAACACATATTTACCCCATTTGTTGCATTATTCTAAGGGAGAGTGACACTTCCCTACACACATAAGTCATATACACATAATCATAATCATGGTCGACGATTAGGAAACCAAGCATTTTTGGCGTCGTTGCTGGGAAAGGTTAAGCATTGAGTTCGAAGGTGATTTTGGACAACATAGGTAAGTCTCGTAATTTTCATCACAGGCCAAGGCATGTTGTCTCATTTGCAAATAGTTGGTTTTAGTTTGTGTTTTGTGTTATGTTTCCTAATTTTTATGATAATGTGTTAAATGCCCCAAATTTTGAAAATGTGTGTGAGGTTTGTGATGAGTATGGGCACATCACTCATGAGTGTCCAATAAATTATCTGGTTCAAAACTTTGCATGCGAATGTTCAAATTCAATATTGGCCTCTGAAAAATNATTCAAAACTTTGCATGTGAATGTTCAAATTCAATATTGGCCTCTGAAAAGTTTTACCCCGACCACTATGTTACATCGAGTAATCCGAGTTATGGTTGGGAGAATGAACCTTATAATTTTTCATCCGATCTCACACCAGCAAATGAATTTTGTCACTATCCAACATACGAGGACTCAAGCAAACAAGAATTGGAAAATATTTTTTGTGAGTTTATGCTACCCCAAATGGAAGTCAATGCCCAAGTAGCCCAACAATTTTCTGAAATTAGAAATGACCTTATTGCATTGACTAATGCTATAAATACTATGCATGAATAACAACATATTGAGCATAGTTAGTGTATTGAGCANATGACCTTATTGCATTGACTAATGCTATAAATACTATGCGTGAATAACAACATATTGAGCATAGTTAGTGTATTGAGCATGATCATCTCAATGGAATGCATATTGATGTTGAATCTCCCACCACTCTAGATTGTGAAAAAATTAATGAAGATATTATCTCACATGAGGCTAATGAGCTCACGGTCATTTTGACATCTAAGAGTGGTGTTGAGGTTCACAATTTTCAACTTGGGGAGAGCATTGAAATGAAGTTAAGTGTAGGANTCTCCCACCACTCTAGATTGTGAAAAAATTAATGAAGATATTATCTCACATGAGGCTAATGAGCTCACGGTCATTTTGACATCTAAGAGTGGTGTTGAGGTTCACAATTTTCAACTTGGGGAGAGCATTGAAATGGAGTTAAGTGTAGGAACTTTTAAAGAGAAATTGTATACTCCAATGTTGGAATTGCATAAACTTGCCTACACCTCTGTTTGGTCGAGATTTTTGAATCATTATTCTTTGTATTGTTGGATAGATTGGTTAGGAAGGGCATTTATACAACAAAAAAAATTTAAAATAAAAAAAATCAATGGGCACAAGCTCATATCCAAATTGAAGCCGGATTGACATTAGCCCTTTTTGTCTTGTTTTCATGTACACAGTAGTTAGATTACTTGTNATAGATTGGTTAGGAAGGGCATTTATACAACAAAAAAATTTTAAAATAAAAAAAAATCTATGGGCACAAGCTCATATCCAAATTGAAGCCGGATTGACATTAGCCCTTTTTGTCTTGTTTTCATGTACACAGTAGTTAGATTTCTTTTATTGTCATATTTTTATTTTCATCATGTTATAGTGTAGATTTTAGCATGAAGTTGTTTACCTCTCCTTAATTTGGACTCAATTCATTTTGAGCATCATCGTAACAAATCTTATTCAATATCATGTGTGAGTTTAAGTTGGGGGGTGTAAACAAGCTTTTTGTGTTTTATTTTCCCTTTAATGTGTCCACTGGAAAAAAAAAAAGANTTTAAGTTGGGGGGTGTAAACAAGCTTTTTGTGTTTTATTTTCCCTTTAATGTGTCTACTGGAAAAAAAAATAAAAAGAAAAAAAAGGGAGTATCTGCTTTCACATATTACTCTCATTTTTGCATGGTTCAAGTTGGGGGGTCAGGTACACCATTTACATGTTCCACCACTTTTTGTATAGAATAGTTGGAAATATGAAAATTTTGGACATTTTTTTGTGAAAAATATCTAATATTGAACTATATTCCCCTACCCTAATTGTTATGGGAGTTGTGATAGTTTGATCTTCGTTTTGAACTTTGAATATATTAGCACATCATAGAAGTTTATCCTATGCCAGAGTATCACATATGTATTTTCTTTCAAACTCAACCATAGTGCACCTTGAATGTGTTATTTCAGTAATTTATTGATTGGATCCACATTTTAGTGCTTGACATGAATAGTGGAGATGAGTAAGAACCCATGAGAGCTTTAGTGCCAATGATTTTTGGAGGAAACTTACATTTACTCGAGGAACAATTTTTCAAATTTCAAATTTGTTCAATAATCTCATTATGCTTGTTTTGTTTAAGTGCATTTGGATAGTGGATTGACTTTGTCTTGAAATGCAACGTGCTCCCCCATGCCCATCTAGNACATTTTAGTGCTTGACATGAATAGTGGAGATGAGTAAGAACCCATGAGAGCTTTAGTGCCAATGATTTTTGGAGGGAACTTACATTTACTCAAGGAACAATTTTTCAAATTTCAAATTTGTTCAATAATCTCATTATGCTTGTTTTGGTTAATTGCATTTGGATAGTGGATTGATTTTGTCTTGAAATGCAACATGCTCCCCCATGCCCATCTAGAAAGGATCTTAGACCATCTTTGATTTACTTTAAGCCTTAGCCTTTTTCTTGTGAAAGTTTATCCCTACTACCGTGATTGAGCCTTAATTGTAAATTCGTTTCCACACCACACATTTGACCAAGCCAATGCAAAATGATAAAAATTTACCTCACCTTGGTTGTTTCTGGAGCTGAATATGAGTGATCATAAATAGAAGGAAGTATGGTGTGAAAAATCAACAAAAGGGATGAATGAAGTTGAAATTCAAAGAGTTGAACAGAAAAAGAATGAAAATCCAAGAAAATGAGAAAAAAAAAAGGGTGAAAAGAAGAAAAGAATGACAAAATAAAAGGAAAATATTAAGGAAAAGAGAGAAAAAAATGAAATAAAGGATGTGGTGACGGTGTTAGACTGAAAAGCCCATGAAAAGGGAGATGTTTGAAACCAAAGCCATTCACTCGGAACAACCATCTTTATTATCCTTTATCCTTCATTTCAATTACCTCAATATCACCCCAAGGCCTCATTACAACCTTTGAAAGTCCTAAATGATCTAGAGAAAGCATGGGGAAAGCATACTTTTAAAGGAAAAGAAAGGTTGATTTAGCTATCTATTGCCCTAACATTCCTTTTATGAGATTATGCCAAGGTTTTTTCATTTATGCATGTACTTCATTTTTGGATTATATGTGAACATACTTCATTTTGTGCACAAGATTCTATCTCACATATACACATGGAGCGAATGCCAGGATAATCATAGTGTGATTTATTATTGAGAGAAACCCTTGGTGAGTTTTGCATCGAAGGTGAATTTGGATAGCCAAGTGAATGTAAAGTCCGTTGGATAAATGTTTAAATTACATAGTCATTTCACACTCACATTAGTTGAAAGGAAATGTGTAGGTGTATACTCTAGAATAGCATTTAAAGTTATGATGATACTCATGTGTGATTGGTTTGGGTGCTTTGGACAAAGCTATTTTTGACATCCCAGTACTAGTTAAGATACGAACATATGTTTCAAATGTTGGATAAGAGGAAAAGAAGTTTGTAGGTACCTTCACTAGAAACCTTCATGAGACAAAACTTGTCCACTAGGGATTACTTGGGGGTTTAAAGGCTTGTTGCATATGCTAAATGCAATAGCCAAATTAGTATAGATTTATTTTTGTTTGCTTAACTTTTACATTTAGTTTGCTAGGGACTAGCAAAGCTAAAGTTGGAGGGTGTGATGAGCACATAGCATTGCATATTTAATGGCCTCATTACATGCATTCTAACTCAACTTTGCAATTAATTACTTGGAGTTAGTCGAATTTATGAATAATGTTGAAATCTTGATGTTGCAGGTAATTATAGCATAAATGATGGATTTAGGAACACNTGGAGTTAGTCGAATTTATGAATAATGTTGAAATCTTGATGTTGCAGGTAATTATAACATAAATGATGGATTTAGGAACACTGCAACTAAGTGTGGATGAGTGGTAAAGATATGGATACATTACATGAGGATCTGGAGGCTTAAAAGTGAAAGAAATCAAGGAGGTATCAGTGCTTGGTAACATAATCACCACCACCCGAACCATTTGGAAGCAGTACCCCGATTTTTCTCCTTTCTTACCATGATCCACTTAGAATCTAAAAATTTTCAAAATGAAAGTTATNATTTGGAAGCAGTACCCCGATTTTTCTCCTTTCTTACCATGATCCACTTAGAATCTGAAAATTTTCAAAATGAAAGTTGTAGATCTAGATGTCCTCTGTATTGTGTCAAAATTTCAGCTCAATCGGAAGGTTGGATCAAAAGTTATGACAATTCTACGAAAACTAGTCCGGGTCTAGCACCTTCCAGAAGACCTACCGGTAGATTTCATCGTTCTACCTGTAGGTTTTGCCCAAAAATGCCAGAACACCTGCAACTCAATGTTCTGCCACTTGGGAGTCCCACCTATGATTCTCCCATTTGCCCCCTAACATATTCTACATATATACATGCCTCTTACACCCTAAAGTCAGCCTTGGAAGATAGAGGATGGGAAAGGAGGAAAGAGAAGGGTGGGGGCATGATGGGTTCAGGCTAAGCACTTCCTAGCCATTCTAATGCATCAAATCACCTCCTATGGATGGGAGGTCTGTTCACACAAGCTAGGAGAGCCTCATGGATGAAAATGCATTAATTCCTACACCATATATTCAGCATTCACACAAGCTTTGAAGGGAGAGGCTACCTAAGCATAGGAGTTGTTTTTAGAGAGATAAGAGAAAGTTGGGTTTTCATATTTCTTCTCCATTTTCAGTGTTGTAAGCCTTAAATTACTTNCACACAGGCCAGGAGAGCCTCATGGATGAAAATGCATTAATTCCTACACCATATATTCAGTATTCACACAAGCTTTGAAAAGAAGAGGCTACCTAAGTTTAGGAGTATTTTTTAGATAGATAAGTTCCAAGGAAAAGATGAAATTTACATAGATAAAGCTTAGATTTTTGCATTGTCTTCACCCATTTCAGTTGTAGTACGTTATATTTCACTTGTAATTTTCATTTCTTGCATTGTAATCTCTTTTATTTCAAGTGTAATCAAGTTTAATCTTATGTTTTTGCACTTCCATAATTTCTGCTGGATTTTCTCTGCAACTTTTATGTTTGGGTATGAAATGAATTTTTCTTTGTAGTTTATCATCTCCTAGCATTACTCCTAGCATTAATACAAGTTCTAAGTTTCATTTCATCTCTATTTTCAGTCCATTTCGTCTATATGTCTCTTTACATTTGGTTTGTTCTTGCTTTTATTATGAGTAGCTAGATTTTTAGTTGGCTAATCAAAGGGAGATTTCCTCTTGGATATGTGAAGTCGACTCTCATTCATTCTTCCTCGTAGTGAAAGGTGGTTTGGTNGGTTTGTTCTTGCTTTTATTATGAGTAGCTAGATTTTTAGTTGGCTAATCAAAGGGAGATTTCCTCTTGGATATGTGAAGTCGACTCTCATTCATTCTTCCTCGTAGTGAAAGGTGGTTTGGTTTGACTAGGTTGAGTGCGGACATGGTTGTGAGCACTTGATACATTGTAGACTTGTCATGGGGTAATGCTTGAGCCCTCACTTCCATTTTAGTCCCTCTATTCTTACGAATCAATCGAACANTTCTAAACTTTATTTCATCTCTATTTTTAGTACATTTCATCTACATGTCTCCTTATATTATGCATGTCTTTCCTTTTATTATGAGTAGCCAGATTTTTAGTTGGCTAATCCAAGAGAGATTTCCTCTTGGGTATGTGAAATTGACTCTCGTTCATTCCTCATCGTACTTAAAGATGTTTTGGTTTGACTAGATTGAGTGTAGACGTGAATGTGAGTTCTTGATACATCGTAGACTTGTCATAGGGTATGTTTGAATCCTTACCTCCAGTTTAGTCTCTCCCTTCCTACGTATCAATTGAACATNTTTGAATCCTTACCTCCATTTTAGTCTCTCCCTTCCTACGTATCAATTGAACGTCTAGGCACCATTGGAAGAATATCTTGAGTTGATTTGGAATTCGTATTGGAATGAATTCTTTGGATTAGCCGACACTTGTTTCCATTTCATTTTAATCAAAACCACAACTCACCAAAACACAAAACTCAAAGATTTTACACTTTTCCATTTTAACAAAATCACCTTCACAAAATTCACCTTCTTCCCCTAACGAGACGATCTTGGAACACAATTCCAAATAAAACATGACACTCAAAAGTCTGTCTGCTCTTGAGGAGTATTTTTGTACACACACACGCATTTTCATCCCAAACACTCGTTTACCTATTTCTTGCATCATTTTGAGGGAGAATGACACTCACCTACACACGTAAGCCACATACACATGACTGGAATCATGGTCGGAGATTAGGGTCAACGAATGGAACCAAGCAGACTTGGCCCTAAGAAGATTCAGATGATGAACATTAGCATAAGTTCGACCCTATGGAGTTTTAGGTTGAGATGAGAATTTTTCCTTCTCTGTTGTGCTTAAAGACTGGATCAACGTAGTTATGTGGCTTTTGATATCATCAATTTTTTATGATGTTTGGGCCTTGAAGTCATTGAATGCACAAGTAGATTGAGTATTGAAACTCATCTGACTTTGAATAAACTGATTCATAGTATCTTCTAGACTTCTTTCGTGTAGTGGCTAGTAAGGTGGATATAGTCGTTGGGCCTAAGGTTATGGTGGAGGTGGACCTTGTTGCTAATTCACAGGTTGTGTGTTTCTCTAGCTGAAGTTGGAGTGATTGCACCACCCTGGATTATAGGTCTCAGAATATAGGTTGGAATAAGGTTTGTTAAAGTAGGAAATGATATTGGACTATTCCATAAAGACTTCCTTAAATGATGGGATGATAGGACACTCCCCTATGAGATATCCTGACAAAGCACAAATTCCACACAACTAGTTAATAGGAGACATAATAGAAAATTAATTGACCTTTTTCATCTCTGGGGCATCTAACTTTCGACACAAAGTTGCCATTCTGGTTCTCATGCCGTCGTCCTCTTTCAACACATATTTCTCTCCTTGGGATATGGATGGCCTGGTTTCAACAATGTTTGGTGAGGCCGAGTCTCACATTTGAGAACTTTCAGAAATGGTCTCAAAAAGCTCAAATGCCTCCCCGGGATTCTTTCCCATGAATTCTCCCTTGGCCATCATTTCTACAAACTGATGCAATGCAGAGGGAAAGACATTATAAAAGAAACCAACTAGGGTCCAATTTTTAAATGCATGATGTAGCAAAGCTTAAAGAAGATCCTTAAATCTATTTCAACACTGGTAAAAAGTTTCTACCTCTTTCACAGAAAAAATTATGATTTGATGTCTCAATGTATTGGTTCGATGTATAGGGAATTTTTTTTTTTGAAAAATTAAGTTTGTAAGACCTGCCACAAAAGAATTTAGATATTGCTTAGCTTTATCTTTCAAAGAAAAAGGAAAAAGTTTCAACTAGACCATTTCAGAATTATCTTGCAATGCACTATTTACATCTTCAAAATCTTTCAAATACAAATAGGGATTTTTAGACTCAAGACCATGAAACAGTGGTAAAAAGATGTATTTCCTTGGTTTGATATTAAAATTTGGAGCATTAATAGGAAAAACAAAATATGAGGGGACACTAGTACGCGTAGAATGCAAATATTCTTTCAAAGACCTTGCCTTCTGAACTACCTTTTGATCTCTTTGATTATTATTAGCCATGCTTAATTCAAAAGAGTCTATGGATGCTTGTAATAATGATAATGATGAAGATGATGATGAACTACACTAATTTACAGATCCTACTAACTCGGCAGACATAAACAAAAATGATAACAAAATAAATGAAATCATATATACATCTAAGACAATCTAGGTAACTTTCCTTTCTTGTTTTTCTCAAACTACTGTAACTCCACAACAATAGCGTCAAAAATTTGACTTGATCTTTATCATATACACCCAAGTATAAGTGGTCAAGTTGTAATATTTCTCGGTGAAGTCTAAGGTTGATTTCACAAGGATTTATCTGTTGGAAACTTGAACAGAAAGAGTGTGAATGAAACCTAAAGAAAGATTGCAAAACAATAGATTGTGGTGTGAGCTTAGTGATTTAAAAATAAACTGCTTAAAAAAATGAGATTACAATAGATGGAAAAATGTACTCTTTAGTTAGGGGACCAGGACATGCATGTCAGTACTTGAGTTTATAATAGTGCTACCATACTACAATTAACCCCCACATCAATGGTAAGTTAATCATAAAGTATTTAATATAAAATCAGAACACAGTAACCGTTAGGTTTACCGGAAGGTATATGCAAGTTTACCGGACGGTATATGCACCTTACCACAATCAATTACCCTAGCAACCCCTAAGGTATACAACCTTTCAAAAGTTCACTTTGATAATTGATCGGAAGGTTTATGATTTAATGAAAAACATAGCTCTGAATTATGTATCGAATCAAAAGCATTGGATATGTAGAGACTTAACCTGTCTATAACCAATCTCCCAACTTTTACATAAAACCCAGCTTTGTAAATCCTTAAATCATACATGAAGTACATAATATAAAAAAAAGATGACATGGAAATATCAATAAAACCTAGCTCGGTACTTGCATGAATGAGCATAACCTAAGTTACACGTTAGGAATACAAAGTAAAAAACGTTAGAGTAAAGTATCATACATCAATTAAGGGAGGTATATAACAATAAAGCATGAACTAAATATGCACATATCATAACTCAAGCAATGTTACACAAGTCCTTCCCGCCTCACTAAAGAGCTAATGAAAAACTACCCATTCTTCATAGTCATAGACAAATTAGAAAAGTGGGTGATCTTTATTCCTCCAAGTAAGATTGGAATTACAATACAAAGCAATAAGACATAAATAAAGTTCCTAA
The DNA here is from genome assembly GCA_963454935.2 of Ilex paraguariensis. Taxonomy (NCBI): domain Eukaryota; kingdom Viridiplantae; phylum Streptophyta; class Magnoliopsida; order Aquifoliales; family Aquifoliaceae; genus Ilex; species Ilex paraguariensis. Next base: position 404,201 of record CAUOFW020002558.1, read on the forward strand.
CTCTTCCCTGAGGTTAAATTGAAACACCACCACACTTCCTTTGTCAAGGCAAGGCTAGGAAAAGTGAGAGAGGTTTAACCCTCCAAGAGGGAAAAGGTCTTCAAGAAATGTAGAAGAGAGAATAGGCTAGGAAAACCTTTAACTAAACACTAAATAATTATCATTAAAACTGGCGGAAGGGGGTATTTATAGAGAATCATTGGGCGGCAGTTTCCTTCCAGAGCCAATAGGATGCAAGTGCTTGCAAAACAAAACAATGGGAGAGAAGTTGTAATGTTAGTTTAACCACTGTACGGACACCAACTTTTACTGTTTGGACAGTGCTCTTCCACTTGAATTCAGCTATTCTTCTCCTTGGTTTTGTGCTGATGCAGGGTCCCACCATTCAAATGGTGCAAGGGCATCCGAACACTATCATGTTGCTTCTTTTTTTTCTTTTTATACCTTGGTCCCTTAGCTTTCCAATTTTTTATTTTTAGACCCTGTAATTTCAAAATAACATTTTTCAACCCCATTAGTACAAAAATCATTTAACTTTTAGTCCTTTAATTATTTAATTAATGCAATGAACCCTTATAAACAATGCAACATTTTAGGGTTAATCAATATCAAGTTATTCCCAATGTGCTCTTAAGGTTATCTACATTCCTTGCCCAATCGGTATTGGAATAGCTAGCAATCTCGAGATTAGTCTCAAAAGTATACAAAATACCATACCCTAAAGTGCCACTCACATAAAGAATAATGTGTCTAACTGCAAGAAAATGTGACTCTTTAGGAAAAGATTGAGACCATGCACATACACCAACACTAAAGGAAATGTCAAGTCGTCTTGCAGTGAAATAACGTAGACTACCTATCATACTATGGTAGAGTGTGTGGTCTACATTTTTTCCTAGAGTATCTTTACTCCATTTTGTGCTAGTACTCATCAAAGTATGAAAGTGCTTGGCTAACTATAACCCAAACTTCTTAACTAGATCTTTTGTATATTTCTATTGTGAGACGAAAATCAAATTATCCATTGATTTAACCTATAAGCCTAGAAAGTAAGTTAGTTCACCCATCATGCTCATTTCAAATTCAGATTTCGCCAATTCACTAAACTCATGAGCAAGAGAGTCACATGTAAAACCAAAAACAATGTCATGAACATACACTTGGACAATTAAAAGTTCACCATTAACAATCTTTACAAACAAGGTCTTGTGTACACTACCTCTAGAAACTCTTCTTTCAAAAGATAAATATAAAGTCTTTCATACCAAACCCTTAAACTTTGATTTAAACCATAGAGTGCCTTTTAAAGTTTAAACACATGCTTAGGATGACGTGGGTTGTCAAAACCCTTTGGTTGTTCCACATGGACTTTTTCTTGAAGTAAACCATTTAAAATACACTTTTCACATAGATTTCATACCACTTGAATTTCTTGTGAAAAGCTAAGGCAAAGAGTAATCTCACATATTCTAGCCTAGCTCCGGTGCAAAACTCTCATCAAAGTTCATTCCTTCTAATTGGGTGTACCCTTGTGCTACTTGTTGGAAAGAAAATCTCAAGAANAACAATGTCATGAACATACACTTGGACAATTAAAAGTTCACCATTAACAATCTTTTCAAACAAGGTCTTGTGTACACTACCTCTAGAAAACTCTTCTTTCAAAAGATAAATATAAAGTCTTTCATACCAAACCCTTAAACCTNGTACACTACCTCTAGAAACTCTTCTTTCAAAAGATAAATATAAAGTCTTTCATACCAAACCCTTAAACCTTGATTTAAACCATAGAGTGCCTTTTAAAGTTTAAACACATGCTTAGGATGACGTGGGTTGTCAAAACCCTTTGGTTGTTCCACATGGACTTTTTCTTGAAGTAAACCATTTAAAATACACTTTTCACATAGATTTCATACCACTTGAATTTCATGTGACAAGCTAAGGCAAAGAGTAATCTCACATATTCTAGCCTAGCTCTGGTGCAAAACTCTCATCAAAGTTAATTCCTTCTAATTGGGTGTACCCTTGTGCTACTTGTTGGAAAGAAAATCTCAAGAATCATTGACAGCGCGTATGTATCGAACACAACAATTTTTCTTTAAAAATCCTATAAAACGGAATTAGGATTTACCTTCGAGATTGCTCTGGATTGACCTTGTCTCAACACGAACGCAAAAACTAAAGAAAGATGCAGAAAGCAGCTCGCTGAACCTCATGATTTTCTATCATATATTCCCTAACGCCAAAAATCTGGATGTAGTGTGGGCTTGCAAGGACCTCCAAACTTCTTCTTCTTCTTCTTTTCTCTCTCTCTCTCTCTCTCTCTCTCTCTCTCTATCTCTCTCAGCCTCTCTCAAAACGTGAGTAATAAATTTATGTTGATTTATAGAGCCTAGACATCTATATATAGGCTACGACATAAATACTAAGGAGAAATAAATACTAGGCTTCCAATGGGCCTAAGATATTATGTTCAACACAAAACAAACATCCTACAACTCATTAATAATAAGTTAGTCCAATAAAAATTTATTATTGATCTTCTAAACCTTATCTCAAAATTATATTCGAGTTCCTTATTATTATATGCTTAATAATCTCTTCGTGTTTAAGATTACAGATGTCCATCAATTAAATAAATTACTAACAATTATATTTAATTGACTTCTTTTATTCCTTGAGACCTTACCACTCAACTTATTTGTCATCTCAGATAATTAAATCCACATGTAGGGTTTGACATGGACAAAACTTATGAGATTCCTCAAGAGAACATCATCAACTCATTTAAATATCAAGATTTGGTTTCCTTTAATAATTAATTTTCACTATACAAATAACATTGTCTCCTAATTCACCGAGCTTATTGATTCAATATAAATCTCACTCTTTGATGAATTAAAGTGACAATCATTATATACACTTGGCGATTAAATATCTTAGGATTAAGAGCATAAGCAATCTTAATAATCATGAGGTATTTATTATCTTATTGAATAAGTAAAAAATAATAACCTCAACATGGGTCTGTTCAATACACAAAGTGCACTAGCGCAATAATCCGAGACATCAAACAGTTTTCTACAGTCAAGACAAACTATACCAGAATATTACACTACAATCATACTGATGGTGTGTCTAATTTCATCTAGGATTGTGAACCTATACTCATATTATATGAGGATCCGATAACCTGATCTTCTGTGCATAAACCAAACTCTACACACCAAATTATCTATGATGTAAAATATAAGATGACTAGTCATAACCCGTGCCTGAAGACACGATAAAATATAAAATTCAATCGTCCAAAAAATTGATCCCACTATATTAAATGTTTTTAAAATATATTAACTACAAATTAATTATATATTAAATAATTAAATATATGATAGAAATGAGTGGTGTGATATTTTTAGGGAGAAAATATATAAATGATTAAATATGTGATAGAAATGAGTGATGTGATTTGATGTTTGAGTCTGACAAAGGGATGATGGGTGAGATAAGTGATTGACGATGGTTTTGAGGGAGAAAATATGATTGGGATAAAATTCAAACACACTCCTATTTTATTATATAGATTAGTAGTTAAAACTAGCATCTCACTATGCATTTTTATGACTAATTGTGCTTGAATAGAGTTTCAATGATGGCATTTTAGGATAAATATTGTACAAGGGCCTAAAGTCAATGCATATCAAACTTTCATGCAACAATTGCACATTCTAGAAGAAAATTGGAGAAGCTTAAAACAAGGCATGAATATTTGAACGCCAATCCACGTTCGCACATCCTCTTGAATTATTGGAGGACCAGTTGCTGAGGTGATGATACATTGCATGTTGCAGTTAGAAGAAAAACAATGATGTACTTGAGTACCACATTAGAACACCAACTAACGTTCGAACATTGGCTTGAAACACTTGAGGACCCCTGAAGAGTGTGTTATTGCATATGGCATGCGGAAGTTGTTCTCACACAAGAACAAATGCCACTTGAGTGGGAAGTTCAAACCCCATCCAGCATTTGAACGCCCCTCAAAGAAAACAGAAGACCACGTTTGAATGCCAACTAATGTTTGAACGTTGTCCCTGGACAGGCTGCAGAATGGTTGATATTCTATCCGTACCTTGGGGCTTTCACTTGGACTTTGAAGACCTTGCACTATTCTTTCACACTCCCTTGTCCACGCCCCCTTGCCTATAAATACTCCCATTGTGGGAGCTTCAAAAAGGGACTCACATAGAGCTAGAGCTAGACCTAGTTGTAGAGTTAGACTTAGATTTACATTTACTTGCATAGAAGAAAGATAGATAATCATTTGGCTGAAGAGGAAACCCTCCAAAAGTGACTAGCTTTCTTCTACTTTCCTTATTAATTTCATTTTCTTCCATTGTTTGAGCTTTCTTTTTCCCTTAGAGGAGTGAAACTTTTCCACTTTTCTAGCATTTTACCAAAATCGTGAAGGGTGGAACGTGATTCACTCATTCTTCATCGAAGATCGACTCCTTGTTTAGTGTGTTTTACTTTGTAACTCCTCTACTTAGATGGATGAGCATCACTCACTTTTCTAGTTTTACCAAAGCCATGAAGAGTGAGTAGTATCTCATTCACTTCTTAGTAAGAGGTGACAGACATGTATAAATCATCCGAAAGTTATATTTGTGCATTTCGTTTATGCTTAATGATTTATATTACACTTTCTTATTGAATGATTGAATGCATCTAGCAATGCTAAGGTACTTTTTACAACCATGGGTGCTTTCTATGACATAGATGACTCTTGCATAGAAAGACACATTGGTTCTAGGCAAGTACCCCGGCTATATCTTCATGACTACATTTCAATCTTCACCATTATTGTGTTTCATTTAAAGAGTGGAATACTAATGCAATGGTTGGATTCCTTGTAGAGACACTTGCTTGTTTGTAGAAGGGTTGAGTCTCGGCACGGACAATTCTTGTAAACCTCTACAAAGACATCAGAACCATGCTCTTAATTCTCACAATCCATCTTTATCTTTCGATTAGCTTTATGTTGACACAGGGGTTAATTGAGTTACCAAGCACAAGTATAATAAATCGGATGATTAACTACATGTTCAGACCCTCAAGCTAAATGGTGGTTATTACATTTGAAAATTTATTATATTTTGTCTAGATAAATACCTTGGAAAGAATCTTATATTTTGTCCAGAAAAATCCCATAACTTCAAATCTCAAGGGTTCTAGTTACTTGGTCTCTGTCACTACTTACTTCGAGACACTGACAATAGTTCCCTATGGATTCGACTCCAAACTTTACCAAATTATTACTACAGCTTAACCATCTGCACTTGAGTGTACACATTTTGGATCAAGTCAAGTTTTTGGCGCCATTGCCTGAGAACCATAAAAGGTGTTTTTAAGTAAAAGGTGAAAAGACCTTTATTTTTGTATAGATATATAATTTTTTTTTATTGTGTACAAATTTTTATTTTATGTCTGAGGATGATCCTTACTTTCAAAATTTGCCAGAAGAATCTGTAGGATCTGTAAAACAGTCTAAACTATCTTCACCCAAATCAGTAGCATGCTATTTTGAGAATATCATGACAGATAGTCGGAGAGAAGGAGAATTTCCTGTAAGACAAGGGGAAGATCATGTGAGAGAGGGGGAAGTTCCTAACATCCAAACTCTGCGGGATTATTTGCATCCCACAAGAAATAGTGTCCCCTCTTGTTTTACCGTTCCTGCAAATGCGCCCTTCTTTTACTGTAAAGGCGGGGATAGTTCAACTACTCCCTCTATTTCATGGGCTCGAATCAGAAAACCCATCGCTGCACATAAAAAATTTTGAGGAAGTGTATGAAACATTTCAAGACAATTCTGAGTTGGCAAAGTTGAAATTTTTTCCTTTCTCTTTAAAGGAAAAATCAAAACAATGGCTAAATTCTTTAAAAGCCCTTTCAATACCTAACTGACAGGCATTACATAATGAATTTTTTAGAAAGTTCTTTCCTCTACACCGCGCCAATGCACTCAAAAGGCAAATCATGAATTTTTCGGTTAAAGAAGGAGAGACATTTTACCTAAGTTGGGAGAGATTCAAGGATCTTCTCCAGTCTTGCCCACACCATTCTTTTGAGAATTGGAATTTGGTAGAATTTTTCTATGACTCCTTGCCGACTAGACTACGTCAGTTTTTCAAAATGATGGCTCAAGGAGAGTTCATGGGAAAGAGTCCGGAGGAGGCATTCAATTTTTTTGACACCATATCTAACAGTTCTCAGATGTGAGAATCAGCCTCTCCTACTACTGTTGAAGCCAAACAATTACTTCCTAAGGGGGTAAGTATGTCTTGAGAGATGATGATGACCTAAGAGCTAAAATGACTACCTTATCTCGAAAGCTAGAAACTCTATAAATGAAAAAGGTACATCAAGTTGATATTGGCCCTCCCATAGAACAAGTGTGTGGGATTTGTGCTTTGACAGGATACCCTACTAGGGAGTGTCCAACCATTTTGGCATTCAAATAGGTCTTGTTGGAACAAACAAATTTAATTTCCAACTTTAACAAGCCTTACTCCAACCCATATTCTGAAACATACAATCTAAGATGGAAGAATCACCTGAAGTCCAGTTGGAGGAACACACAACCAACTCCCATGAACCCACAACAAGGTTCACAACCACCACCTCAAGGACCTTCCGCATATCAACCATGCCAACCACCACAAAAGAGGTGCCTTGAGGACACACTGAATTAGTTCATGCAAAGTCAAATGAATTACAACAATAGTTTCACTCAAACTTTTACTGATTTTAAAACCCAGAACACTCAATCTTTCGAAGATCTTAAAAGTCATATCCAATAGTTGACCCAATCCATGACCACAGATGAGAAGGGAAAGTTCTCTACCCAAACAAAACAATTGCAAGGCCAATTTTATGTGAAAAATCCTTCAATCACCAAGCCCAAGTTGTCACTACACTGAGAAGTGGCAAAGTGATTGACAAGACCATTAGAGACATGCTAATTCCAAAGTCAAAATCTGAGTCAATGCACCAGTAGAGCTTGAACTTGTAATTGAGGAAGAGCCTGAGCCTATGATTGAACAAACATCAGAATCGTCAAAGGAAAAAGAACATTTGTATCCTATTCCTACTCTTTTTTCTCATAGACTCAAAATAGTACAGAAATTGAATAACCAACCAAAAATTTACGAGTTTTTTAAGCAAGTAAAGATTAACATCCCACTTATGGATACAATCAAACAGGTTCCACCTTATATTAAGTTTCTAAAAGACTTATGCACAGTTAAAAAAAGCCAGAATGTCCAAAAAAAAGCTTTCTTGATTGAACAAGTCAGTGTCCTACTTCAACACAAAACCCCTCCAAAATACAAGGGTCCGAGTTTTCCAACTGTGGTATGTGTCATTGAAAACTTCATAATTGAACAAGCACTATTAGATCTTGGAGCCAGCATCAATCTATTCCCTTTCTCATTCTACCAGCAGTTAGGTCTGGGTGAATTCAAATCCATTTGTGTCACACTCCAGTTGGCAGATAGATATGTCAAAATTCCTAGGGGCATTATTGAAGATGTACTTGTCCAAGTGGACAACTTTATCTTCCTTGTTGACTTCATTGTTCTAAATACTTAGCCAGCAATGCATTCAGAGAATCAAATTTTTGTCATTCTTGGTCGACCGTTCTTAGCAACCTGAAATGCACTAATCAATTACGGGAATGGAGTCATGAAATTAACTTTCAGGAATATAACTCTTAAGCTGAATATATTCAAAATTGCCAAACACCTAGGAGAGGACAAAGAAGTGAGAGAAATAAATTTCATTGAGTCTCTGATACAGGAACATCTGAATAACACATTTTATGAAAACCCTACTGAATCATCTCTGTTGGAGTCTATCACATCTGAGACCATAGATGATGATCAAAATCCAAAGAATTGTTCTGCTCACACTGTTGGGATATGGGCACCCAAATTTGAAGAAGTCTCACCAAGTGGCACAAAGTCATTCTCATCAAGTGTCAAGCCACCAAAGCCTAAACTAAAACCTCTCCCATCTGACCTCAAATATGCATTTTTAGGGGAGAACGAGTCATACCCGGTGGTTATTTTATCTAAGCTTACAGATTTGCAAAAGTCTAAAATGATTGAAGTTCTTAGATGTCATCAAAGTACCATCGGGTGGACCATCGCTGACTTGAAATGTATAAGCCCGTTAATCTGCAATCATACTATAGACCTTGAAGAGGATTCAAAACCCTCTCGTCAAATGCAACGACAACTGAACCCTCACATGAACAAAGTTGTGCGAACTGAGGTGCCCAAGCTCTTAGATGCAGGGATAATCTTTCTCATCTCAGATAGCAACTAGGTCAGCCCAACCGAAGTTATGCCCAAGAAGTCTCGGGTCACAGTGGTCAAAAATTATGCAAATGAACTAATACCAACTCGAGTTGTCACATAATGGCGGATGTGTATAGACTATCAAAAACTCAATTTAGTAACTAGGAAAGACTATTTTTCTCTTCCCTTTCTCGATTAGGTTCTAAAGAGAATTGCATGTCATAAATTCTATTGTTTCCTAGATGGGTATTCCGGGTATAATCAAATTGAGATAGCACTAGAAGACTAGGAGAAAATAACATTCACATGTCCCTTTGGCTCCTTTGCATTCAAAAGGATGTCGTTTGGCCTTTGCAATGCTCCTGCAACATTCCAATGGTGCATGTTGAGTTTGTTTAGCGACATGGTCAAGAAATTTTTGGAAGTATTCATAGATGACTTCTCTGTATATGGTGACTCATTTGATTTATGTCCGACCAACCTAGAGAAGGTGTTGATAAGATGTAAGGAAGCCAATCTAGTGCTCAATTAAGAGAAATGTCATTTCATGGTAACACAAGGCATTGTCTTGGGTCACACATTGTGTCGTCTGAAGGCATGAAAGTTAACAAGGCAAAAATAGATATGATTGAAAATTTGCCTGCTCCTAAGACTGTTAAGGATGTCCGGTCATTTCAAGGACATACAAGGTTCTATAAGAGATTCATAAAAGACTTCAGTACCATAGCTAAACTCATGTTTCATCTCCTGAGTTAGGACATAATTTTTGTGTGGAGTGAAGCATGCCAAAAATCTTTTGACAAGCTTAAAGGCATGTTAATTTCTGCCCCAATAATGCAACCCCTGACTGGACCTTATCCTCTGAACTAATATGTGATGCAAGTGATTATGTTGTAGGCACTGTATTGGGGTAAAGAAAGGATAAGAAACCCTATGTGATTTACTATGCAGGCAAGACTTTGAATGATGCTCAAATGAATTACTCTACAACTAAAAATGAATTACTTGCTGTAGTTTTTGATCTGGAAAAATTTTGCTCTTATCTTGTTGGTTCATCTGTTATTATATTCACCATGCAGCACTGAATTTTTTGCTCACAATAAAGGATGTCAAGCCACGGCTCTAAAGATGGATACTCTTATTACAAGAATTTGATTTGATCATTAAGGACAAGAAAGGTGTTGAGAATGTGGTGGCAGATCATCTGTCCAGGTTAACGTATGAATTTCATGAGGATGGACTACCAATCAATAAGAATTTTTTCGATGAACAACTGTTCACAATTGAGGAAACACCATGGTATGCTGATATTGCTAACTTCCTTGCTATTGATACGCTCCCTCCCTTCTTTACAATGATGAATAAGAAAANTCAGAAAACCCATCGCTGCACATAAAAAATTTTGAGGAAGTGTATGAAACATTTCAAGACAATTCTGAGTTGGCAAAGTTGAAATTTTTTCCTTTCTCTTTAAAGGAAAAATCAAAACAATGGCTAAATTCTTTAAAAGCCCTTTCAATACCTAACTGACAGGCATTACATAATGAATTTTTTAGAAAGTTCTTTCCTCTACACCGCGCCAATGCACTCAAAAGGCAAATCATGAATTTTTCGGTTAAAGAAGGAGAGACATTTTACCTAAGTTGGGAGAGATTCAAGGATCTTCTCCAGTCTTGCCCACACCATTCTTTTGAGAATTGGAATTTGGTAGAATTTTTCTATGACTCCTTGCCGACTAGACTACGTCAGTTTTTCAAAATGATGGCTCAAGGAGAGTTCATGGGAAAGAGTCCGGAGGAGGCATTCAATTTTTTTGACACCATATCTAACAGTTCTCAGATGTGAGAATCAGCCTCTCCTACTACTGTTGAAGCCAAACAATTACTTCCTAAGGGGGTAAGTATGTCTTGAGAGATGATGATGACCTAAGAGCTAAAATGACTACCTTATCTCGAAAGCTAGAAACTCTATAAATGAAAAAGGTACATCAAGTTGATATTGGCCCTCCCATAGAACAAGTGTGTGGGATTTGTGCTTTGACAGGATACCCTACTAGGGAGTGTCCAACCATTTTGGCATTCAAATAGGTCTTGTTGGAACAAACAAATTTAATTTCCAACTTTAACAAGCCTTACTCCAACCCATATTCTGAAACATACAATCTAAGATGGAAGAATCACCTAAAGTCCAGTTGGAGGAACACACAACCAACTCCCATGAACCCACAACAAGGTTCACAACCACCACCTCAAGGACCTTCCGCATATCAACCATGCCAACCACCACAAAAGAGGTGCCTTGAGGACACACTGAATTAGTTCATGCAAAGTCAAATGAATTACAACAATAGTTTCACTCAAACTTTTACTGATTTTAAAACCCAGAACACTCAATCTTTCGAAGATCTTAAAAGTCATATCCAATAGTTGACCCAATCCATGACCACAGATGAGAAGGGAAAGTTCTCTACCCAAACAAAACAATTGCAAGGCCAATTTTATGTGAAAAATCCTTCAATCACCAAGCCCAAGTTGTCACTACACTGAGAAGTGGCAAAGTGATTGACAAGACCATTAGAGACATGCTAATTCCAAAGTCAAAATCTGAGTCAATGCACCAGTAGAGCTTGAACTTGTAATTGAGGAAGAGCCTGAGCCTATGATTGAACAAACATCAGAATCATCAAAGGAAAAAGAACATTTGTATCCTATTCCTACTCTTTTTTCTCATAGACTCAAAACAGTACAGAAGTTGAATAACCAACCAGAAATTTACTAGTTTTTTAAGCAAGTAAAGATTAACATCCCACTTATGGATACAATCAAACAGGTTCCACCTTATATTAAGTTTCTAAAAGACTTATGCACAGTTAAAAAAAGCCAGAATGTCCAAAAAAAAGCTTTCTTGATTGAACAAGTCAGTGTCCTACTTCAACACAAAACCCCTCCAAAATACAAGGGTCCGAGTTTTCCAACTGTGGTATGTGTCATTGAAAACTTCATAATTGAACAAGCACTATTAGATCTTGGAGCCAACATCAATCTATTCCCTTTCTCATTCTACCAGCAGTTAGGTCTGGGTGAATTCAAATCCATTTGTGTCACACTCCAGTTGGCAGATAGATATGTCAAAATTCCTAGGGGCATTATTGAAGATGTACTTGTCCAAGTGGACAACTTTATCTTCCTTGTTGACTTCATTGTTCTAAATACTTAGCCAGCAATGCATTCAGAGAATCAAATTTTTGTCATTCTTGGTCGACCGTTCTTAGCAACCTGAAATGCACTAATCAATTACGGGAATGGAGTCATGAAATTAACTTTCAGGAATATAACTCTTAAGCTGAATATATTCAAAATTGCCAAACACCTAGGAGAGGACAAAGAAGTGAGAGAAATAAATTTCATTGAGTCTCTGATACAGGAACATCTGAATAACACATTTTATGAAAACCCTACTGAATCATCTCTGTTGGAGTCTATCACATCTGAGACCATAGATGATGATCAAAATCCAAAGAATTGTTCTGCTCACACTGTTGGGATATGGGCACCCAAATTTGAAGAAGTCTCACCAAGTGGCACAAAGTCATTCTCATCAAGTGTCAAGCCACCAAAGCCTAAACTAAAACCTCTCCCATCTGACCTCAAATATGCATTTTTAGGGGAGAACGAGTCATACCCGGTGGTTATTTTATCTAAGCTTACAGATTTGCAAAAGTCTAAAATGATTGAAGTTCTTAGATGTCATCAAAGTACCATCGGGTGGACCATCGCTGACTTGAAATGTATAAGCCCGTTAATCTGCAATCATACTATAGACCTTGAAGAGGATTCAAAACCCTCTCGTCAAATGCAACGACAACTGAACCCTCACATGAACAAAGTTGTGCGAACTGAGGTGCCCAAGCTCTTAGATGCAGGAATAATCTTTCTCATCTCAGATAGCAACTAGGTCAGCCCAACCGAAGTTATGCCCAAGAAGTCTCGGGTCACAGTGGTCAAAAATTATGCAAATGAACTAATACCAACTCGAGTTGTCACATAATGGCGGATGTGTATAGACTATCAAAAACTCAATTTAGTAACTAGGAAAGACTATTTTTCTCTTCCCTTTCTCGATTAGGTTCTAAAGAGAATTGCAGGTCATAAATTCTATTGTTTCCTAGATGGGTATTCCGGGTATAATCAAATCGAGATAGCACTAGAAGACTAGGAGAAAATAACATTCACATATCCCTTTGGCTCCTTTGCATTCAAAAGGATGTCATTTGGCCTTTGCAATGCTCCTGCAACATTCCAATGGTGCATGTTGAGTTTGTTTAGCGACATGGTCAAGAAATTTTTGGAAGTATTCATAGATGACTTTTCTGTATATGGTGACTCATTTGATTTATGTCCGACCAACCTAGAGAAGGTGTTGATAAGATGTAAGGAAGCCAATCTAGTGCTCAATTGGGAGAAATGTCATTTCATGGTAACACAAGGCATTGTCTTGGGTCACACATTGTGTCGTCTGAAGGCATGAAAGTTAACAAGGCAAAAATAGATATGATTGAAAATTTGCCTGCTCCTAAGACTGTTAAGGATGTCCGGTCATTTCAAGGACATACAAGGTTCTATAAGAGATTCATAAAAGACTTCAGTACCATAGCTAAACCCATGTTTCATCTCCTGAGTTAGGACATAATTTTTGTGTGGAGTGAAGCATGCCAAAAATCTTTTGACAAGCTTAAAGGCATGTTAATTTCTGCCCCAATAATGCAACCCCTGACTGGACCTTATCCTCTGAACTAATATGTGATGCAAGTGATTATGTTGTAGGCACTGTATTGGGGTAAAGAAAGGATAAGAAACCCTATGTGATTTACTATGCAAGCAAGACTTTGAATGATGCTCAAATGAATTACTCTACAACTAAAAATGAATTACTTGCTGTAGTTTTTGATCTGGAAAAATTTTGCTCTTATCTTGTTGGTTCATCTGTTATTATATTCACCATGCAGCACTGAATTTTTTGCTCACAATAAAGGATGTCAAGCCACGGCTCTAAAGATGGATACTCTTATTACAAGAATTTGATTTGATCATTAAGGACAAGAAAGGTGTTGAGAATGTGGTGGCAGATCATCTGTCCAGGTTAATGTATGAATTTCATGAGGATGGACTACCAATCAATAAGAATTTTTTCGATGAACAACTGTTCACAATTGAGGAAACACCATGGTATGCTGATATTGCTAACTTCCTTGCTATTGATACGCTCCCTCCCTTCTTTACAATGATGAATAAGAAAGATAATTTGAGGGAGGTTAGTAATTTCTTTTGGGAGGATCTATACGTATTTAAGTATTGCAAGGATCAAATCATAAGGCGTTGCATCCCCGCTCATGAGAGTAGACAGGTTCTGGCAGATGAACAGATCCCCACCTTTCAACCTTATCTCAAAGCTCCATACAACGATAAATTCGAAACATTGGGGACAATGTTCAGTTTAGGGAGGGGTGAGAACTATAGTTCATATTTTTTGCCATTAATATTTTTTGTTTTTGTTGTTATTGTTATTATTTTTGATCATATTGTGTATCTTGTCTCGTATTTTGTATAAATTGATGATCATGTCTTTAAGTCAGTTTCAATCGTCTTTATGATTGGTAGACGTTAAAGAACTAGATAATGAGTCTTAAAGCTTAGCAAGTATGGATGGTAAACTTTTTGGTTTAGTTTGGGAGTTTTATGCACTTTTCCATCTGATGTGCATGTTTTGATCATGAGAAAAGCAAGATTGGTAAGAAAAACTAAAACCGAGAAGAGCAAGCGAAACCACTGTGTGGCAGAAACACTTTTGCTAAATATAATCATGCCAAAAGACTTGGTGCCTGTAAACAATGTGGCAAGGTCTTTCACATGAAAGAATATAATCAGGGTTCTAAACTGATTTCCAATCACGCACTCGATCGATTAGACTAGATAGTGAATGGGTTGAGTAAGGATTATCCTGAGAATTCATGCTATTCTGGTACTTTGCTCAACCGTTTTGTGCGACAGGAAATTAGGAGAGTCACTGGTTGTTCGAATGACATTAACTCAGGGCAAGAATCGCATTAGAGTGCTCTTAACAAACCATTTTGTTTTTCTTGGGATGAAGGGTAATGGTTCGAACTTTTTTTTGTAAAAATTATAAATAGTTTTTTAAATGTACAAAACTCTTTTGATTGAAATGAAAAAATGGGCAGAGTAAGGAATGTCCTAGAATACCAACCTAAAGCGTGGGTAGAAACTTATCCTGAGACGCCATGAAATTTTAGTTCAAAATTTATGTGTATAACCTTCTTTTAATGTGTGTATATAAATGTGCATATAATTATGATTTTTGATTTGCCATTCGAATGTCATTTAACGTTCGAATGACAGTTGCTCACAGTACTTTGGCTTCTGCAAGAACCCAAAAAAGTACAGGGATCTCTAAAAGGTTCTAATGCTTGGAGAACATTTGAACCAAAGTACCACGTTCGAACACAAAACCCTCATTTGAATGTTGTATGCCTATAGTACTTTGGCCTCTGACAAAACTCAAAAGTACTAGGAGCTCTCCATATTCGAACACCAATGTAACGTTCGAACCATGTTTTTAAAATCCTTCCACACACATTCGAACGCTGTTTAACATTCAAACGTTAACTCCCAACCGATAAATACCTGGTTCGTATTCTTCATTTCAAAAACACCCAAAACCCTTGAAAACCCTCAAACCCTAAGGCAACTCTTCACTACCCAAGCCTCAAAACACCACTCATTCTCAATTTCTACCAAAAGCTCAACCATCCCAAACCCAATCCCACCTCATTTATCACCATTCTCACAAAAAAATCAAACTTTTCAAGCCCTAACATCCCCAAACTTAAAAACCATCCCTCCAAGGATGAAGCTCCCCGCTAGAAGCAACACGATCAACCAAGAGCCAAACATGGTGGAAGAGGTCATTAAGGAAAGAAAGGGGAGGCCCATTGTCCAAAGATATGATCGAACTCGATTCCCCAATGCCCTCAAGGCGAATAGGTATGAAAACTTCTTTCGAAACCAAGTTGTAGTTTGTGAGCGAACTATGGTGTTCACTCATTTTGTGAATTTGGGGATATTTGAGAATATGGATGCTAAAGGGTGGATGTTATATTTAAAGAACGACAGAGATGCCATGAAGGAGTTGGTGTAGGAGTTCTACTCCAATGCCAAGATCGTCAAAGAAGCGATCAAAACGTATGTGAGGGGGGCCCATATTAATGTGGATGAGGAGTACATCCGAGAGATAAGGCAAAAGGTACCCCGAGTACCAAAGCCTACCTACCCCCCGAGGAAAAGCGTGGGGATGGACGTTGTGGGTGAGGAGTTGACGGGGTTGGCCACCTTTACTTGGGGGGACAAAGGTTCTTTCAGCAAGGAGAATTGACCGACAAGTATAGAATGCTCAACTTAATTGTTGTCTCGAACTTCGCCCGCATCAGATGCAAGAACGATATCTTCCGTCCTTAATCTTAATGGAGATGATAAAGGGGTGTGACATGAAGATAAATTCACTCCCTTTCGGCATCCTTGTGTTGGAAATGTGCTCGGACTACGGAGTTAGGGTGAGGCCAGAGATGGCAATACAGAAGCTGATGAGGCCATTGAACAAGGCTTCCTTCCAAAGGAGCCAAGGTCATAGTGGCAGCCCGGTGGCTAGACAGGAGGTGCCACCTACCCGAGGCACCAATGAGGTGCAGGGTGTCCTGGATGAGGAGGAGGAAAGAGAGCTAGAGGCTGAGAGAGTCCTTGAGCAGAGATAGGATGAGGCAGGTCCCAGCACCAGCACCTGGCGATCACTGTGAGAGATTATGCTTGGCATCGAGGCCAAGCAGGATGAGATTCTCCTACAGCAGGAAGAGATTCTCGACTATNGAACCCAAAAAAGTACAGGGATCTCTAAAAGGTTCTAATGCTTGGAGAACATTTGAACCAAAGTACCACGTTCGAACACAAAACCCTCATTTGAATGTTGTATGCCTATAGTACTTTGGCCTCTGACAAAACTCAAAAGTACTAGGAGCTCTCCATATTCGAACACCAATGTAACGTTCGAACCATGTTTTTAAAATCCTTCTACACACATTCGAACGTTGTTTAACATTCAAACGTTAACTCCCAACCTATAAATACCTGGTTCGTATTCTTCATTTCAAAAACACCCAAAACCCTTGAAAACCCTCAAACCCTAAGGCAACTCTTCACTACCCAAGCCTCAAAACACCACTCATTCTCAATTTCTACCAAAAGCTCAACCATCCCAAACCTAATCCCACCTCATTTATCACCATTCTCACAAAAAAATCAAACTTTTCAAGCCCTAACACCCCCAAACTTAAAAACCATCCCTCTAAGGATGAAGCTCCCCGCTAGAAGCAACACGATCAACCAAGAGCCAAACATGGTGGAAGAGGTCATTAAGGAAAGAAAGGGGAGGCCCATTGTCCAAAGATATGATCGAACTCGATTGCCCAATGCCCTCAAGGCGAATAGGTATGAAAACTTCTTTCGAAACCAAGTTGTAGTTTGTGAGCGAACTATGGTGTTCACTGATTTTGTGAATTTGGGGATATTTGAGAATATGGATGCTAAAGGGTGGATGTTATATTTAAAGAACGACAGAGATGCCATGAAGGAGTTGGTGTAGGAGTTCTACTCCAATGCCAAGATCGTCAAAGAAGCGATCAAAACGTATGTGAGGGGGGCCCATATTAATGTGGATGAGGAGTACATCCGAGAGATAAGGCAAAAGGTACCCCGAGTACCAAAGCCTACCTACCCCCCGAGGAAAAGCGTGGGGATGGACGTTGTGGGTGAGGAGTTGACAGGGTTGGCCACCTTTACTTGGGGGGACAAAGGTTCTTTCAGCAAGGAGAATTGACCGACAAGTACAGAATGCTCAACTTAATTGTTGTCTCGAACTTCGCCCGCATCGGATGCAAGAACGATATCTTCCGTCCTTAATCTTAATGGAGATGATAAAGGGGTGTGACATGAAGATAAATTCACTCCCTTTCGGCATCCTTGTGTTGGAAATGTGCTCGGACTACGGAGTTAGGGTGAGGCCAGAGATGGCAATACAGAAGCTGATGAGGCCATTGAACAAGGCTTCCTTCCAAAGGAGCCAAGGTCATAGTGGCAGCCCGGTGGCTAGACAGGAGGTGCCACCTACCCGAGGCACCAATGAGGTGCAGGGTGTCCTGGATGAGGAGGAGGAAAGAGAGCTAGAGGCTGAGAGAGTCCTTGAGCAGAGATAGGATGAGGCAGGTCCCAGCACCAGCACCTGGCGATCACTGTGAGAGATTATGCTTGGCATCGAGGCCAAGCAGGATGAGATTCTCCTACAGCAGGAAGAGATTCTCGACTATTTGAGGGGTGAAGCTGGTGGAGCTGGAGAGACGAGGGAGTGAGAGAGAGATTTTTGTAGTTAATGATTGTGTGTTACTTCTTTTGTAGATGATTTGAATCATTTTCTTTTATGTTAAAACGATGATATTTTATGAAATGAATGGTTCAATTTTATCACTTTTATCTTTTTAAATGCATGTGTATACTTAGCATTACACTGCTATTTGTCAATGAATGATGGAACAAATGTGAATATTAAGACTATTTGTTAAAGTGACTAATCACATGATCAGTTTGACACCTCACTTAGCAACCGAGACTTAAAACCACATGTCTTGGGAAAATGGTAT
The DNA here is from genome assembly GCA_963454935.2 of Ilex paraguariensis. Taxonomy (NCBI): domain Eukaryota; kingdom Viridiplantae; phylum Streptophyta; class Magnoliopsida; order Aquifoliales; family Aquifoliaceae; genus Ilex; species Ilex paraguariensis. The sequence continues at coordinate 422,321 of CAUOFW020002558.1, forward strand.
GTTTTCTATACTTAATTGTCAAATGTACATTGGTATTTGTTATTCTTAAGGTACAAGATGACCAGACTCAAAAATGGAATCGATATATAACCAACATTCCCTGAAAAACCTGACATAACCAGTGGAGATAACGAAGAATACCATGGTAAGTTTCGAGCTTTGCTATGCTTTTGAGAGAATATCAACATTTACTCAAGTAAATTTTTCACTATCTATCTTTGAATAATCTCATTAAACTTGGTTTGATTGACACAACTAAAGCAATCTGTTGACATACTCACAAGGAATTTGTTCACACGACACATACATATGCACATACTTGAGAAAGAATTTTAGGTCATCTTTAATTTAATTTGAGCCTTAGTCATTTCGTTTACAAAATTATATCCCTAGTTAGCTGTGATTGAGCCTTTAAAAGTATGATCTCTTTTTCAAATAACCCATATAATAACCGAGTCAGAGGAAAATCTATTTGACATGCCTTTGCTATCTAATTTTTTTGCACCCTCTTATAAATCAGTATGACACAGAAAAACAAGAGAAAAATAAAAGACAATAGTGGCTACTGTTGAATGAAAGAAAATTCGGTAAGAACAACCGAAAGAGAAAAAGAGACAAAAAAATAGAAAATGGCCAAGAAAGAGAAAAATGAAAGAAAGAAATACCATAAAGGCAGAATTTCAAAAAGATAGAAAGAGGTGTGCTACAGTACAAAATAGCTTTTGAATACCATTGGCGTCATTTCGTTAGCCATTGACCTCTAGCCACATTACAACCTATAAAAAATCCTAATTGATCTCAAGTTTGATGCATGTGTAGGTCGTTGACCAAAAGTTAGGGTATGTTAAAAAGTATTTTTTTATTTGCATCAATATTCTTTCATGGGATTATGCCAAACATGGTTAGTCTGTTTCCTCAGATTTCATTCTCATACTAATTGTGCATGTGATTTTTAGAATGGCCCTCTTCTGATCACATGCCCATTGAGAGACAAGTCACTATAATCGGAGCAAATTTTTGTTGAGAGCATTCTAAAGAGAGGTTTGTGAAATCAAAACTATGCATGGAAGGTGGTTAAGTGGAATGTTTTTTATATAATAATTCTTGTTGCTAGATTAATCATTCCTACTACACAAGGAATTCCAAATACCAATATGACAAATGCTAATTTTTGTATAGAATAAGTACCTATGAAAGAGAAGTGTGTGGGATATAAGTCGAGATTGAGGGTGGGGTGTCCCGATGACCATGGTGCTAACTCACTTTAATCAGCAATCTCACATACACATCTGGTCGACTGAAGTTTGTGGGTAGCTTCACTGAAAACCCTCACGAGACAACACTCATCCACTAGGGGAAATCTAGGGTTCAACAGCTTGTTGCATACTCTAAATGCAATCGGATGACCTATGAAAATGGCATTAAAAATAATTTTTCATTCAATTTTGTAGTATTACTAAAGACAAACAATATTTAGGTTGGGGGTGTGATTAGTAGTTAAAACTAGCATCTTACTATGCCTTTTTATGACTAATTGTGCTTCAATAGAGCTTAAACAATAGCATTTCAAGAAAAATATTGTACAAGGGCCTAAAGTCAACGCATATCAAACTTTCATGCAACAATCGCACATTCTGGAAGAAAATTGAAGAAGCTTGAAACAAGGCATGAACGTTTGAATGTCAATCCACGTTTGAACGTCCTCTTGAATTATTGGAGGACCAAACTACTGAGAGGATGAAACATGGCATGTTTCATCTAGAAGAAAAACAAAGAGGTACTTGAGTATCATGTTCGAACACCAACTAATGTTCAAACGTTGTTCCCAGACAGGCTGCAGAATGGTTGATATTCTATCCTGACCTTGGGACTTTCACTTGGACTTTGAAGACCTTGCACTATTATTTCACACTCCCTTGTCCCTTCCTCCTTGCCTATAAATACTCCCNCCTGGCCTCTTACAAAAGACAATCTATTTTATCATTCAATACAGTGCATTTGTCTTTCATGAAGTGTACAACACTACCATCATCACACAATTGGCTAATATTGATAAGGTTAGCTTTTGAACTTTCCACATAGAGCACATTGTCCAACTTTGGCATGCCCAATGGTTGAATGGAACCCTTCCCAACAACTATGGACATACTACCATCTCCAAATGTTACACTCCCACCCCTACACTTTTCCAAAACACAAAAGTTGGACTTCTCTCCACCTGGGCTTTCAAGGCAGTGTGCATTACAAAACACAACTCATGACTTAATGATGCAGTCGTTTTTAACTAGGTATGTAAGCAACAATCAAATATACCTACATGTCGCACCTCGGATCACCGAGGGATGCAAAGTATGTTAGCTCAACCCACAGAAGCATTTAATAGTATTAAAGTAATACAACATAATATAGTAAGCCAACCCACTTAAATGTACTAAGCAACGGGGATTATATAGATACAATACATACAATGTAACCAATTTATTACATTACCAGACATTGAGGTACATGCTAGTTACATTAGAGTAACACCAATTTCATTTACATGCTTATACACACTCATACATAAACTGTTCAAAAATTCTAGGTAGTTTAACTATATATAGACTTTCCCGCCTTCGGCCAATTTGAAAAGGGGGAAACAATGTAGAGTGAGCATCAACAGCTCAATAGAATAACTCAATTCCAAACATGCGAGTTTGAAAATAAATAGCTTAACATGATTGGGAAAACACAAAACTAGAATTTGATATATGAAAAACAATGTCATTTCAGGTGAAACAATACCATTTAAGCAAAATGGAGTTATAAAAAAGAGTTCATAAACATCAATATAGTGACACATTGTCAAGCTATCATCCTAATAGACCACTCAAAGTCAATACGATCCATACGAACACACGATCCAATAATTTAGGGGAATTGCACTCCAAGAAAGATACGTTTCCAAGCCAATACAATCCAATTCGGTACCCAAGTCCGAAGACCACTTGGCCACACAGACATTTACAAACTCAATGAATACCCATTACGACTTCAACCTAGAACATAAAACCTCTATCACTTGAACCCATGTGCACATACATTTAGTTCAAAAGGATCCCAGAGTTTCATTCAATATGAACAATACGATCATTACAACAATTTGTGAGAACCGCACTCAAAAACCCTAATCTAGTTCCAGATCCCAAGCCATTTTCAAAAAACACAATTATATATTTTAAAACATGTTAAACGATCGTAACTAACATATGGAATAATTTAGAAATAAGTTTGAAAAGCATTGCTTGTTCCTAAATTGAGAAACCCTACCAGTTACAGTAAATTGATCTAAGATGGACAAAAATAAAATTGTGTCATTTTTTAATGAAATTTCATACACTTAATCAATTTAACTATATAAAAGTGAAAATAAATTTGTTTGATCAACATCACCCAAAAACTAGGTCAAATTGATCCCGGAGAGAAAAATAGAATTTTTACACTACATATTGACCTGGGTATCGAATTGACCTACAATATTATTAGGACCTCATGATGAACGTTATGAAACTATTGGGACTGACCAAAGGTCCATTGGACATCAAATGCGCCCTCACACACTGTTGGGGTGTCCAGTGGTCCCTCCCCTCAACTTCATCTTTTTCCTCAAGCCATTGACCAAAAACTATAAGTACCCCCTTCTGTTTTGACCACCCAACTTCACACCTCTGTTTCTCCCACTATTGTAACTCGTTTCCCTCACTTTCAAAGCCCAGATACTCACCAAATAGCCCTCTACTAAAACACATATGTTAGAAGCTTCAAATTAAGCTTTAACCTATTCAAAAATTAAATCAAAGTTCAAGAAAAATAAAGTTTTCCACATAAGGCTAGTTATGCAACTCCTCTTTTCATCCCCCCCAAATGACCTCTAAACTCAATTTTGAGACCACAAATGAATTCTTAAGTTTCAAATTAGCTTGAAATTACCTCCCCTACGAAACTTAACACCCAAACCATGAGGATCAAAAACTCCATGGCTGAAACTTCAACTTCACCACCACACCACCCCCAGCCATGGCTCACCTCAAAACTACCACCTAATTCTTCCTTGTCCTCCCAAAGACATAATCCAATCAACCAATTAGCTCAAAATAACCCCAATCCACAAACCCATTTCATCAAACCCTAACACCCAAAACTTTAAACACCAAATTCATGCTTCTACGGTTAACCAAATCAAAAACTAAGAGCATAAATGGATTCCTAGCATCCTAATTAGTCTAGGAGTATACCTCTTAGTGCTCAAATTCACCTCTGTAGAAAACCCAAAAATCATGTTGGCTAGCTAGCACCATGGGTGGTGCTTATCATCCCAATGCCAATTATATACTTTCCTATTTTCTAGCCAAATTTTGAAAACTAATTAAAAAAATTATAAGCATTAAGTCAAGCAGTGGAAAATTATGAATTTAATTTTTGGAACTCGATTCAACTTCCAATTTTATCCAGGAATGGAATTCCCACACCCTTAACTCTCTGGTAAATGCTAACCCTAACTTGTTGCCACACATTTTGTCTAGGCCTTGAGCAATCATAGGCATGCCAATGATTTTCATTATGTACACACCAATGGGTTTATCAAACCATCAAAATATTCAACTCCAATATGTGAGGTTGGGTTGAATCTCTAGTAATAGCCTTGGATCTTAGGGATCTAGGTTAGTGCTAGAAGCTCGCAAGGTAGAAGACGGATTTTCTCTCTTAGAAATCTCACAAGATGCTTTAACCTAGTTGTGGAAAAGGATCTTCCTATTTATATGTTCGGAATAAGGATAGTCTTGGTAAATAAGAAAACTTAGATTCGCGAAAGATCACTTGATCGGTAAGAGGACAGTCATAAGGAAGTTCTCACTATAATGAAAATTACGTTTCAATCCTGACCAGGAGCACTGACCACTCAAGCGACTAGGAGGACCTCTCGAGCGATCATGCAAGACCGCTCGTGCGAGCTCTGTACTCCTCTGTGGCCTTTTACCATTTTACTCTAAGTCATACAAGAGACCGCTCTAGCAAAAGTTAGCAAGCCTATCAGGTACCCCTGATACCTTTAGACCTTAGATATTGATACCCCGATGTATAGTGGGCTCAAATACCGATATCTAGTCTATCAGGTACCTGTAGCTAACAAACAGTGGGTCAAGGTACTGGTACCAAGTCACACAGGTACTAGTACTTGGCAAACAGAAGGCCTAGGTACCGGTAGCACTTATACGAGATATCGGTACCTCTTCTCAAAACTTAAAATTTTAAAAATGTAACACTAAGGGCCCTCACATCATAAGCGCACTTCTATGGATGTACATGGATAATAATAAGTCCTAATTATTGCGATTTGGACCTTGAAATAGTCATATGGTTAATATGTGTACATGTTATGTGTTGGGTTATGCTCCAATACAAAGAAGACTATGTCCAAACTCTATTTTGGTTATGATCTGGGCAAATGGGGTGTAACAATGTGATATTGGGTTATACGGTACTCACGGATATTTCCTCAGGGTGATGCGTAATCAACAGGTTGAAAAATGACCTCCAGATTTTGGGGTGCCACACTTCCCAAAAAATATTGCTTTATAATTCTCGCCTCTACATTTTTCCCAGTAAGTTGAGGTCAAGTGATTAGGCATATTGTTTTTAAAGAGGTTTTTCCCCATGGAGAATTAAAATTGAAAACCCCAAGAATGGGAATATGTTTAAAGTCAATGTCCAAAGATTGAAACCGTTCTTAGAAGGATTTGCGGCTGAGGTGGAGTCCATTGAGTTGGTTGATCCATAGTGTGAACGTCTTTTGTAAAATAGTGTATAGTAGATTTATTCATTGTTTTATTAATTCTTGTGTAAAGTTTCTTTTTATTAATAGATTGAGTGTTGATTTTGCGGATATAGGTATGTCTCTTCCTTTACCCTATTGATTTTATATTTCTTATTTTAATTATTCATTAAGGACATTGTGTAATTTAGGTTGGGGATAGTTTTGTAATGCACAATCTGTGCTAATAGTACAAACTTTTAGGACTAAATAGACATACACATAGGATGAGAAATGTAATTGTCCCCAAAATTCTGTCATTTTTTTCAATAATTTTTTTAATTTGGGGTCGATGTTGAGAGGAGGTTGAAATGACTTATGCACAAATGTATGAGTCCGAACGAGATTGGCGTTAGGACGCACCTGCCCCGAGAATTCAAATTGTTAGGACGCGCCTTGGACGTCCGGATGTGCCTTTTGAAACAAGCTAAATGGCGAGAATGTCAACCTAACTTAAACCTAGCGTCTGAACGCAAGAGTCCTATCCGGATGTGCGTATGGTTTATTAAAGGAGTCATCATCCTCCTCAACCTTCATGCTAATGTAAGTACAATCGCAAACCACCATTGAAGATGATCTAAGGTTTGAAATTTGAGATTTCCACTCCAAAAGTTGTCCAAATCATCTTTAAATCATCTCTAAATCTCTCCTACACTCCAGATTTTACCCTCCCTCTACTTAAAACTTATCTTTTGCTAAGAATCCTAAACTGTTATTTTCTTGAAAAACTCTAACTTCATTATTTTCTTCCTCAATGCCACCCGAGGAAGCGAACAGATGAAACCCAGGGTAGTTCCCAAGCATCAAGAGTATTTTTTTTATCTCATCCTATTGGGTTGGAGCGTAGTCGACTTTTGGAGATTATAAGATGTAGGGTTGGTGAGATGGCAAAGGAAAATGGTAAGAATGATTTCTTAAAAAAAAATGAGAAGAAGGGCAACTCTTTTGATCAGTGAGTTTACTCCAATGTGGAGCAGATAGATTTTAAGAGTCTTAGGACCAAGGTGAGGAGAGTTAGTTTTGTTGTCGATTCTTTGGTGATATCTCGGGAGACCAAGCTGGATGTTGTCTTGAGGCCACAGTACACTTTCACTACAGTGTATATATGCATGATGTGGCTAGGGAGCTGAACCAGGGGCAGTTGACTGACAAGTACGGCCCAGAAGGACACCACCAAGAATGCCTCCCTTCTTTTTGGGTATGTGGTAACATCTATTTGTATTGATAGGGGGCATCAGGGTGATAGATGATATGCTAAAGGAGAGGCACCCTCGAGTTCTAGATGGTACAACTTTGGTGAAGAGTTGTGAAGCTATGGGTAGAGTTGCAGCTCCATCCCTGTTGCTGATAAGCCTGGCGAGGAGGAGGAGGCTGATAAGCCTGGCGAGGAAGAGGAGGCAGATGAGCCAATAGATGATGATGAAGAGTAGAGAATGGGTCCATTGATGAAAGACCCTGTGGATGGAAAATCCGATAAAGATCTCTTGCTCCAGATTCTGGAGGAGTAGAGACATATTTAGGGTATCTAGCAGAGCATGACGAGATCTAGCAGAGCATGACAAGGTCTTGCACCCGCCTACAGCTTGGACCACAAGACGGAGTTGGCCCTTCTGCTTAGATGCTTTCTATTCTAGATGTTTACTATTTTTTTTTTNATTTCATCAAACCCTAACACCCAAAACTTTAAACACCAAATTCATGCTTCTACGGTTAACCAAATCAAAAACTAAGAGCATAAATGGATTCCTAGCATCCTAATTAGTCTAGGAGTATACCTCTTAGTGCTCAAATTCACCTCTGTAGAAAACCCAAAAATCATGTTGGCTAGCTAGCACCATGGGAGGTGCTTATCATCCCAATGCCAATTATATACTTTCCTATTTTCTAGCCAAATTTTGAAAACTAATTAAAAAAATTATAAGCATTAAGTCAAGCAGTGGAAAATTATGAATTTAATTTTTGGAACTCGATTCAACTTCCAATTTTATCCAGGAATGGAATTCCCACACCCTTAACTCTCTGGTAAATGCTAACCCTAACTTGTTGCCACACATTTTGTCTAGGCCTTGAGCAATCATAGGCATGCCAATGATTTTCATTATGTACACACCAATGGGTTTATCAAACCATCAAAATATTCAACTCCAATATGTGAGGTTGGGTTGAATCTCTAGTAATAGCCTTGGATCTTAGGGATCTAGGTTAGTGCTAGAAGCTCGCAAGGTAGAAGACGGATTTTCTCTCTTAGAAATCTCACAAAATGCTTTAACCTAGTTGTGGAAAAGGATCTTCCTATTTATATGTTCGGAATAAGGATAGTCTTGGTAAATAAGAAAACTTAGATTCGCGAAAGATCGCTTGATCGGTAAGAGGACAGTCATAAGGAAGTTCTCACTATAATGAAAATTACGTTTCAATCCTGACCAGGAGCACTGACCACTCAAGCGACTAGGAGGACCTCTCGAGCGATCATGCAAGACCGCTCGTGCGAGCTCTGTACTCCTCTGTGGCCTTTTACCATTTTACTCTAAGTCATACAAGAGACCGCTCTAGCAAAAGTTAGCAAGCCTATCAGGTACCCCTGATACCTTTAGACCTTAGATATTGATACCCCGATGTATAGTGGGCTCAAATACCGATATCTAGTCTATCAGGTACCTGTAGCTAACAAACAGTGGNGAGAGTTAGTTTTGTTGTCGATTCTTTGGTGATATCTCGGGAGACCAAGCTGGATGTTGTCTTGAGGCCACAGTACACTTTCACTACAGTGTATATATGCATGATCTGGCTAGGGAGCTGATTGGAGATCCCCACTTCGTTTGGCTTCAGCGGGATAGAAACTGAACCAGGGGCAGTTGACTGATANTAGCACTTATACGAGATATCGGTACCTCTTCTCAAAACTTAAAATTTTAAAAATGTAACACTAAGGGCCCTCACATCATAAGCGCACTTCTATGGATGTACATGGATAATAATAAGTCCTAATTATTGCGATTTGGACCTTGAAATAGTCATATGGTTAATATGTGTACATGTTATGTGTTGGGTTATGCTCCAATACAAAGAAGACTATGTCCAAACTCTATTTTGGTTATGATCTGGGCAAATGGGGTGTAACAATGTGATATTGGGTTATACGGTACTCACGGATATTTCCTCAGGGTGATGCGTAATCAACAGGTTGAAAAATGACCTCCAGATTTTGGGGTGCCACATTTCCCAAAAAGTATTGCTTTATAATTCTCGCCTCTACATTTTTCCCAGTAAGTTGAGGTCAAGTGATTAGGCATATTGTTTTTAAAGAGGTTTTTCCCCATGGAGAATTAAAATTGAAAACCCCAAGAATGGGAATATGTTTAAAGTCAATGTCCAAAGATTGAAACCGTTCTTAGAAGGATTTGCGGCTGAGGTGGAGTCCATTGAGTTGGTTGATCCATAGTGTGAACGTCTTTTGTAAAATAGTGTATAGTAGATTTATTCATTGTTTTATTAATTCTTGTGTAAAGTTTCTTTTTATTAATAGATTGAGTGTTGATTTTGCGGATATAGGTATGTCTCTTCCTTTACCCTATTGATTTTATATTTCTTATTTTAATTATTCATTAAGGACATTGTGTAATTTAGGTTGGGGTGGGATAGTTTTGTAATGCACAATCTGTGCTAATAGTACAAACTTTTAGGACTAAATAGACATACACATAGGATGAGAAATGTAATTGTCCCCAAAATTCTGTCATTTTTTTCAATAATTTTTTTAATTTGGGGTCGATGTTGAGAGGAGGTTGAAATGACTTATGCACAAATGTATGAGTCCGAACGAGATTGGCGTTAGGACGCACCTGCCCCGAGAATTCAAATTGTTAGGACGCGCCTTGGACGTCCGGATGTGCCTTTTGAAACAAGCTAAATGGCGAGAATGTCAACCTAACTTAAACCTAGCGTCTGAACGCAAGAGTCCTATCCGGATGTGCGTATGGTTTATTAAAGGAGTCATCATCCTCCTCAACCTTCATGNTAAACCCATAATCAGAAAATTGGTGCTGAAACTATACAGTTACTAATAAAATGTTACAACAAAGAGTAAATTTACACTTAACCCATAATATGAAAATTGGTTCTAAATTCATACAAATAATAATAAATTGTGACAACCTAGAGTGACACAATACAGAAATCTAAAATTTCGTTGAATCTTATTTATTTGTTTAAATAAATATGATATAGAAGAGGAGGAAACCCAGTTTTATAATTTTTTTTGTACACCAGTAGCATAGGGTGAATGTTGAGATATACATCACATGTACATTACAAGTTATCATACTGTGACTTCATAATGTGACACATACATATACTAAATATTTATGTTAAAAACTAATTGAATAAGAGTCGATGATAACTGATAGTGGAGAAAACTAATGTTTCATACAATATTTGATTCAAAATACGGATTGGGCATTTTTCCAAAAGTTTATTGCATATGCAATTACTGGTATTTTTTTACAGATTTATGCAAACTATTTCATTTTGAAAATTGTAGACAAGAATACAAATCTATCAATGATCTCTTATATTGGAAAAAATCGTCGGCGATCGATCGATGCTTAATATGAAACTCTACTCTTCGTTACACTCCAAACAATTGTCTCCATACCGGTAAAAAAAATGTGGGACTTTGAGAAGATTCAGACTTGTTTTTCCTAAAGATTTGATAAAAAAATCCTCCTGTTTTTGTTGAATTTTTGTTCAGAAATGGGGTGAATTCAGGAGAGCATTCAACTAGGTTTCCTATTCCAAGTATGATAACGATTAACGTGAACTAAAGGTTAAAATAGACATTTTTTAGACTACATAGACTTTTAATCAAAATTATTTTTAAAATGGACTTTTACTCGAATAAATTTATTTAGGTGTACCTGCTTCTGTTTTTCCCTTTTATTTATTGTCATAATAGGAATAAAATAATGTTATTGGGACCTAAATAGCTAATTTAATTTACTGTCATAATAATGTATCAAGTGATGAAATCCTAATGAAAAAGTTTAAGAGTTACAGTCGCAACAGCACCATTGGACCACATCACTGTCACATCATAAGATTAACAAATTAAGTCAATTTTTTAAGTTTCTATTGTAATAACCTGCCAAAAGGCCTTGCAAGGGAGGAGGTACTATAACTTCATGTGTGGTATCCCACATCAACTCGAGAGGAGGAGTGACTGGGTTATATATGTGATGTGCTCACCCTTAACTGTTGAAATGTATTTTTCAGGAAAAATCCAAAAGAACAAAACCGTGAATGTATGAGTACCTAAAACGGACAATATCTTAATAGTTAAGACGGGTCGTTATAGGTGGTATTAGAGCTAACTCTCCTACAGTCGGTAGGGGTAGACTCCACGTGGGCCTCACGAGGATGCGTGGCCTCTAAGGGGGTGGAGTATAATAGTTTGCCAAAAGGCCTTATGAGGTGAGCAGGTGTTATAACTTCACGTGTTGTATCACACATCAACTCAGGAGGGACAGTGACTAAACTATATATGTGGTCTACTCACTTTTAATTGTTAAAAGGTTTTTTCTAGAGGAAAACTCAAAAAAACAAAGCTGTGACTATATATAGACACCAAAAATAAATAATGTCTTGACAATTTGAACGAGTCGTTATATCTATAACATACTCATAACATTATACTTTCTTTTCTTGTTTATGTTGATGACTTAATTATTACCGGCAGCAAAATCCAACAGGCTGCTCAAAGATTCTGTCTTGAGGATTGGGTCTGTTACACTACTTCAGGTATTGACATGAAACCCCAGTTCAAAAAAATAAAAAAGAACTGAAACCCACTATCAGGAGTCTATTCTACACTCAGCACAAGTACACCCAGAGACCTCCTCAACCATACCTCCATGGACGGTGCAAAAGAAATTTTAAACCCACTTGCCACCACCGGAGGTTTCATTATTTAAGAAAATAAAATAACAAAGGTTTTGAACAAGGTTGTCAAACAGAACCAACAATGTGTCTTTTTATCTATTAAGCTTTGTCGAAATGATTTTTTTTTCTTTCTTTCCTTCTTTCTTTTTTTTTTTTTGAGTTCTTTTGGGGATAGTTAATATAACAGATATCATAAGCTAAGTGATACTACAATTATTTCTGTTCCTCATATGTTGGCTACCCAATGAATGTTGTTTTTTAGTTCTTTTTGTGAATTCAGATATGATAGATTTTTTTATTTTTTTTTTTGAACTTAATTCAGCTATGATAGATTACTATGTGACTTGTAGGTGTGATTGGATGAGTGTGTATGCTCACGTATGTTTTGATTGGTTAATAAATTATTTGGTGCAAGTTATACTAGAGAAAAAATTCAAGAAACACAATTGAACTTGCAAATATGAATTTTTACCTACTGAAAAAGATATAAAAGAAAAAAAAAATAAAGCAGGGGAGTTATTCAAGCAGAAAACCAAATCAAAACCAAGCCTACCTACCCCCAAAAAATAAAAAATAAAAAAATCAAATCCGAGCTTTGAATCGGGTTCATTCCCACCTTTACCAACCAGCAGAAGAAAAACCAAAGATGCAGCCTTTTTTTATTTTTAGAAGAATAGGATGAGATTGAAACCTACAACTACATGTGGGCGGCAGTGAACCGAGCCACTCTATCACCTCAAGATGCAGCCATTCAAGTTATTACTTTGAGCGAATAAAATAAACAATAATCCATACAAAACAGTTGAGTCATGCATCCCAGGCATCAAAAACTATTACTTTGCCCACATGTAAACTAATTATTTATCATATGCAAGTAAATAAAAAATGGAAAATAGCTGTTTTATTGCAATAATAAAGTGATAAAATCTCAGTTTCATCTCTCCTCATAAAAACAATTGGGGGAACCGACTTACAAAATCTCCCAATGCAAAGACTCGATACCACATCCTTCCATAACATCCTCAACGAATCACCATAGATGTCCTATACATGTCCCTGGAGCAAGTGTTCCCTCAAATAATATATCCCTCCCCGAACAAAAACAAAACAAATGAGGAAAATAGGACAAGAAAAGAAAAAAAAACTGTAATTGATTGAGCTTGTGTGGGAATATTCAAAACTCCCAGTGTTTTGCCTTTGAACACGCAGCAGTTGCAGTGGAGAATCACGAGTGTATGCACAATTTTTAGGAATATGTTCACAGATCACAAAAATATTTCTTTAATAATTAGGAGGACCAACATTATAAAGCACATGATAATGAGCACTGTAGCGCACATCACCATGCCCCCTTTTTTCTGAGTTCTCTCTGCCTGCAAATAAAATGCATTCCTCATGACATTAACAAGAGAAGATAGATAAAGAGAAGCACAGAGATGAACCATAGGTAGCAGAAATTTTAAACTAAAATTATATCTTGTGAAAGAGAAGCTTAAATGAAAAAGAAGAGTACGGACCTTCTGAAGCTGTTTCAAACCCTCCTCCACTGATGCGGCAACATTCTGAATGTTGTAATCAATCCTATCAACAATAGTGCCCTGCTTGGAGACATAATTTCAGTTAAGTCAACAAAAAATTGAACTGACCAAAAAAATAAATAAATAAAGCATTGAAGAACTTCCTGAACTGGTCATTTTGAATGTGTAGCTTCTGACCTGGTCAATCACAAGGACAGACAGATCCTTCATGATTTGGGCAAGTTCATTCACCGATTCCACTACCTAGAACCAAAAAGAATGTAGTCAACTAAAAACAAAGCATCATGTCAGTTTGTAAAGTCAGATCAATGAGCAAAAGCTTTTACTTACCTGTTGAATCTCTCTCTCCCTTTCTGCTGTGAATGCCTCACTTTTCTTTAGTTTGGCCATCTGGTGTTCATTAAATCCCTGAATAGATTAATTGGACGCCGACTTTAGATTGTGTGCTACACTGCTAGACAAATAAATTGTGTAAAACCACATATATCCAAATTTGAATTCAACTAACACAATTAAACGCAAGATAAGGTTAACTTACCATTTCATCCAATTCGTCATCCTCCATCCTAGAATGGTTTCTATTTAAGTTCATTTCTAGGTCCATCCCATCAGGACCCTAAGTCAGCAGGAAATATATTAGTAAACTTTCAGAGACATATGCCACCTGGACCACACAAGGGATAAAATACAATACATCTGATCATAAATAGCTGCTAACAATTAGAACAAATAAAAAACGGTGCAGAGGAATTACGAAGTTCATAAGTATGCATGACAAAGCAGTTCAAAAGGCCATAAACTGCGAAGTCAAAACTGTCACAATATTTCAAAGATGCTACTAAAAAATTGTCCAATAAACAAAAAAATGCTTCACATACCTCTTTCTGCTGCCGAAGGCGCTGCAAGTAAGTTGACTGTTTCTTACGAAGTTCCATTGAAAGGTTCTGAAGATCAGTGGCAAGAGAGCGCTGCCATAAGATTATCAAAAAATGAGCAAAGTTCATACAGGCTTAAATTTTATGAAAAAATGCTCCAACCCCAACATAGAATCACATGTTTAGAATGACTAAGATCGCATTTGGTGTGCTGACTAATTCTGAGCAAGTCAGATTGTATTTCCTTGCCTGTACAGAACAGGAGGGCAGTAGAGCAAGAAAGTAAAGGGTGAAAAAAGATAACCCTCTTGCTTTTTCTTAATTCCTCACTGATAAGTGTAAAGGATTAACACAATGTATTGAAGAGGAATAGAGAGAGGTCAAAAGCTTAACCTAGCTCTCATACATAAATTGTATTTATAGTTAACTGACAATAATAATAATAACACATACATCCTCTTACTATTAACAATTTACACATACTACTCTATTATTCTTAACACTCCCCCTCAAGCTGGACTATATATATCATATAATCCAAATTTGGAACAAATAGCTGTAAGACGCGTACAACTCAATGTTTTGGTAAACATATCTGCAAGCTGATATTCAGATTTCACAAATGGAGTTGTAATCTCCCCAACTACTATCTTGTCCCGAATAAAGTGACAGTCAACCTCAATATACTTGGTTTTCTCATGAAACACAGGATTAGCAGCGATATGGATAACTATCTGGTTGTCACAGAACAACTGTAAAGGAAGTTGAACTAGTAACCCAATTTCCTGGAGGAAGTGTAGTAGTCAAGTCAACTCACTCGTCGTATGTGTCATTGCCCTATACTCAGCCTCAGCACTGGATCTTACTACCACGGGTTGTTTCTTACTTTTTCATGAGACAACATTACCTCTTAGGAAAGTACAATAACTAGTGGTTGATCTCCGATCAGAAGGAGAGTCAGCCCAATCAGCATCTGAGAAACCTTCCACTCTAAGATGTCCATTAGCTTGATATAACAGTCCAAGTCCAGGAGTTTGTTTGAGATATCGCAAAATACGAGTAACTGCCTCCCAATGTGGTACTCTAGGACATCCCATGAACTGACTTGCTATACTAACTGCATAGGAAATATCCGGTCGAGTAATAGTGAGATAATTAAGCTTCCCAACCAATCTACGATACCGACCCGGATTCTCAAACAATACACCATCATCCATTAATAATTTATGATTCAGATCCATAGGGACATCATTCGGTCTACCACCCAGCAAACCTGCTTCCTCAAGCATGTCAAGTACATATTTCCTCTGAGATAAACAAATACCCTGTTTAGATCGAGTCACCTCAATACCCAAGAAATACCTAAATTTTTTCAAATCCTTAGTATGAAATGGATCCTGTAAAAATAATTTTAATTTGGCAATCCCCTCAAAATCATTTTCAGTAATCACAATATCATCGACATAGACCACCAATAGGACATACGCAACATCTGTCTGCCTATGAAACACAGAATGATCTGTTTGACATCGAAGAAGACCAAACTCTAAAACTGCATCTGAAAACTTACCAAACTATGCCCTCGGTGACTGCTTTAAACCATACAAAGATTTTTTTAACCGACATACACTCTCACTCTTACCCCCTGAGCAATAAACCCAAGTGTCAAATCCAAGACTCAAATTGTGAACATAACAGACACAACCAAAAACCTTAGGAGTAAGGGAAAATAAGGGTTTACCAGGAAACAGAACAGAATATAGACTTTGTCCATTTAACACAGAGGAGGGCATACGATTAATAAGATGACAAGTAGTAAGAACAGTATCACTCCAATGATATCGAGGAACATTCATCTAGAATAACAAGGCACGGGTGACTTCCAACAAATGGCGGTTCTTACATTCAGCAACACAATTTTGTGGAGAGGTGTAAGCACAAAAAGTCTGATGAATAATGTAAGTTTTACTAAAATAAGCTGAAAAAAGATCAGATTCATATTCACGTGCATTATCGGAACGTAAAGTACGTATACGACAACCAAATTGAGTTTTTATTTCTTTACGAAAAGTCTCAAATATATAGAATAATTCAGACCGAGCTTGCATCAAAAATAACCAAGTCACACAAAAATAGTCATCCACAAATGTCACAAAATAAGGATATTTATTAGACGTAATATTCTTTATTGGACCCTATACATCATAATGGACTAATTCAAATGGACTAGACACACGATTATTGACTCTAGACTGAAATGACACACGGTGATGCTTACTAAGTTGACAAGCTTCACAAGACAAAGACGACACATAACTACGACTAGGAACTTGACACTTCAGATTCTGGAGAGAAGGATGTCCAAGACGACAATGCCATTGAAAAGGAGACAATGAGGTCTGTAAAGCTTGGGTAGATGAATTAAAGTCAAAGTAATATAGGCCACCAGCTTCATGTCCCGTACCAGTCATCTTCTTCGTCTTGAGATCCTGAAAGACACAATAAGAAGGATAAAAAATTACAGAACAGTTGAGAGAACGGGTAATCTTGCTAATGGAAAGTAAACTAAAAGGAAACTGAGGAACAAATAACACGGAAGATAGAGACATATCAGGACTCAAGTGAGTAGTCCCCAAACCTGAAACTTTAGAACAAGTACCATTAGCAAGAGTAACACTACGTGTGAAAGTAGCAAACTGATAAATAGAAAAAACGTTAGACGCACCAGTCATGTGGTCAGAGGTGCCATAATCTATGATCCAAGGACTGCGAGTAGAGGACAATAAACAAGTGGAAGCAGTACCTAACCGGAAAAAAATAGCAGTGGAGGGAGTTGAAACAGCTTGTTACTGAGACAGGAACTGAGCATACTCCTCTCAACCCAGTGTAATAGTAACCGACCCAGTGTCTATTGGAGCTGACCGAGGTATGGAAGCACAACAGAGGTGTCATCCTGATAAGAAGCCTAATTAGCAGTACCAGAAGGTTTTCCATGTAAATTCCAACAGAAATCAACAGTGTGTCCTCCACGGCCACAGTGAGTACAGGAATGGGATCCACCACGACCTCCTGTATGACCACCCCGTACGACCTCCTGTACGACCTCCGCGACCACCACGTCCACCTCGATGACCATCACTATAGCTATTAAGAACTACAAGAGCTGAGCGATCAATGGAGACACCATAATCAATGACTGAAGGAGTAAACAGTGTAGCACACTGTAAACGNCTATAGCTATTAAGAACTACAAGAGCTGAGCGATCAATGGAGACACCATAATCAATGACTGAAGGAGTAAACAGTGTAGCACACTGTAAACGAGAGAAAACCTCCAGCAGTGATAGAAGACTAGATCCACCCAAAATCTGAGAACGAATAGCCTCATATTCAGGTTTCAATCCTACCAAAAATCGAACAACATTCAGGTCCTCGTGTTGCTTTTGCCAAACTGCTGCATCAGTAGTAAACGAATGATAAATTTTCATCTCCTCACAGACTCCCCGAACATGAGTAATAATCCGCAAGGCTCAAAGTACTCTGCTCCAACCAGAAGTACTCCTTCCACACCTCATACGCACGGGTAAAATTACCTGTACTAGAATACATAGTGGCCAAGTGATCTCATATCTCTTTGGTAGTATCAAGATAGAGCAGAGAAGAGCTAATACTAGGCTCTATGCTATTCAATAATAAAGAAATAATCTGAGCATCCTCTTGTTCCCACTGATCATACCCAGGAGTGTCCTCCTTGGGTTTAGAACCTACCAGATATTTCTTAAATCCTTTGCCTCGAAGAAAGACTTGAACAGATCGGGACCATAAAGTATAATTAGTCCCATTGAGTTTGACAGAAGTCATGGGACCATTTATAAGAGTAGGAGGAGGCAACGTGGGATTTTTTTGTTCCATAATAATGCAGCAAATAGCAAATAAGTGTTGCAATAAGAATCCGGGTCAATTGGACCTGCTGGAGGACTGAACTGGACTGAAAGGAGCTTCTGGACTGCTNACAGAAGTCATGGGACCATTTATAAGAGTAGGAGGAGGCAACGTGGGATTTTTTTTGTTCCATAATAATGCAGCAAATAGCAAATAAGAAGTGTTGCAATAAGAATCCAGGTCAATTGGACCTGCTGGAGGACTGAACTGGACTGAAAGGAGCTTCTGGACTGCTGAACCGGACCACTTGAGGCTGCTAGAAGGCTGAACCAGCCCCAGAAACCTACTAGAAGGCTGAACCGGACCTCAAAAGTCTGCTAGAAGGCTGAACCAGACCCAAGAAGCCTGCTGGAAGGCTGAACCAGACCCCAAAAACCTGTTGGAAGGCTGAATCGGGCAGAATAAATGCACTAGACCGATGAACCGGAGTGAAAGATGATTGAACCAGTCTGAACCGGTGCAAAACCTAATTGAACCGGGTCACAGAAGGTTACTGGACCGATGAATCAGAGTCACCACTGACTGAACCGGTTTGAATCGATCTAAGGTTAACTGAACCGGACTTCGTTTTTTTTTTTTTTATCCAAACCTTGTCTTCTTCACGATTAGGGTTTTCGTAGCCCTAATTTTTGATTGTGTCTCAACTACCACAGCTAACACTAGCGAATGACTGCGCCTCAACCACCACAGCGAGGGAATCTTCGACTACGTCTCAACCACCACAGCGAACGATTGACTGCGCCTCAACCACCCCAGCTAACGACAGCGCCTCAGCCACCACAGCGAGCGACCACGATGACCAGACAGACCACCACAACTATACCACCACCAACAACGACAAACAGTAAACTCACCACTAGCAACGATCAACAGTACACAACCACAACAACAAATGTATCACCACTACCACCACTGTAACTTCTACGATCAACAGTACCACCACCACAGATTAAGTTAATTTATCCAAAATATATTTAGGATTAAACCATACTTTGATACCATGATAAGTGTAAAGGATTAACACAATATATTGAAGAGGAACAGAGAGAGGTCAAAAGCTTAACCTAGCTCTCATACATAACTTGTATTTATAGTTAACTTACAATAATATTAATAACACATACATCCTCTTACTATTAACAAATTACACATACTACTCTATTATTCTTAACACTCACCATCACTGATAAGTAAAAAAAGGAAAACAAAAAAGGACTCCTGCAACCCCCAGTAATTGTGCTAAGATCAAATAGTCTTGCAATGGAAACAGTATGATAAAGGTAGCCTGTTGTGTGCTTGATTGTTTTGTATGTTTATGTATATAATTTCAGATTTAGTTATTAGACGATTATTAAGGTAATGCGTCAGTGATGTGACATCAGTGGGCAGTTTTCTAGGTAGTGTAGTAATGGGTATGTTGGATATCTTTTAAGTTATTATCATTTTGGTAATTAAATTGGAATAACTTCTTCGGAAGGTTTAGAATGTCGGGTTCTCGTCAAATTAAATCATCAAAGTGGATTCTCTTTCTCCCCTATTCTGATTATATTTTGTTCTATACATCTCTGGAAAAGCGCACGTAACACTTGGTGTCACAGGTTATCCTAGTAATGGCTACACGATTAGATTTTGTAGTTGATATGTGATGATTTCCGAACCAAGTTCAATCAATTGGTTAAGAAAAATCAATGTATGCAAGAAGGCTTCAACAAACTAGGAAAAATCCTTCGAGTAGGAGATTAAAGGTAAACCACCATCGTCAATCAACTAGGCATGAGAAACAACGCATTATTGATGAGATGAAATCAAAAGTCATTGATGCGGCATTAAGAAAAGTTGTTGTCAGCATTGAAGCAAGTGAAAATAAAAGTTATTGACCAAAAAAAAAATTTCAAATTAAATGCTGTGGTGCGCATGATTGATGTGACCTGGCTCTTGAACATTTGATTGAATACATGGCATGCAAATAAAGTTTTGAAGCTCAAATAAAATAAACACTGCTGCTCCTGAATTCATTCATCAAACGATGTATTATCAGATTGCCTGTGAATGCAAGATGTGATGCTAGATGTCTCAAAACTTTCATCAGACACATAATAACAGGCATATATTTTTTAGATTTTTTTTTCAATTTTTTTTCTGTTTCATGGAGTATGGCAGGAAAAGATGATAGAAAAGATAAGAGGAAGAAGGGAGACAATTGTAGGAACTCTTGAATGGAAGAAATGTGGGATAGCCCTAGAAGACACTAGGGGCCTTGGAGAAAACCCTAAAGTTCATCAGGGCATAGAAGAGGCCTGACAAATAGATAAGAAAAGGAGAAAAGAGAGAGGAAAAGGAAAGGAGAGATTGGGAGCCAAAGGCTCATTGAAACATTATGTAATATCACATCTTGGAGGCTGTATCTGGGGTAGCAGCTTTGAGCCACTTTTTTAGTATCCCCCAAAACCTAAAAAAACTGCCCAAACTTTTATAGCATCTCAAAACCCTAAAAATATGCTCAAATTACCTAAAATGACCCCTAACTAATTATAATAACACTCGTTCTGTGCCCGCATTAGAGCCTATTTTTATGATATACTGCAATTTTTTAGACTAATCTGAGTGCTCTTCTAGACTAATCATTCAATAACATGTAGTTGCTCTCAAAGCTTAAACTATGAAAGAATATAATATTATAACAATATGTTAATTTGCTTCAAGTTATCTGTCTTGGCAAATCGAAGCCAAGAATAATAATGACAAAACAAAAGAGATGTAAGAAACATATAGAGGAATTAGAAAAAAAAAAATCTTTCCTAAATAGAGTACACTTTTTAGTCTTACTAGATTTCTATTGCATTATGCTAACTCAAAGTACTACATATTCCTTTTCGAAGACTAATTTATGTAGGTTGAAATTCCACTTCTCGTGTAGGATGATAAAATCCTCCCATTGAATGTTCACCTAAATCGTATGAATGTTCAAAATTATAGAATTTCTCTATTTAACCACTACACCAGCAAAAAATCGATAACTAAACTCTTGAAAAGGCTATGGTACTTTTGGATGACATAGGTAAAACATATTCCTAGCCTGGATCCAATCAATGCTTAACCGAAGCATATAGATTGTGCCCTACATGTTTTCCACTACTTATGAACCTAAAAGTTAGAAAAAAAAAAAAAAAAGTTGTTCAGATTGTCACAAAGAATTAACTATATTATTGAAATGCCAAAATAGTCACATGCCTTTTTTTAGTATCAGAAGCTTTACAAGCAGCCATTGACATAGCTAAAACCCATCTCGTCTCACATAAATAAGCCAAAAATGAGGAAATTTTGAAATTCAATCATCGTGCCCTTCTATGAACGAGGGAACCTATTAATTGATGACCTTTCTTTAAGCAACGTAGTTTTGATGAGGGAAGGGGAGAGCTTCCATGGATCCAGATACTGGTTGAGCACAATTAAATTGGTGTGATTGAGGGGTTACAGTAAGATGAGAAGACATATTCTGCTTGATTTGCAAAGATATGAGAGAATGAGAGAACTAGGGAATGAGGTTTGTGGAGAAGTTATTTAAGAGAGATGGGTATGAAAAACCGATCAAATGAATCATATCTATTCACACAAAAAATAGAAGTAGACCTGTTAATGGATCAAATTTTGATCCGGATCAAATTCGATTAGTTAGATATGTTATGATATTCTTTATTGATTATCCAAAACTATTTCGTGATATCAAGCGGATTTAAATTTGGTTATATAAAATATCCAATCCATTATCCAACCTAAATGAGTTAGCCAGATTGATTTTTTTTTTACCGATTATCTCAATTCGAATCCGTGTATGTTTTATTTAGCCGATTTGGACTTAGATATATCGACACAGGATCCATGAATACAATCTAGTAAATATATATATACACACACACAAAGACGATTAATGCATTAGATTTGTTAACACAAAAGCTAGAAGTAGGCATGCTTGATCTGAATATGTTTCGATTCCAAATTTGAAATACCATTATATTAAACAGATTGGGATTTTGTGTGTCTGTGTGTGACTTGGATCATATATAATAAGACAACCTTCAATAAACTCATCCGACAGTCTCAAATATACTCATCAAATAGCCACCAACATCTCATCTTCTCTCTCACCATCACGAAAAAATATTCAAAGGCCATCCACCTCTTTGCCTCCCCTTCAAACCCTCTCTCCCTTCTCTCTCTCTCTCTCAAGCGTCACCACCATCACCCCACCACCGCCACCACCGCCATAGCCACACTCAAGTATGCCTCTTCTCTACTTCTCTCTTTCTCTCACACATACCTTCCCCAGGCTCTCCAAATTCTGCACAAACCACCCACCCTCTGCTTCTCTCTCTATCTCTCTCCCACACACAGAGTTAACAAAACCCCTTTTTGCGAAAAGCCCATACATCTGTGGAGCGCACCCCCACCCTTTGCTTCTCTCTCACACTTAACAAGTCCCCCCAGACCCCCTTTCTACGCAAACCCCTATCCCTTCTGCTCAACCTACCCTCACCCAAAAATATTGATTCCCTCTTCGCGAGCACTCACACCACACGCACACAGATAGAACATTGAACTCACACGCACACGCACACTGATTGNTCGCGAGCACTCACACCACACGCACACAGATAGAACATTGAACTCACACGCACACGCACACTGATTGAGATTGTTGAAATTTGGTTATTGTTGAAATGTTCGAGATCGTTGAAATTTTAATTGAAATTTTGAGATTGTTAAAACACGTAAATCTTTGCAAAATTTTTGAGAATACTAAAATTTTTGCTAAATTTTTGTATTAGTTTATGGATAGTAAAATTTTGCATATTAATGTTCCTTAAAGGCCCTATGAATAGCTGGCAATTGGATCTAGAAGGCTTTCGCAAGAGAGAATCTTCAGTATTTTTTATCTATTAATTGGCCTTTTCTATCTCCCTCTCTTTGCCTATGTCTCTCTCACTCTCTCCGGAACTCCCTCTCTCCGGAACTCCCACTCTATCTCTCTCTATTTCATGCATGCAGTTCTTTTTCGTCTCAGTAAAATCCATTTCATCGCTCATTTAGGTTTTTACTCAAAATTAGGTTTTACTTTCTCAATTAAGTTCCAATGCTTTCATAATCTCGCTATTGTATACACATATTCAGGTAGGAGTATGTATGTATGATTGAGAGATTTATTGATTAAGTTTGAATGAATTACCCTACATATTGAGTTCCAACAATTTTGTTTTGAATCCCTTAACCTATGTCGACCTATATTGAGCTTCTAGGGTCCCAGATTGTTTTAAGGTTTTAATCCAAAGATTTTTAATTTCAGAAAGAATTAGCTAGGATTTTTAATGATTTTTTTTTAAGAACATGTGAATCTCTTGCTTACCTTTCTCTATTGGCCTTTTGTTCTAAGTGCTATTTTGTGGTCTGTAAACCCTTTGGCAATTTCGTCAATACCAATTGCAGTGTCGTTGAATTCATAAGTTATTTCTATTTCTCTCAAATTTTTTCTGGGGTGCTTTTCCTTACAATCTCATCAGATCCTTAATTGAGGTGCCTAGTTTTTTTGGAAAAGTGGAACTAATAGAGGTGTGGATTGATAGAATCTCCTCCCATATCTTCATGAATATATGGTTTGTTTTAACTGTCCAGTAACTTTTTTGGCATCAATGAAGTGGTAGAATCCATTTCTCTGCATGCTAATGGAGGGATTCGGTCAAAAAAAAGAAACTAGGGGATAGGTAGGATCACATTCATTCGGTCAAAAAAAAAATGAAACAAGTAGTGGATTGTAGGATTACTTAAATTTGCGGCAACTTGCTGCAATTGTACCACAATCATGATGCAATGGTACCTAATATATGCAAACTACTCATTTGTTTCCATGATTCCCTCAAGTACACATAATGTTGATGGGTAAGATCCCGAGGGAATCACAAAGATCTTGAGGGAGTAATTACATGATTGAATTTGTTTCTTTTAGTTATCAAACTCATCCAACATATGAGTAGTTTCAATTGGCCATTTAGTGGTAGCTTTTTTGGTACGTCCAGGTCTTTTGTTGCTTCTGAAGGTTGTAACGATAACTAAACAATAGCTATATTTCTCTGCCTATGTTTTTTGGATCCTACACTGTTTCTAATTCTCTTATGTGTATAAACAAATCAAAATCTCAAGGTGGTATGATTCTAAGTACGAATAAGGAGCTCCAAAGATGGACCAACTACATGTATTGATGCATAAACAATTAAATTTCATGAGCTAGCTGCACCAAAAAAAAATCAGGTCCGATTATTTTTTGGGTGGAGGGGGGCTTGAGCATGTTTGTAAAGGTTGCTCAAAAGCACCGGACAAGTAACTTATGCTTAGATATCAATAAGTGTCGAGTCAGAGTATTTACATTTTTCCTTATTTATGAGATTTCTGCAAGTGGATTTAATAAACGATTTTTTTAGGTTGGTAACTTTTTTGTTTATGTGATTTATTACATAAACTCTACTTTGACATCATTATTCATTATAAATTTGTTTTACTTTCTTATTTATTAGGCTTGAATTGATTATGGATGTGTATGGAATGTTGTGTTTGTCATGTTTTTGGATTGGCGATGTTAATTACATGCATTGGATGTAGTGCAATTTGGAAGCTTAGTTTAATTTGGCAAATTCCAGTGTGGAATTATAGACTAGATCAGTGCTTTGAAAAGCGAGCCTAGGCGAGCGCCTAGGTTAGAAGCGAAGCGAGGCAAGCCTTGGTCGTCTTGAACATCCCAGACGAAACGAGATTAAGTAAAGCGAGGAAAAAACGAGCCTAGGCGAAGAAGTGAACCAGACGAAAAAAGCGAATGCCTGGCAATTTTTTCATTTTCTCCTCCTCCACCCCCCAAATCCTTCTTCTTCTTCCTTAACATTAACCAAACTCTACCAGAGATGATGTTATATGTATAAAATAATTTGATTGATTCATCTAACAATATCATATAATAATCTATCTTATTATGATTAGATGATATTGAATGCTCTTGTTAATTTGTTTGGTCAATCAAATTAATTAATCAATTTTCTATATGCTCTATTTGATTAATTAATTTTTGAGTGTCCTGTTTAATGGTGATATTAATCAATCACGATGGAATTCGAACCCACATTTACTAGTTTTACATTTAGATAACGTGATTATATCAATTGATTATTTTCTAGAATGTAATAATGTTCAATATTTAATATATTGTCTATTTAAAATATGTTGACGTTTACTATTTTGATTGCATTTAAATATCTTGTATTTGTAAAGTTAAAACTTAAATATTTAAGAGTAATCAAAGTATCAAATTAAAATATTTGCTTATCTTTTATATTGTTCGTTTTATTTCGATAAAGCGCTCACTTCGCTTCTCACNAGTATCAAATTAAAATATTTGCTTATCTTTTATATTGTTCGTTTTATTTCGATAAAACACTCACTTCGCTTCTCGCTTCTCGACTAGGCCCTCAGGAGACCAATACGCTTCGATTTGCTTTACGCCTTAAATAACACTGGACTAGATTGAGATACGGCATTATTTGATGATAATGTTGAATTTCATGATTGACAATTGATAATTCTTTTTAATTGGCATTTGCTTTTTTGAGTTGTGTAGTTCCTTCGAGCACAGGCATACTTCAATAAGCCCATCTGACAGTTTTAAATAGACTCATCCAACGACCACGAATATCTTTCTCAAGAATTGAATATCTAAATCTACTAGGAATTTAAAATTTTATCCCTTACTATTCCCCCCCCCCAAAAAAAAAAATCCCATCACATCCAATTTTCTCTCACTGTCACTCAATGTCAGAGACCTATCGCCTCTATGCCTCCCCTTCACGACTTCTCTCTCTATCTCTCCCTCCCTCTCTCTCTATTAAGCCACATCTCTAGCGACTCCACCATAGCCCCAACGACACCACCACCGCCACCCGCCTTCTAGTTATCTCTCTCTCTCTCACATACACACACACAAACAACCCCCACCCCTACCCCCTCTGCGTAAACCACCCTTACCTCTACTTTTCTCTCCCTCACACACACCCCGCTCAGTTTCTCTCTTTCTATCTCACACACACACCCTCTATTTCTCTCACCCCCCCCCCCCCCGATCTCCCCTTTATGCGCAAAACCCCTACCCCCTCTACGCAACACCCACCCCCACCCAAAATACCCATTCCCTTCTCTCCGCTACACATTCATACCAAACATAACACACACACACATAGAACACACGCACACAAAACACTTGAGTTTTTTAAATTGCTGAAATTTAATTGAAAATTATTTTTGAGATAGTTTATGGATGGTTAATTTTGTGAAATTTATTGTCAAATGCTAGTTGAAATTTGGTTATTGTTGTATGATAAGTTTTGTTCATTGATGGTGGAACATAACGAGTTTTGTTTTTTTGGATTTATTGTTAATTAAATGAAATGGATGGTCAAATTGAAGTGTTAGTTAAAATTGATGTATGAAATTGATGGTATTTTTAATGGGTTTTTAGTTTTGAACATTCAGGATTTCTATTTAGGAATTAATTTATTGGGAGTTGCATTGTTAGTCGAATGAAATTGGAGTTCAAGGTGTGTGAAAGTGTGTTTGTTTTCCATTATAGGCCTTGTATACCTATCTCCACCACCACATGTAATTTTATATTAAAAGTTGGTTTGACTTTGAAAGGGTTTTTTTTTTTTTTTTTGGAGATGCTTAAGTTCTATGATCTTAGAATGATGGTGATGAGATGTTAATGGTTTTGCGTAGGGGTGGTGGTGATAGTTGGTGTTGTGTTTTTTTGGGTATAAGGGTTGGGCGAGTTAATGCTTATGTTGAATTTCTAATGAATGTGTCAAAAAAATTGAAGCATTCATGTCTATACGTGGCATGTTATTAGTTTGTAAATTTAGTCAATAAGTATGTGTCCAGTGTGAATTTGAAATTATGTGATTTAGATATTATAATTATTTATTTTTATTAATGAATATATAATTTGGATAGCATTGACATGGCGTAGTGGTAGTGAATTTCTTTCCTTGGGAACTGTAAAAAATTAAAAATCGATTACTAGACTTTTAGGTGTAGTGATAAAACATTTAATTTTTTAATTTTTTTTTTTTTAGGGGGAAGGGGAAGGGAGAGTGGAGGGGGGATTTGAACCCTTGATCTCAAGAAAGCAAAACCTTCACAAGGTAAAGAATACCATTGGACCAAAAGCCGTTGGTAGTGATAAAACATATAAGTGCATTGTTTTATTCTTTTTTCATTTAGTGATTGCTTAAATAAATAAGAATTAAAGCATTATTAGATTTCTGGCTTTTGATTTATTCTTTTCGATACCATGAAGAACTTGAAAAGAATACACAATCTCCCTCTTTCACCTCTATTTTTTTTTCACACTTGCAATACACAATCTCCCTCTTTCATCTCTCTTCTCTTTCCACCCCACCAGATGTCTGCGATGCTACTACCGACAATGACGCCGACGCCAGCAACACCCCTCATCTCTCTATATTGTCAGCCCAAACACGGGCTGTACCCAGTCACTAGTTCAGTCCAACCACCACCTCTGCCCAATGAACCACAACCACCACCTCTGCCCAATGAACCACAACCACCGCCTCTAATACAAACCACGGACCAATGCTANCAACCACCACCTCTGCCCAATGAACCACAACCACCGCCTCTAATACAAACCACGGACCAATGCTACAAAATACCAGCCTCCACCTCTGCTCCTCTCCATCACAGATATCTCTCGCCCTTTCTCTGCTCATCTACTTTGCACTCGTTTTGTCATTCACTTCAAGCATCTCCAACCAAACCAACAACCACGGCCCAGGCCCCCGTTCTTGCAAATAAACTAGTAATTTAATGCCTCAAAAACACCTAAAAAATATTCTTAGCATCTACTTTACTGGGTGAGTTTGAACCTTTCCAATCTGGTGACATAAATTGAATTGATGTTGGGAGAGGCGTAGAAGAAGCGGTGACTGATCAAGTGGGGGTGATCTTGTCAGCATCATTTGCTTTTACTATTGGCTTATTGGTCAAAGTGAAGAGTCAGCATGTGGTGGCGCCAAAGGCAATGCTGGTGGAACTTGCGCAAGAGAGGTAAAGGATTGAGGAATTTGCTGGAAAGATTAAGGATTTGCTAGGGTAAAAGAGTTATTTTTAAATCTTTTAAATGTTAGTTGAATTTGGTAATAGTTGGGTCAATTTACGTGTTTGAATGATCGTGCTTTTTTGGGGTCTTTGAATGGAGGTTTAAATTTCACGATATGTTGTCTGAAAGTGATGAATGTGGAAATTTAGATTCTAAACTACGGATCATATATTTTGCTCATTGATTTTAAGTTTTTTTTTTTTGTAGTCTATTAAGACACCAGGAACTAGGTGTCAAAAACTTCTAATGATGGCCAACAAAATCACAATCATTTTTGCTTGAGCTTGTTGACTGAAATTGGTTTAACACACACTAACAGAACCTTTTGGGATCATGGGATTTTCATTGTTTTTAATATGTTTTAGTCTTACCATTTGTACTTATTTTCTTTTTCCAAAGAGTTGGTGTAGATTGGTCTCTGATGGTTCACTTGATTGGCAAACTTTTTACAAGACCCATGCAGCTTTGAAATGCTCTTGACATGTCAGCTTTCATGTATGACTTGCGACTAATCACTAAAACAGTTTCATGAATTTACTCACATTTGTCTAGGTGGTCACTATCTCTTGTCATCATAGTTGTCAAATCACGATTCGTATCGTGAATTAAAATCCTAAATTTGAGAATTGTGAATTGTATCGAATAGTGAATCGTAAGATTCAACACAAAATTTGAATAAAAAAAAATACTACATATTTAAAACTGACAAAATATTGAATATTGAACATTATTGCATTCTAAAAATAATCAATTGACATAATCACGTCGTCTAAATGGAAAGACGCTATCCTTCTGCTTCATTTTTATCTTTTGCTTAACCATTTTCAAATTCAACAACTTAAAAAAAAAATCATTAAAAAATCACGACTATTCAAGAACTAAAATAGTAACACCCAGTATAAATTAGATTATAAACATGAATGAAAAAAGAACAAATAAAAAAATTGATCGGAAAAAAACATACAGACCAATACTTTAAAATAAAAAATTAGAACCTAACAAACTACCCACGGAAGAATTGAGAGCAAAAAATCAACCGATGATGCGAGAGCGTTAGCCGTAGCCTTTAGCTTTAGACAACACAAGATAAGCTTTAGACGACGTCAGAGAGAGAACAAGTAAAGAAGTTGAGTTTTTATTGGGGTGTTGGTTCCTCTACAAACAAAATGATGTCGTTTTACTGTTTAGCGGACAAAACGGCGTTTTGTCAAAAAAATTGGGTTTTTTAAAAGAGTGATTGAATCGCGCAATACGAATCAAATCGTACATATCGTACGATTCAACTGTAAAATGATTCTCATATAAGATAAGAATCATTTTGTACCTTATTGAACCGAATCGCATAAATCGAATCACGAATCGTATGATTTTGATAACTATGCTTGCCATTCAATTATCTTTCATATATTGGACTTGGAGGTAAGTTAGTACCTTTTTTCCAAGTAAATGAAAGAAGTATCGTCCCAAAAAATATTTCCAATCAAGGGTGCTATGTTGATTGGTATTGTCAATTTAATTAAGCTAGACAATTGTATTGAGGGCTCAATTGGGTATGAGATCTTATTTACAGGAAAAATTAAAATTTGGAAGATAATAGTTTCACTTCATGTGAAAATTTGGAATAATGTGTGTCGTTTTCTATGATAAATGGTCATTGGAATCTTTTGAGAAACCATGGGTATTAAAATTCAAATTTAGTTCTTCATGCTGAATTTTTGACACATCTTTTTTCTGTTTTTTTTTCATGTATTAGAAATGTTTATTGACAGACGATTCTACAATAACTACGATTATATCTTTGTTTCTATGTTAGAAATAATGGGGTGGGAAGCATTTATTGCTACACCTAGAGTTTGTTATTTATAGTGTGCAGATTATGATTATGATCCCATTTGGTTGTGATTGTCATGATGTACCTGGTTAATTACCGTATTTGATGTGTTTGTGGCTGTCATGATGTACAGTATCAGGGATTTTAATTTGTGACTGATTTATGCATCCCTTCTAAGAGATTGACAAGACATTCTACTATTTCATTAGGTTTGTTTTCTTATACAACTTACAAAATTTGTAATGCACTTCTGGATAATGTCGAGTATTGTGTGAAGTGAAGCAATGAAATACGATATGCAAGCTGTAATTGTGTGCTACAATTAATCATGGGGAATCGGTTATGAGCTGTGTATCTTATGCTACATACTTTGTGAAGAATGAGTAGCACATTGTTATGATGCTTGCTTCTGGGTTTTATGACCGTGATATGTTGTAGTTATATTAATGATGTTGGTATTTTAGAATGAAGTGGAACTCCGATTTGTGGTGTTCATCTCTGTAGTTGACACCGTATGCAGTGTTTTATGACTGTGGCATGCCATTAGAAGGTCTTTGCGTTATTATTGAGTTAAGGTTCAATTTTTTTATTAATATAAATTGTAGCAAAGAAAATGACACATTGCATGGAGCTTCAACATTTGTTTTGATGTTTTTTTACTATGCATGTAAATTGTATGCACATGTTGATATTTTTTGTATTCTTATTTAGGTATAACTGCCAAATCTTTCTTAAACAATAGTGAGCCTAGAATGATTACCGATTTTTCTCATTTTTTTCTTATTAACATTTTTTTATGTTATACAATACCTTCAGGCACATGCATTAGCTAGTGTATATACAATAACAACTTTCATCTACACTGTAAATTAAAATCAAAACATCCTAAACCATAGAAACAATTAAAAATGTCTTCACCATAGGTTTTAAAAAAAATCCATTAAAGAGTCTTTTTCTAGACTCTTCTACTCTTTAAGAACTTTCATCTATACCATAGATTAAAACCAACCGATTATACACAATAGATTAAAAATATCTCCACAATAGGTTTAAAAAACTCTTCCAGTTCAAGAGTTTCCCCTCCCCAACCTCTTTCTCTCCCTCTTTAGCCCAGATCCACCATCTTCGACTTTAATCTACCATTTATGGCTCCATCATTATCAAAATTCGAACACGATCTTTCTCACTTTTTTCTCTATTTGTCTTACCCAAGATATGATTTGATTGATTATAGAATCTTATCCTAATTGTTAATTGTTGCTTTTCTTTGATATGCCCCATTTTTTTGACAGCAATATTGCTCCATTTGTGGTTGCTTTTCTTTGAAATGCTCCTTATGGGTTCCTTTATGTATGTACGATTTCATATCTATATGTATTGGATTATATACAAGTAACGGTTAATCTTCTTAGTTATGATTCTTGATACGGATATATAGGACTGCAAATGAACCTAGTTGTTCATGAACAACTCGTATTGGAACTCATTCAAGTTTGTTAATAGAGCTCGTTTAATAAACAAGTCGAGCTTGAACAATATTTTCTATAGCTCGTTAGATTCATGAACAAATTGAGTTCATATATACATTCCTATATAATACATCAGCAACTCTACAGTACCAAAATAAAAATATTCAATACCTTACTGAAAATTAAAACCTCAGAGTGTCAAGTCACAATTTCTACAGGTAAGTTATAACTAATTGAGGTTATTCGTGATAGATCACAAATGTCATGATTGATTCTAGAATTTTGTGATCGACCACAAATAACCTTTTAAAGGTGTAACTTAACCTCTAAAAATTTTTATTTTCCGTGATCGTCGATTATAATTTTTTGAGTTGTAACTTAATCCTCAAAAGTTGTACATTGTCCCTTAAATGTTTTTGATCAATCATAATATTTTGTGATTGATCATAACTATTTGAGATATAACTTAATGTTCAAAGATGTAATTTGACCCTTAAATATTGTATTTTTTGGAATGCTAATGCATTAGGTATCATGGTCAGTGAATAATGACCAAGAATTGTTCTTAAATTATTATGCAGTGAGAAACCCAAGAGGGTAAACTATCGGCAAAAAATCCCATGTTGATACAATTAAAGAAAACTTCAGAGAGGCAGCTATATAAAAGTATTGGATGAAACAATCCCATATCAAAACGAAAGACGGAACAAAAGAGTCCAACTTATTATGAATATGTTTTGACACTACAGTCTTGGGTTTTGGCTTTGCTAAGGTGTAGTTACCCCAAGAGTAAATTACAATGTCGAATATGAGAGCTCTTCATTTCACATTGCTTTCTCCCAAGTGGAACCGCCTAACTATCTTGCTTCTTGAGACCTTGGTCCTTGGGGGCTGATGGCCAAGCTGATACACTCTCTTCTTCCTCCAAGCTTCATGCCTCTAGTTGTGAGCCTCTTGTGCACAAAGTATTTTGATGTACCCACATTTGCGGTGCACAAAAAAACGCAAAAGGGAGCTCCTTTAGTGGACAAAGTTTCTAAAAGAGGAATGCAACGTTCCGTGCCCATTTTTTATTATGTTTGCATATATAATTTCAGATTTAGTTATAAAGAAGTTATTTAGTTAATGTGTTAGTGGTGTTAATGGGTAGTTATCTAGGTAGTGGAATAGTGGGGTATGTTGGTTATCATTTTGTTTTCAAAGACCATTCTATCAATAAAAGGGATGTTGTATTTGGTACAACTTCTGGAGAAGGTTTAGGAGGTCGGGTTCTCCTTGAATTGAACTCAATGATCAAAATTTTATTTCAGTGAATAGTTTTGTTCAGCTTGAAAACGGAAACGTTTCGAAACATTTTGGAAACAAGATGGAAACAAAAAAAAAATTTGAAAATTTGTTTCCCAAACATTGGTTAAAACACACCAAAATATCTTGATATATAAGAATTCAATCAATAATTCGTTTCAATTTCTATGGAAACTGAAATGTTTCGATCATTTCGACTATTTCGAAACAAAATTTAATTCCTTGATTGAACTATTTGAGGTTCCTAACCCACCCCCTTTTTTTTCTCGAATGGATTCTCTTTCTCCTCTATTCAAACTTCTATATTTTATTTTGGTTTATACATCTCCGAAAAAATGCAGATGACATAGCCCAAGGTATTTATACCCCTAGTACAGCACAAAATCCTTAGGACAAAATCACATAACAAGAATTTAGGTGGCACACAAACCAATCTTTCAGTCTCAACCACTCACAAACTCATACACACTGAGAACATAGGAGACTATTATATGATTGTACAAAGAACCACGGCAGTATTTTTTTCTCAACAGTTTGAAACAAAATAGTGGCAATCTGCTTGGACAAAACCAGTCATGCACTAATGGGCGACAACTCACACAGCAGAAAGTATAATGACCATAAATTCATACCTGCACATTTTTCCTAACATTTGAATCCTCAAAAGGCCCAGCAGCAGAAAGTCTCTGTAATCTCTTCTCTGATCTCTTCAGCAGATCAGTTATCTCTTGCGTAACAGTCTCAATCCTGTGTTGATCTTCTTTGCCATCTCCAAATGAGGGCATTAAAGCCTTGGCATGAGCCTTAGCTAGCTCAGCCATTTTTGCCCGCACACGTTGCACATTTGCTGCTATTTCTTCAGATATGTCCACCCAAGCTGGGGGTAGACCCACTGTAAGTGCACCTCCACTGCAGCAGGAGAATAATATATGACTTTGACCAAGGGTAAAGACACTGACTTTACTATAATACGAACGAGTGCTTGTGAAGGAAGTTAAAAGCTAAAGTTGTAAAAAATTGGGAGGAAATATAAAGCTTTAATTCTGGAAACTAAATGGTAATATTAATCATTTATAGTCGTAGTCTAAAAAGCACGGACACTCTTAAGAAGGTGATGTAAAATTCTAGTTTCAGACATGTGTCCAACATATCATTAGGCCGTGTCTACTACTAAAATATAAATGTGTTGACAGGTAATTCAAAAAGCTTAAAAACTTGCCAATTGACTATAATATACATGGGAAAAAATATATATAGTGGGTAAAATTAGACATTTGAAGTTGTACTTAAAATTTACTAACGTAAGAAAAAGATGCATAAAAGTTTCTCTAAAGCAAAGGAATTGAGAAGATGAAAGAAATTATCATAATTATTGCATGTTTGATACACATTGTCCATAAAAATATCAATGATCATTGACCACTATGATGGTTTAGTCTAAAAATTCACATTAGTTGACTAGTTTTAAGATTTACTTGCCATAAAGTATTGAATATCTTCTGAATCGTACTATAATTATTTTTATATTTGCGATCAATAGATAATTCTATATAAAACACAATTATTTGTATAGTATTCCCAACGTTTTCGAGTCTAACTTTTTTGAAAAGGTATCAATGCTTCTTATGTTGTGGTAAGGGATCCCTTGAATGTCCCATGCAAATGAAACCCTTTCATTATGTTACTCATATAACTAAAATTACAAACCATGTATTCAACTCATATCACTTGCCTCATTGGTTATTTCAAATTTTATTTTTGGCTTTATTTGTATACGAAAAAACTAGACGTATATTTGGAACCTCAACTCGAAAGACCATATAAATCACAGCAAATAAAGCCTGGAACTTTGACTCTGGTGGTTCGTCAAGTCCTAGAAATAAAGGTATGAAAAATAGCCCACTAACCAATGAAAACATACAAACCATACAATTTGAGATTGTCAAGAACTTACTAAATAATAAAAGAACTGAAAAAAGGAAACAAATGCATCAAATAATGACGTGAGAGGAGCACAACAACTGAAAAAGAATAATCCTATAATTAACAAGCAGTGTAGTATGCCAAGAAGGTCAAAAATTCTGAAGAACTTTTTGGTACTAGTAAGGCCACCATCTCTAACAGCTACTCAAACACTTACACTCAAATTTGAGTAATTTGAATAAAAAACTTGATTTGATATGGATATCTTAAATGGTTAAACCCGTTTTTACACTTAAATCTTTTTAAAAAATTCATATTTATACCAAGAGCTCTTTTTTTATTTTTTCCTCCAAAAAATTTTTCCTTTTATTTTTTCTCTACTTCTTTCCCTCCAAAATATCTTTCTCCCTCAATTTTTCCTTCCCTCTAATGCACAAACTCAATTTTTTTTAAGAAATCCCTATATTCTCCTAAATCATAACTTTTTCATCAAAAACTTTTTTCTTCTTTTTTTTCTACTTCTTTCCCTCCAAAATATCTTTTCATTTTAATTTATCCCTTCACTCTCAAAAATAATCCATTTGTTGTTATGTCATTTCTTTATGTTTTTTCTAAGTTAAAACAAAATACATGATACTTGATTGTATAGATTTAAATGTGCAAATATCATAGCAAAGACATTTCTTTAAATTTATCAATGAGTTTAAAAAGAAAATAAAAACAAGAAAGATAAAGATAGTGTAGAGAGATACATGGAGGAGGGTGAAGTATAACTATTGGATTTAAAGAAGTGTGAAATTTGACCATTCAAAATTTGACTCTCCATTAATTTAAGTAAAATTTTGAGTCTCATTTCATTTGTTTTGGGTTTAAGTAAAAGACTGAAAATTGCATTTAGATTGTTTTCAGGATTTATGACACTATTGGTCGCCAAAGTATGCCTTCTTTGTCAATTTGGTCCCTGATGTTTCAATTTTGGCAATTTAATCCCTATCGTTTTCAATTTGTGTTTAATTGGTTCAATTGCTAACTTCTGTTGGAAATTTTGAAGGCATTGCAACATGTGCCGGTCACATGACCTTGTCTAAGGGACAAGCTTGGAAATTTCAGTCTGAATCACGTGTTCTACATGTGAGTTGGGGTTTAGGGTCTGATTTTGAGGGGAAAAATGGGTCTATTCGTGGGTAGCAACCGATTAAGATGTAATGGCAAATTGGTTTTGTTCGTGGGTAGCAGTTGATTCGTGGGTAACAGCAAAAGGGGTTGTGTTAGTGGGTAGCAACTGATTCTATAAGAGATCAAAGATCCAAATCTTCAACCCGTTGAAAATGAGTACGAATAGGAGCAACAACGCAAAACAAGGTCGCGATTCACAATGTTTACCAAGATATGGTCAGTATTTCCAATTTTTTGTATGTTTTTTTAGTATGATTCTTTCAGAAGGGGTGTTGAGTTATGGGACAATGAAGTGAAATTGATTTTTTGTTGTCCAATTTTTTGAAGTGTTGATGTCTCCTTTCTTCTATACAGCC
Source organism: Ilex paraguariensis (assembly GCA_963454935.2). Lineage (NCBI taxonomy): Eukaryota > Viridiplantae > Streptophyta > Magnoliopsida > Aquifoliales > Aquifoliaceae > Ilex > Ilex paraguariensis. The sequence goes on from CAUOFW020002558.1 coordinate 458,731, forward strand.
TAATGTTAAGAATTTAGGCTTATTTTTGTTCATTTTGCATTTGTTCCCTAATCTTTGGAATAGAATACCTTTACTATTATTATAAAAATTTTTGATTTGTTTCATTAAAAAAAGGTGTGCTTGTATTTTATGCTTTTGTGGTCCCTCATGTCAAATGCTTTGTATTTTTTTTGGGGCACCAAATTGTGTTGTTTTTTTTCTTGTCCCCATGTTGAGAACACAATAGACCCTATTTTAATATGATATATGTCGATGTTTGCAGACACGAACTCCAGACTATTCTCCATAGAACTTCATCCCGGTGATGAACTCGAGGATGAACCAGTGAAAGTGTATAGGAGGTGTTGTGAATTATGATCATGATTGTGACCGATGTCAATGTTAGAGTTGGATGATTTTGCTTTAACCTTGGGATATCCCCATTAAGGGGGGTTCTACTATAGAATTCCAAGTATGGAGTTGGACAAAGGGTTGGTGCACATTAAGTCTAATAATGACACATGGTCATGATTCTTGAGTCTGCTGAGTAGAGATCTTGGTATCAGAGGATTAGGAGAAGATTGGACTATAATTACAGTCAAGCAGAAGGTTAATTTCCATTCTTTCAATTTTAGTATATATATTAACTCCATAATGATCATTCTAGGCTTTTTTTTTTTTTTGACAATAGGGTTTATTTCCTGCAATCTATGAATTGTTGCCAGAGGCAGAGCACAAACATTGTGTGCAACATTTTTACAACTATTTTAACAAAGACTTCAAGGGTTTAGCCTTTAGAGACAGATTATGGCAATGTGCAAAGGCCTCAACCGTTCAGAGTTTCATATATGAGATGGAGAAACTTAACGCAGAGGATGAAGGAGGCTTCAAGTGGGTTGCTCAAGAGTCGCCAGGACATTGGAGCAGGTCTCACTTCAGGACCTTACCAAAGTGTGACATGCTCCCGGATAATAATTGTGGGGGATTCAATGCAGCAATCCTACATGCAAGAGATAAGCCTATCTTGGAGATGTTGGAGAGACAAAGAGACTACATCAAGAAAATGATGCTTATGAGGAGGGAATGATTGAAGAAATACACTGGTGATATATGCCCTAAAATTATGAAGAAGCTTGAGAAGTTGAATGCTGATGCAGCATATCGCATTGCTGATTGGAATGGGGAACTCAAGTTTCAAATAAGGTGTCCCTATAGAATTCTAGCTCCTCATTGCCTTCAAAGGAGAAAACCAGCCATCGTAGAAGCCCTAGCAGTGTCTGAGAAAGGGTTTTTCGCTATTTCCCTCATTTAGGCTGATGGTATTCAGATATGTTGCAATGTTGTTATTTCCAACGGAAGTTAGCGATTGGACCAATGAAACACAAATTGAAAACATTAGGGACTAAATTACCAAATTGAAACATCAGGTACCTAATTGACAAAGAAGGCATACTTTGGGGACCAATAGTTCATAAATCCTTATTTTTACAACTTCAACTTATAACTTCTCAGGTGACTGGGATGTGACCCCTGACCCCGAGTTTTCTCCCAGCAGACAATCAATTGTCACTAGGATGTCTCTTCATCTAATGTGCAGCATTATATTTATCAGCCTGAGATCCTTTAAGGGCTTGTTTTATGCCTAATCGATAAAAATAGAATACTTAAAATGTAGAAAAACAAAATAATCACAATGAAACGATAGAAAAGTCAAAGCACATATGTCTGGCCTTGCACAAAAGGATTTCATTCTCTTCCCCCTCCTAAAAGGAAGACACATTAGCAACTTGTAATGTGAAATTTACGGATGCTCAGCCATCATTTAAAATTTGGCTTTAATTTTGGTAGCCTCCTGGGATCCTTTAAGGGCTCGTTTCATGCTTTTCTGATAGAATATTTTGGAATTGGAAAAAACAAATTAAAGAAATGAAAAGAAATAACAATCAAACCACATACACCTGGCCTTGATACTCTATGAACAGTCACACCAGGATTTCATCCTCTTCCACCACCTCTAAAGAAAAACACTTTTGCAGATTATAATGGAAAAAATTAAGGATGCTCAGCTATAATCTAAAACTTTTCTTTAATAAAACAAGAAGCTTGAATTGGCATGTTTTGACTAAATTCGGCTCTAACAGCATACTTTAACTAGACAAGGGTTATGATCTATGAAATACAAATATTTCGTTAAGGTCGATGTATCCCTATCAGATATGATACTTGTTAATTACTCTAGGATACGTATCAAATACACACTAAACATATCCAATAATAAATAAAATATATGGATCTATATAATAAATCAACTTACATCTTGAATTTTATCCCTTAAACATTTTCCCCCCAAAACTATCTCATCCATACCGTATAGTAGAGTGCAAAATTCCTTTTGTTTTAGAATTCTGTTGATCCTACGTACTCCATCTCCATCATTGCATATGGGAATATAGAAAGTCAAGAGGAAAAGGCATGACCAGAAGAATTGTGTGAGATAAGTGAATTTATCTAGTTGAAGCATTCTTGATTGAGAAAAAATCACAGTCTCTCCTTCACTCCCTCTCAATGTTCTCTCTCTCTCACTCGCCATAGACGCATGAAGAGCCACAGCGCCACCACCCAGGTATTATCCTCCCCTCCGTTCCTCTCTCTTCCCCACCCTCTGCTTCACACAAAGACACCCCTCACCCTCAAATCTTCGGCAATTTCTCACAATCTTTATCTCTCTCACTGCACAAATGCACAAAATACAAACAGCACACGCCACAGAGCACGACATCCCCCTCTTCGTCTCTCCGCTCTCTAACTCCCTTTCTTTCTCACTCTCCGCCTTCATCTCTGCACAAACACACATCCATGCACTATACACTAAAAGTCACCCACTCACAATCGCACACACAGTCACACTCTCTCCTCACCTTCTCTTCGACACTCTAGCAAGAGATGCTTGGTGAATTTTGTGTTGATTTGTTGTTAATCATCATGCATAAGAAGTGTTTATTGAAATGCCAGTGTGAAATATTGCATTGACTGGTTGAATTTATGTTCCTCTTTTATGGGTTTTGTTTGATTCAACTTCATTTGCTCTTCCATACGGCATTCCTCTCCCCCTCTTCTCTTCTTTTTCTCTTCTTTGCAACACAAAACACACACATGCACACGCCCACACCATGAGAGGCTATAGTGAAGTTCCAGTGGAATCGATATAATGGCATCATCAGCAGTGTTGGGCTTTTATTTTCTTAGTGCTTTGATTTCTTCTTTTGTTTATATTTACTGAATTTTTCATCCTTATTTGATTTATTGCTACTTCGCTTTTTTGTTATTTGTTATGTTAGAGAATGCATGTGGATTTTCTGTGGACTGTTCATTCCGATATTGGGTCAAATGTCAACTATTCTGCTATTGACATTTTCTGCGTTGGTGAAGCTCAATTGTTGGATGTGAATTAGCAAGATTAAGAGACTGAGTTTAAAATTTTATTATTTTTCATAAAATTTTCACATTTGTGCCTGTTATTTATGTGGATGTTACCATGAAAAAAGCCAGAAGTATACGAAGGGGAAATCTGTGCATGAAGGGCTTATGGTGGGGAAATTTCAGGAGCCGGTCACGGTAACTGTTAGAATGAAAATTTTAATGCGATTTGTGTATATTGACAGAGAGAAATTTTGGGTTTGGTCTCTATGAATTTTATTGCAATTCTTGGTTGCTTTATGGTCATTATTCATATTGTAAGTTTTTGGGGTTTTTTCAATACGGTTTTGATTGCCTAATAAATGCATTTGGTAGTGGAATGAGAAAGATAAAAAAAAAAAAAAAAAATTGAACATGTTGGTTTAACATGGGTAATAATAAATGCATTTGGGGTAAGTAGTTGAACATGTTGATTAAACCTTATAGTCTCTTTGGTGGATGATGATATTAAATACATGTGATAGTGTTTGCTTTTATTTCTTAAAAGTATCTTCCTTTTTTCCCCTCTTACCAGTGTACTAATTCTCTCTTTTAGGGTGTGGTTATGAAATTAAAAAAATGCGTATGCAGGTTTAAATGTTTTGGGGGTTTTGTTATAAGAGGGAACATTACCAAAAGTTTTAAATTTTTTGGATGTCATAGCTTCGACTCTAGGATGAACGAGGTAAAAGGAAGGTAGACTGCAAAAAAAGTTTCATTACAGAGTTATGTTTTACGGAGTTGATGAATGTTTGGTTATCCTCATCAATGTTGCAGATTTTCTTTTGCGTCCTTAAGGCCTGTGCCATGGTCTTTGATTTCATTGAATGCAATATCTACATTAACATAGTTCCTACATTCAAAAAATTAAAGCATTTGAATTTGTTCAACTAATAGAAATGCATATTTTAGGAGTCAAAGAATTTGGGTGGAGTGTAAAAATTTGTTAACACTTTCTTTTGATGAGTTCAATCTATATTTGTTTTGTGTTTGGATTTTGCCTCACTTTAAGCTACTTTAACGTGGTTGTTATGCTCATTGCAATTAACTTGTTGCACCAAACAAAGATACCCGTCACCCATTTTGTTCATTAGGATTTGCTCAATTGTGATAAAATGTTTGTGTTGAACTTATTTTAATTTTCTGAACCTTTGAAGATATGTTTAGCTCTGTCTGCATATTCTCAGGACATTAAGATCCCATCGGGTTTTCGTAATATGTCTAGACCTGAAATATAATTTTACCTCTTTATTTTGCTACAATGCAATCACAATTTCTATTTTCCCTTGCATTTTTTGTTCAATTCTTTTAAGGTATTTTGTTTGACAATTATGAGAACGTTGCACCAACATCTTGCTACTCTATTTAAGCCTAGAAAGATCTATTCATTCTTCAATAGCCACACATACACCACATGCACAACACAGTACAGAGCTACACAACATTATCAAATTGTTAAAAGCACTGACAATGCTGCAGCTTACTTAGGTAATTCACACTATTTAGCCTTCAGTTTTTCCTTGGTAGCTTTTTTTTTTCCTAACCTACTACATCTCTTTCTTTTAAATTTTTGTTCACACACATGCCGAAATTATTGTGGAGGAGGGGTTGAAGAGTCACTTATGTGTGTTTGTTTGTAATCACAAGATTGCTAATGTATTTTGCTTGAACTTAGAAGATTACGACTTTGAAATTAGGAATGATTTATATAAATTGAATTTGAGGTTATCTCTCCCTTGTCGAGCCTGCAATTAAACACATATATACGGTAGTTTAACACATTCACTTGCTTGAAAGTTGTGCTTATTAATTTTTTGTTTCTCAAGATTTATTTCCATTTCTTCGCTTTGACCAAATCGAGTAAAGGCTCGAGCTTTCCCTAGTAAATTACCAAAACTTACCTCTTAATTTTCGAGAACAGTTTAGGGCCTAAATGAAGTCTTGGATTTTGAATTTTGGTGTTTTGGTTGGTGATTAACAATTTACTTGGTGAAAACCCTCACCCTCAAATTCAAAACCCCTGCAACTAATCTTAGTCGTTGACTATACGCAGTGGATGAAGCAATAGGACTACTAATATTTTGGTTTTCCTTTTTTTCTTAATCCTTTTGGTTTTATTCCCCTCTCTACTCAATGGTCTTAATTTGTTAATGCTACCTGATGATGTTGCAGATGTATAGAATTGTCAAAAACAGTAACAAGGATGCAGAAACGCAGCACACACAGCAGCTACACGCAGCACAAACACAGCACACAGACATGCACACAGCACAAACACATCACACACACAGCACAACATGCAGCAGTCACACACAGCCCAACACAACACAGAGCGCGCGAACACGCACACAACGTGCTCACAAAAACCTCTTCATATCTTCATCACTCTCTCTTTCTTGATGCATGTTAGCTATTCGAGAAAATGTTCGAGAGACGAAAAAAATTGAGGGATTCTCATATCTTCAAATTCACTAAGGTAATCGATTTTATGCCAAAGTTCCCTCCCCCTTCAGGACTGGCACCCACACAACACACACATACATATTTGCGCAAACAATGCACTCAACCTATATCATAGAGCTATGGAACATCCAAGATTGCCCATATTGGGGTATTCACTTTCTTGATGTTTTGAATTTTATTTTTTTGTTCATATTTTATGGGTTTTTAGATGTTTGCAAAAGAGTGAACCTGATCTTCTCTTTTTGTGATTCTATTTGAATTTGTTATTTCAGCTGAGTGCTACCCAAGAAAACTAAATGCAAGAGGAAATTTAGGCTCTTATTGGTGATACTTTGCTCCTCTCTATTTCCCTATGGATATATACTCATTTATCGAGATGCTAATTTTTTTTTTTTAGGATGTTTCATAACTTTCATAAACTCGTCTACTGAAACCTCAGAAGTGTATGCATTCAAAGGTTTTGAATTTTTATTTTCAAAAAATCAGAATGGTTATTTTATTTTCATATAATACATTTCATTATTATGTGGTTTTCATTATTATGGGGTGGTGGTGAAGAATGGATAATATTGGAGAAAATAGAAGAAAAATGGCCCTTGATAAAGGCTGAAACCAGAAACCAACACCTTGCGTTCTAGGTGGTCAATGAAATGTCAGAGAGAAGAAAAAAAATTCATTTTTCATTTTTTGGGTTTTAATGTTTCTTGCTTCCTTATTTTAGCACAGCAGACACTCACATGATTTTATGCATGTTGTGTATAAAGCATGGGCTGCAATAAAATTATTTTCACTCAAATAATTGTTGGGTTGCCCATCAAACACTCAAACATAGAAACCAGTAAGTAACTTTACTCTTTGATCTTGATCAAAAAAAAAACCTTACTCTTTGATATAATCTGTCAATATTGGTTTAAAATTAATTTTTTTGGGGGGTTGAATATTTTAGGCTTTAAATTAGTGTGAATCGTTATTTTTTAGGTAATTTTTGTAATTAAATTTTGAGTAGGATGTGCTGGGCATAATGATTGTGATATTTTTTTAGTTGGGTTGTCTTAATTTTTTGACTTAGGATCGTATGGCCTCTCTCACTCTCCAAATAGATTATTTACCACTGTTATTAATTAAGTCAAATATCTACCTTTCATTTGCTATTAAAAAAAAAAATTTGTTTTAAAACTTTGAAGAAACTAGCAACTGGTATGCTAACTTTGATTTGCTTTCGCCATTCATAGGAAGTCTTAAAACCAAATAAAGTTCATAGTTTTGGTTATGGAAGGAATTGGATTTCAATTGATGAGTTGAGAAGTCGCATTCGTGGGTAAGATTTTCTTATGCTTGGTTTTTACTCCATGGTACAAGTTTTTCATACCCAGTAGAAATAGAATGTTTCGTGCAATAATTATATCATAAGATTGTGTTTATACTTGAAAGTGCATATACCTAATGTATACATTAGAACAGCTTTGGCTGCCTGGAATATTTGGCAAATACTACTTTCTACAGTAGTTGTACCTTCCTTTAATCATTCTTTGTTGATATCTTATTCATTTAGTTTTGATCCACTACCTTGGTGCTTTTCTACTCAAATTATATCTCTTTTCTATTGGTATGTTTGGATTTTGATAAAATTTAGTTTGTTTAGATGTTTACTTTGTTGCATTAAATGATGAGCTTTGCAGTAATACTTGGAGTTTTGTGTATAAGCATTATATGGCATTTGGCGAGTGTGGAAGATGGGTATGACATTCAATCCATGATCAAGAGCAAGGCTTTGATAAATATGGCTTGGAAGGACATTTTGGTGGCCCAAATTTCTATGTAGAGGATTGATAATCGTTATGCAAATATTTGTTGGATTCAAATTGTTATGCTATACAAGGAGTGTGCTGATATTAGTAAGTATAATGATTTGTGTTTGGTTATGCAATAGTTTATATTGAGCAATGCAATAGTTTATATTGGGCAATGCAATATACAATTAGACATATAAGATCTGTAAACAAGTTGAGATTTTCTTGGATTCCTTTTTTAAGAGTAAATTTTGCATAAAGTTTTTGAAAAAATAGCAAGGTTACAATGATATCAATTTTTTGAAAAACTATTTCAAATTGAATGATTTATTTAAGTTACAAGTTGCTTTAAGCACAAGTTATTACTAGACAAAATTGTTATCGAGATTCTTATTATTTACTCAGTTATTTCTTATAAAAGTATGGGCATTTAAAGTCCCTCTCATAAATTTGTGTTATATCTATTAAAGGAGTCAACCTAAACCCAAGTATCAAACAAATCATTTTGGTAGGCGGATGTGTTCTATTATAAACTACAACTCTTATCATTGATAGAATTAACTTTTATGTTAAATATTGATGGTGGAGGCTGCCAATTTTTTGCACAGAGTCTCAAAATTGAGGAAAATTCTTGGAGGTATTTTTTTTATACTGCATTACCTTTTTTTTTTTTAACGCTTTTCCATAATATTTGTGAGCTCTCCGTGGGATTATAAGCTATAATTTGTATTGGGTTCTTTTCATTTGAACAAATAATTGGATTGGCAAATAAAGTGATAGAGTAATGCAGTGTGAATTGGTTGTAACCAATAGCTTATTTAATTTTGCTATGTGATTTGAAGAAATTTCTATTGTTTGCTATTCTAATATTAGTGTGAATAGTGTGTGTTCCGTCTACTCATTGATATATTTGCCTTTATGTAATTGAGTTACAGTTGCTTTCATGTATTTGTTTGATTTTTCATGTTGATGAGTTACAGTTGTTCCATGAATTTGTACAAATCATGTCACTAATTAATTCTTTTTTTTTTCTATTTTTTGATTTGCAATTTTTTATTCATTACAATGCAAGTGTCTTAAAGATGTAGTTTAGACTTTAATTTTAGTGTTTATCTATGTTCAATACTTCATTTTTCTATCTCCATGATTAATGTTTGATTTTTCTGAATTGTACAGTACCTTCAGCACGGGTTATCGCTAGTACTTTTATATGCAGAGAAGTATATGTAATTTTTAATTTTAATCTTTACCCCTTCCTTTTGACATACAACGCACAATACATCAACAAAAAATCATATGACCAGGGAAGACATATTCGTGTTTTCCAAGTATTATCCATTATCATATGTTCAAAAAGTTTAAATGAGTTGATTACTCTATAATCTTAACAACAAATACTTCTAAGCAAACAATGTAATTAAATGTTGGTTCTTATTTCTTTAATTAATCATGTTCACTTTATAGATGTACCACAGTGAGACGATAGGTAACTTTTCAAAAATAAAAAATTGTTAATATTGTTTATTTTTGTTAAAGAATTACTAAAAATTATAGAAATCAAGTCATTACATAATAGTAAAAATATATAGTTATAGACGTATCCCAATCATATCCGTATTCTATTTTTTGGGATTTTGATATATTGTCGTATCATATCCGTATCTCGTATCCGTATCCATGCTTCAAAGATTATGATATTTTCCTAAAAGTACATTAAGATTAGAAGTTACTTTTACTTTATTTAGGCTCTTAAAAAATATCCCCTCACATTGGTGGAAACACAACACCAGTTATGCATACCCAGTAACCAAGGGCCCTAATTCTATATCTTATTAGCCATAATAAGCAACATTTGACAACTTAATATTCTTTTATTAAAACTTGATACAATAAAATGTGGTAATTCTTGCATTCTAAATTTTTAGGGACTAAACCTCCTCAGCTGAACTCCCTCATGGTTGAACCAGGAGACATATAAAGACACACACGGCTGTATATCTTTGTGTATGCGTTTCTATACCTCTAAAACTCCATATTTTACAATTATTGGATAAATCATCAGATAAAATCATGAGTGAAATGCTCTTTTCTGTTTGCACACAAGAGACACCTATTCCCCTCGTTTTACAACATCGGGAACACAAAAAGTCATTCCTTTCATGTTACCTATATCCGTAGAAGTAAAATCCTTCAATTGTCTAAATCGTATCCAACTTGATCCCAAAATATCCTTACTAAGTGTCGTCCATTGAGCACTTCTTTCCTTTTGCGTCACATAGTGCCAGGTATACAAGTGCGTATGCATAAATTACAAGCAAAAAATACCTCTAATCCCACAAATTTCAGAGAAACAAATGAAAATCTAAGAAAGACAATCAAATGCCGAATATGCGAGATACATATATCGACACCGAGAGAGAGATGGCGTGTGATGTACCTGGAAGTTCCGGGATCCTCAGTACTGAGAGGAGCATAAGAGCGATTCTGATTAAGCAACGTCGTCGTCGCCAATTCGATCACTGGTCCGCCGGAGCTTGACGAGGACGGCGAAGACCCCGTCGGAACTCGAACGCTCTTTAATGCATCTCTATACTTTCGATACAAAAAGGTCCTATTCCGCGTCGCCATTGATTATTCCAAACCAAAACAATGCTCAAAATAATCCAATTCGCTGTAGATCTGAAAATGATTCGATCAAAGAATGTTGTCACATGTTCTGTCCGCTTCTGTTCTTGTTTTCTAGCAGTTGAATCGATGAGGGTTGGATCTGTGAGGAGGGGGTGGTGACGACTGTTGGATCGTCGGGAAGAAGTGAGTCACGGAGGTTATCAAGTTGGAATCGGATGCGATGGGCTGAGTTTGGGACAGCGAGTTGCAGTTTATATTCTCAAGGCCAAAGGAGACGAATGGAAATGCCCGCGCATGGAGAATTAAGCGCGTCGAGTGTAACGATTGGGTCCTTTTTTGGGGAAAACTTTCAATAGAAGGACAATACCACGCGATAATATGACATAATATTACCGACTAATAAAATATTATGAAAGACAATTTTTTTCAACTTCATTCAATAACATTACAACTAGGTCGTCCTTCTTCAGAATTAATGACAAATTGAACTTCTAATTGCTTTCCATTAATTCTCACTCATTAACCTCGCACTCGTTAATTCACAAACACCCTTTACTACTCAGCCATTGCACTCTCTCTTTCTTCTGTCTTTCTATCTCTCCCTATTTCTTCTCTAAAAGTCGTTATCTCTCTCCTGAAATTCATAGACTCCTCCCTTCACCTTCTATGTCCAAAAAAGTCTTTGAAATCCTATTTGCCATCACTCTTCGCCCCTTTTTGTCAGACGTTGGCTGGCTTTTGTGTCTTGGCATTACACAACCATCATTGTACTACTTCATCAGGTAATGAATTTTTGTTAACAAATCATTCCCATAATTCTTGCAATTTGTCAATCTTTGTCAGTTGAATTGATTGAGATCTCTCTAAATTGCTTCTTTAACTTTGAAATTTCATACATATTATATATTGCCCGGACAGTAGTTATTTAGGTACATAGATAGTGGTTTCAAATGTAGATGAAAAAGAATATTTTTTTCATAATATTTGTTGCCTTTGCATCAAAATCCCTCTTTACTTCCTTAAGTTTGTCCACCTTCCACCAGACCTAATATTCTCTTCTGAGAGTCAACATCCATAATGGCTTGATCCGCATTTAAGCATTAATTTGAGGGTTTTAGATACCATTCCTTATGTGAAGGATTTAGTATATTTGAATTGGAACTTTTTGGCATTTCACAGATCTAATTTTACGAATGACTACAGACGTTGACTGACTCAACCCAATGGGAGAAAGATTGGTCTTCGTGATCCGGTGAATTCGCCAACCTCTTTGTTAAATGCATCTAATTCAGATTTCTCTCTAAATTGAATCTTAGCTTTGATAATCTATTTATGTTATATATTGTCTGGACTGTAGCTACTTAAGTCTATTGGATCTATCTTTTTATTTGCCTATTAGTTGTGTGTTTGTGTTATATAGATTGTTTATTTAGGATTATTTTTTGGTAGTAGCTTGTATTTCTATTAAGAAAATGTCTACTCTATTAAAACTTAGTGTTGATTCTATAATATCTCTTTCAACGTCAAAATACATTTACTCTAGTGGATTTTCCTTGACAAGCAAGTAGGTTTTTAAATTATATGTCTATGCCTTTTACCCTACTTGTTTTGTGAAGCTAAAATGAGTCCACGGAGAATCTTTGTCTTCATGGAAGTAGAACAAGGGTTGAACTCAATTACTACAATCAAACTTTGTTGGCATACTGTTATAGAAGATGTGACTATGTATTTATATTTGTACATTTATCTTTAAATAAGCGAAGGCCTGTAAAATTTTGTTCTTTTAGCAATAATGCCACAAGAGAGATTAATATATCTGAGAAACAATTAGTTATCTAGTTAAGTGTGTGGTCAAAGGGAGGTCTTTTTGTGCTCTTCTATGAGTTTCATCTTCCTTTTGGAGATTCTTTTCAATTGATTGTGATGATACTCAGAATGATTCCTGAGCAGGAGTTCGGAAACGAAGGTCAAATATGGAGGTCAGGTATGCTGAGCTCAAAAAGTCAGAGCTATGCAAAGCTTAGAAAATCAGAGCTAGGGTTCCCCTCAAGCGAGATAATAAGCTAAAGCAATGAGAAAGTAACTGGATACTACAAAGAACTCGACAGGCGGTTTGAAGTAACACTCAAGGCACAAAATCCTCAATCAACCAAGATACTCTCCTAAGATCAAGGAGAATTCCTCGCATAGATGGCAAGGATTACGGATTAGATCTAATAGATTAAGGGATACCCCTATAAAATACTATGTAACGCCTCCAACAGTGGGGGCAGAACCCTAGTATCACATCTTACATTTTGTAAACCTTTTGGTATAGTAAATAGTGAAGGAAGGAGCAATAATCTCTATTGAAGAGTGGATTAGCTGAGCTCTCGAGCTAGTGAACCACTATATTTCTATTGTGTTAATTCTCCAACTTCTCAACAATTCTCAGTATCATTCCCTCGAGTCTAGTAGCTCAGATCCCAATAATTCCAATATTGTTTCTTTCATTAACTCGTCATCACAAAATTGCATCATGTTGGAATACACCATCAGTTTGGCGTCGTCTGTGTGAAAAATTGGTCCTATTATAAACAAACTGATCTTTCAGTGACTGATGGTATCAACGCAAAACACGAACCGAAGTCAAACAAATCCTCCATGGGTGCAAGATCAACAAGAAGTTGCAAATAGCAGACAACCCAAGAGCGTCCAGGAGACCAATCTCCTAGTGGGGGGGGTCTCCCCATGAATAACGAGATGGAGGCTCTTCGCCTCTCTAATCAATGCTTGCTAAAACAAAACGAAGAACTTTTAAAGCTCTTACAACACCCACAGGAAGCACGACATGCTCAAGAAGGCCAGAACAACCTCCCACCTAGGGAGCAACCACACCTCGACCCCTTCAGAGAAGTTAACGAAGAAGGAAAAAATAGTCAAACCATGGGGCCAGAATCTCGTTTACCCCCCAGGAATGGCCACAACGACGAAGGATAGAGTCAGAACGAAGAAGGTGAGAGAAACAATTTTTTCCCCTATCAACAGGAAAAGAGAGAATAATACTGGGAGCAGCGCTTCCAAGGTATCCAACAAGAGCTCAGTCACATGAAAGAAGTCGTGAGAAGCAGGGCTCCAGTTACCATGGATGCCTTGGTACAGCAGACTGAATCCCTGTTCACCACTGGGGTACTGTATTTTTCCCTCCCTATGAAATTCAAAATACCACAAATAAACGCTTTCGATGGAACAAAGGATCCCGTAGATCACCTTAACACCTACAAGAACCAGATGGAGTTACATGGATACTAGGATCCAGTGCGCTATATAGCTTTTGCCATCACGTTAAGGGCTCAGCCCTAGCATGGTTCAATAGGCTCCCCCATCCTCGATATCCTCCTTTAAGGAGTTATCCATATCCTTTGTGTCTCACTTTATAGGAGCTCGAACCTACAGAAAGCTGAGTTACCACTTGCTAAAAGTGAAACAGAGACCCCACAAGAACCTCATATCCTATGTTCAGAGGTTTAACTCGGAATCGCTAAAAGTGGACATCCCAGACGAGAAATTTGTCATTACTGCATTTATAGCTGGCTTGGGTGTCCAATCTAAAGACCTGATGTTCTCTATCTTGAAAAATTCCTAAGCCAGCGTGGCCGAAGTACTAGCCAAGGCGAAAAAATACATAAACGGTGAAGAAGCTCTGCTCTCAAAAGTGGGGAGCTCATCCATACAAAAAGACAAAGGGAAAGAAGAGAAAAAGAGGGACCGAAGTCCCAGAAGAGAGAGAGGACGAGATAGGTCCTCAAGAAGAGACAAAGATCACTCCCGTAAAAGAAGGAGAAACGTCAGAGATCGCTGGGACCACCTCATCTGGAGTTGCAGTCGAGGTACGCACCTTGACAGATTCTCCCACTCACCACAACAATATCGCAAATCTTGTATGAAGTACAAAATAAAAAATTCCTGAGGTGGCCACCTTGGATGAAAGCGGACCTGGTGAAAAGGGACCCCTCAAAGTACTGTGAGTACCACAAGGACCATGGTCATCATACTGATGACTGCATTTAGTTGAAGAAGGAGATAGAGTTCCTAATCCAACGAGGGCAATTGCGTCGTTACATAGCCTAGGAGACTCAGAATCGAGCCCCACCACCTCTACCACCTTAGCAGCAGGCTCCTGCGCAGCACCAACAACCCCTAGGAGAGATCAGGGTAATATCAGGGGGTTTTGCAGGAGGCAGGGAATCTAGTTCAGCCAGGAAAGCCCACCTACGCAGAATCAGAGCTGGTGAGGTTTTAAAGGTGTAAAGGTGTGGAGCCCGTGAAATGCTCACCTGTTGGGATTTACGGGAGAACGGGTGTTGCCACTAGGCTCAATCCAGCTTGTGCTCACTATAGGAGACCCCCTACCATTCAACCACTACAATAAGATTCCTAGTGGTTGATGCCCCCTCTACATACAACATGCTACTCGGGAGACCTTCTCTCAATGCAATGAAGGCCATCCCCTCGACCTATCATCTAGTCATGAAATTCCCTACGAAAAATGGAGTTGGAGTGGTCCAAGGAGATCAATGGGTTGCAAGGGAATGTTACTTGACTTCGATGAAGCAGAAAGAAGTTGAAAACATACGACTAGATGAGCTGGACATGAGGGACGAATTGGGCTCCAGGCTAATGCCATCGGAAGAACTGGAGCTAGTTCAGCTTGATGAAGAGCCAGAACATCTCGTCTACATTGGGACTAAACTGAGTAGAGAGGTAAAGGACCTTCTCATCCTGTTCCTGAAGGAGAATATGGGGGGTGTTTGCTTGGAAACAAGAAAACATGGAAGACATTGACCCCTCGGTTATCATTCACAAGCTGAGTGTGAATCCTACCTACAAGCCCGTCAAGCAGAAACGAAGGAGTTTTGCCCCAGAGCGTTAGAAGACAATCAATGAGGAGGTCGGCAAGCTTCTTCACGCCAGAGCTATCAGGAAAGTAGATTACCCTACCTGGCTGACCAACGTGGTTCTTGTCAGGAAAATCAATGACAAATAGCGACTCTGTATAGACTTTACTGATCTCAATCGAGCATGCCCTAAGAATAGTTTTCCTTTACCCCGGATCGATTTAATAGTGGATACCACCGCTGGGCACGAACTCCTTAGTTTTATGGACGCTTTCTCAGGTTATAATCAGATCAGGATGAATCCAATCGACCAGGAGAAAACCTCTTTCGTGACTGAGCAGGGGACTTACTACTATCAGGTTATGCCTTTTGGGTTGAAGAACGCGGGAACTACCTACCAGTGTCTGGTGAACCGAATGTTCCAAAGGTAAATTGGAACATCCATGGAGGTCTATATCGATGACATGCTGGTGAAGTCACTGAAGGCAGAGCTCCATATTGCACACCTAGCAGAATCGTTTCAGGTCCTTAAGGAATACAAGATGAAGCTAAACCCTGCCAAATGTGCATTTGGAGTATATGCGAGAAAATTTCTAGGTTTCATAGTAAACAGTAGAGGAATAGAGGCTAACCCCCCAAAAAAGTTAAGGCAGTCCTAGATATGCAGCCACCATCTAACGTAAGGGAAATCCAACGCCTGACAGGGAGAATAGCAGCGTTGGGACGCTTTGTGTCCATATCAAGCGACAAGTGTCAACCTTTCTTTCAAGTCCTAAAAAAGGCATTCTATTGGGATACTCGATGTGAAGAGGCATTTAGGGCTCTGAAGGTTTACCTGAGTTCCCCACCTCTGCTGGCAAGCCCCTTGGAAGAGGAGGTACTTACTCTATATCTGGCTGTTTTAGATTTCTCGACCAGTGCAACTCTGGTGAGGGAGAGAGACAGAGCTCAGCAGCCGATCTACTACTGCAATAGAGCTTTGAGGGGGGCAGAGGAGAGATACTCAAAAATGGAGAAACTAGCTTTGACTTTGGTAACCATAACTTAAACCATACTTCTAGGCGCATACCATCAAGGTACCAATAGAGCAGCCGATGAAGCAAGTACTACATAAACCAGAGTCCTTAGGAAGGTGAGTAAAGTGGACTATAGAGCTCAGCGAGTTTGATATTAGGTTTAAGCCAAGAATTACAGTCAAAGGGCAGATTTTAGCGGACTTCATTGCAGAATTCACAACACCAAAACCTCTGGAGACCACGTAGTTGGTACCCGACCTCCCCACATGGAAGCTTTTAGTAGATGGAGCCGCCAATGCTTAGGGGAGCGGGGCAGGCTAATCTTAACCTCCCCAGATGGAGTAGATGTCGAATACGCACTCAGATTTGGGTTTAAGGCTTCAACTAACGAGGCAGAATACGTGGCTATCATAGTTGGACTCAACCTTGCCCATTCAATGAAAGTAGAACAGTTGGAGATCTACAACGATTCTCAACTAGTAGTAAAGCAGATAGAAGAGTCTTACGAGGCTAGAGACAAAACAATGGTGCTTTACCTCAGGAAAGTACAGGAGCTGATCAAGAAGTTTGTACGACTCCAGATTAGACACGTCCCAAGAGCTGAAAACTCACGAGCAGACGCCCTAGCGAGGCTGGCAACAGCTTCTTAGGAAAGTTTGGACAGATTAATTTCGGTGGAACACCTAACTGAACCATCTATATGCAGAGAAGATGAAGAGGTGATGCCTGTGCACACCTCATCGAGCTGGATGGACCCCATCATTGGATATCTCAAGGATGGACCTTTGCCAAAAGATCCCAAAGAGGCTGCAAAGCTAAGATCCAGATCAACTAGGTTTTCTATTTTGTAGGGAAGTTTATATAAGCGAGGTTTCTCAACACCTCTCCTTAAATGCGTGGGAGCCGGAGATGCCAATTACATACTTAGGGAGGTCCATGAGGGGGTCTGTGGCAACCACATCGGAGCTCAGGCTCTTACGGGAAAGATGCTACGACAGGGGTATTACTGGCCCACCATGCTCACGGATGCCACTGACTTGGTCAGAAGATGCAAGGTCTATCAATTGCATGCTAATATCCCTCATTGCCCTCCAGAGCTCTTAATTTCAGTAATAAGTCCATGGCCTTTTTAGCAATGGGGATTAGAAATACTTGGGCCCCTTCCTACAGGAGTGGGACAATGTAAGTTCGTCATAATTGGGATAGACTACTTCACCAAATGGGCAGAGGTAGAACCTTTGGCCACGATTACGGAGCAGAAAGTCCAGAACTTCACATAGAAGTCAATAATCTGCAGGTTTGGTATTCTCAGGGCGATCGTCTCGGATAATGGGAAACAATTCGACAACCCGAAGTTCAAAAACTTCTGCGTTGAGTTAGGGATTATGAATTACTTTTCAACTCCAGCCCATCCTCAATCTAATTGGCAGGCAGAGGTCACCATCAGAACCATAAAAGTAGCCCTGAAAACTAAATTGGAAGATCTAAAAGGTAAATGGGTGGAACACCTCCCAGAAGTACTATGGGCATACAGAACAACTGCCAGGACGGCGACTCAGGAAACACCATTTGTTTTGGCCTTTGGAACAGAAGCAGTGGCACCAATCGAGATTAGACTTCCATCCCCCCAAACTGAGTTCGCCAACGAATGGGATAATGATGAGTCCCTTCTACTGAGTTTGGATCTCATAGAGGAAAAGAGGGATGCAGCTTTGCATCGTATCAAAAGTTATCAGAGGAGGACAACCAGGTACTATGACAGGAAGGTCAGACGAAAGAGTTTCAAGGTGGGCGATCTAGTGCTCAGAAAACTTCTATTGGCAAGGAAGGACCCGACTCACGGGAAGCTGGGGCCAAAATGGGAAGGTCTGTACATCATCTCAAAGGTGATAAGGCCGAGAAATTACGAGTTACGAATCGAGGAAGGGAAACTCCTACCTTATTCTTGGAATGCGATGCATCTTAAGAGATTTGTTCCGTAAGCTTCTTCTGTAATCTGATTGTTCTCAATAAAATTGCATGTCTTTATTTTCTCCCTGTGAAATTGCCTAAAAACGAGCTCAATAGCTCACGATGAACTCCTAAGTTCATAGGAAGGAGTTTAGAAGCTCACGATGAACTCTCAAGTTCATAAAAATGAGTTCAATAGCTCCCGATAAACTCCTAAGTTCATGAGAATGAGCTCAGAAGCTCACGATGAACTCTCAAGTTCATAAAAATGAGTCCAATAGCTCATGATGAACTCCTAAGTTCATGAGAACGAGCTCAGAAGCTCACGATGAACTCTCAAGTTCATAAAAATGAGTTCAATACTCATGATGAACTCCTAAGTTCATGAGAACGAGCTCAGTAGCTCACGATGAACTCTCAAGTTCATAAAAATGAGTCCAATAGCTCACGATGAACTCCTAAGTTCATGAGAACGAGCTCAGAAGCTCACGATGAACTTTCAAATTCATAAAAATGAGTTTAATAGCTCATGATGAACTCCTAAATTCATGAGAACGAGCTCAGTAGCTCACGATGAACTCTTAAGTTCATAAAAACGAGTTCAATAGCTCACGATGAACTCCTAAGTTCATAGGAATGAGTTCAATAGCTCACGATGAACTCCTAAGTTCATAGGAATGAGCTCAATAGCTCACGATGAACTCCTAAGTTCATGAAAACGAGCTCAATAACTCACGATGAACTTTTAAGTTCATGAGAACGAGCTCAGAAGCTCACGATGAACCATTAAGTTTATAAAAACAAGCTCAATAGCTCACGATGAACTCCTAAGTTCATAGGAATGAGCTCAGAAGCTCACAATGAACCCTTAAGTTCATAAAAATGAGCTCAGTAACTCTCAATGAACTCCTAAGTTCATCACAATGAGCTCGGCCACCTACGGTGGGGAGTTTAAAAAGAAAAACTCTTTCAGAAGAAGTTACAGAACCATGAGGTCTACAAGTCCAACATCCTGAAAAACCCAGACAATTCCCAAGTCCAGAATTGAACTCAACAACCTTATTCCCATTAAAGATAAAGTTGTGTCAGACACCCCCAAGCCTTTAAGAATAAGGTCGCTTTAAGCTCCATGCCTCTCAGTTCACCACAACCTAAGCTCGGCTGCATAAACCTACAGAATCGCCAAAGCCAGCATGAAACACAGGGAGCAGCTGGTGATGAGATTTACTACTTACTCTCATCCAATAAGCTCAAGTATGAAACTCCTAAAGCATTCTTGCTTCAAGAAGAGCTCATCACTCCTTAAAGTAAAGGGGACAAGAGAAGACTAAAGTAAAAATGCACAGGTAGAGCACAGCTAAAGATAAATCAGCTGTATCGTAACTGCAGTTCAGAAAGCTGTGAGTCAGCTGTACAACTCAAAACCAGAGAAGTTACATTTTCAAAATGAGCTCATAGTTACAAATTTTCGATCATATTTCAAAATAAAATCCTAAGTCTTTGAAGGTGAATTTGGGGAAGGGTTATGTAGTTCAGAAGTTGAAGTTTCAACAACGTGAGCAGATTGGGAGCCTAGAAGCTCAGCAGAAGAAGTAGCTGGAAAATCTGAAACCTCCGCTGGAGAAAAGGATGTAACCTTGGTAGTCGATATCATTGCAGGTCCTAGAGCAGGTAGAGAAAGAGAAATCTCAAGAGTAGTTAAGGCAGGAATCTCAACCTCTACTAGAGATGAGCTCAATGCCAGTGCCTTGGAGACGAGGTCGGCTGAGAAGGAAACAACCTCAAGAGCAGGAGGGAGAACATTGTTGAGCTCAGAGTCGGCCGCCTTGTCCTCAGTGGGGGAATCAAAATTGAAATCCAGTTCAGGGTAGATCTCTTCAGCCCTATCCTGAAAAGCAAGCCACCCAGAGGTCCACTGAGTTGTGACATCATCAACCAGTTTGGCAATTAAGCAATCTTTTTCCTTGACAGCTGCCCTCGCCACCTCGAGTTCGTTTCGGAGGATGTCACTCATCTCTGCAATAATGTCATATTCCCTCTTCATAGTTTGAAAGGAACTTAAAGATTTGAGAGATTCCCGGCTGGCTCTGAGTCAATCATCTGTTTTCTGCTTAAGTTCCCCTGAGGTTTTCCTGAGCTCTTCCTTTGTTTTCTTAAGTTCCTCTTTGCAGCTCTTTCCTTCGTGTGCAATCTTCTCCCTCACATCTTCCAGACTCCTATTTAAGGAGATCTGTTTCTTCACCTGCTTCTACAAGTCCTGCACCTGGGCCTTGAGGTCACTGTTCTCAAAGGACAGTTCGGTAACCTTGAGTTCAAAAGCCTTGAAAGCTTTAACTGAACCTTCCATGGCTTGGATTCTCTTCAGCAGCCCGCTGACATGAAGGGCAATGTGAAAGTGAGAAAATGTCAGATGAGAAGGAGCAAAATGAACAAAACATGTATGCACATAAAACATAAAACTTACGGAGGTAGCAGCGAAAAGAGCAGTAGATATAGAGCTCCCAAGAGGCATGGTGGAAGCTCGTTGGATCTTAGATTCGGGGAGAATGGAAGTAATGACCTCTGCAGCTCTTTTCATATTATCAATCAAAGAACTCAAACTTGCTTCTGCATTCCCCCCTTTTTCATGCTTACATATCCTAGGAGCCTTTTGAGGAGGCCCCACAGTTGGGCAAAGAGGGATGGATCCAGGCAAGAGGTGAGAAACCGTCTCTAAAGGTTTCTCGACCTCACCTGAAGAGGGAAGGGTGGAGACCAAGCTTAGGTCAGGGAACTTACTAGAGAGGGCAGTCCCGTCTTCTGAGGAAATGAGCTCTTTGTAACCTTCGAAAAGCCAAAAGAGGATTGGGGCCCCATTTGAGTTATAAAGGACAATTCCAGTCTCAGAGCTTTGACTTCAAAAATTGGATCACCCCTTGGGCTGACCTTAACCTTACGTTTGCTCCGAACCCGAGTCTTCCTCATCATAGATAATTTATCAGAGCGATCCTTCGCAGTAGGCTTTATTAAGGAAGAACTTGAAAAATTGAGAAAAAAACGTAAAAAAAAGGGGGGAGGAGAAGAGGTAAAAGGTAAGGGCAGAGGTGAAAGGGACAACACCTGCCAATTCCTCAGTACTAATGGCAGAAAGAGGAGATGTATTTTCTACCCTAACTTCAGGAGGACTAAACCCAAGCCTTACAAGGACTTGAGGTCGGACTGGCTCTGAATATCTCTCCGATTTGTAGTTCGCCAAGTTCCTTAGGACCTGTTCGTCTGCAGCACTAAGGTCTAGCCGGATGCCTGAGAAACAAAACCAACTAAATAAGGTTAGCCTAAGGGAAAGCTATAACTTATTTCAACTTGCATAAAAAAGAAGCTTAATCAAGTTGTCAGGGGCAGACCACCCCCGAGGGACGGGAAGAGTGTCCATCACGTCGGCAGGATTGAACTCCCATTCCCTTCCCCACACAAAACAGAATAATTTTTTCCAATGTTTGTGGGAGCTTGGGAAATCAGAGATAAGAACCTTGGTTTTCACTCGTTTAGTGATGTACAAAAAGCCATCAGTGGGGAGATATTTGACATTGAAGAATTTCATGAGCAAAGATATGGTGGGGACACCCAGATCATGTTTCTTAAAGAAGACAAGAAGACCAACCAGCACCCCCCAAAAGTTAGGAGAAAGCTGGGCAGGGCAGACATTGAAATGTTGCAAAACATTTTTGATGAAGGGATGCAGTGGAAAGCGGAGGCCGTTCTCAAAAGTAGCCAGGAAGAAGCATACTTTTTTAGGGATAAAGGAATCATATAAGGTAAACATATCCGGAACCCAGAACTGGAGGCCTTGAGGAAACCCAAAGCGGGCAGCCAACACCTTCGTGTAAGAAGGGACGATGTCACTACACCCCATGAGCTCGAAGGCTCTGGGGGCAGCAACACCACCCTCAGCACTGCCTGGAATCCCCACGCCACTTACTTTGGCTTTGCCTTTACTAGGAGATTTCAAGGCATGAGGAGGCTCCTCAGTGCCTCTCCCGACATTGACAGAATCCACTCCAGAGAAATCATCTATCTCTAACCCCACATCCCCCAGGTCGGAATCTTCCTCAACGGACACATCTTTCATTAGCGAAACGGACAATCCCGTGGCTTTAGAGGAAGCTGACATAGCTAGACAGCAATAAGGAAGCTTAAAAGACCTATAAAGAGGGGGGACCTCAGAGAAACACTCTTTGAGAGCCCAAGGAGCAAGACACCGAAAACTAATGGCAAAAATTCTAACTGTGGAGTAAGGATACAAGAAGAAAGGAAGACGAGATAGGGGAATACTTCGGCTCCTAGAGTAACAGAATCGAAAGGCCCAAAAATGCCAAAACTACCTCAGACTTGAGGGATCTAGGGCAAGGAGCGGGGAAAGAAAGGAAAAATGTACCTAACCGCGAATTGGTGACGGATTAAAGCTCGAGGAGGGGATTCGAAACCAAATCACGCTAAGTCTCCAAGTCAAAATTGGGGAAACCGTCCCTCAGAGAAAACCCTAAAACCAGTGGCAGAATGGGGAAGATGAAGTCGTGAAAGGATAAGGAAGCCAAAAAGGATCTGTAAAGTGAGGAGCAAATCGGTGATCTAGGGGTATTTAAAGCTAACGGTACCATGGGCCTCGAAATGGGCAACGTGCGCAAGGAACGAGGAAGGAAATGATTACTGACAATCGCTTTAAAAAAAAAATAATAATAAATATATATTCCCGCGTAAATTTTTGAAGTCGCTGATTGGGATGCCATTACTGTTACATCCTAAGTTCAGCCCTTGCCCAAGCTAGCTCGGCCAAAAGCTGGGTGGCAACTGATGATACTCAGAATGATTCTCGAGCAAGAGCTCGGGAACGGAGGTCAAACATGGAGGTTAGGTATGCTGAGCTCAAAAAGTTAGAGCTATGCATAGCTCAGAAAATCGGAGCTAGAGCTACCCTCAAGCGAGATAATAAGCTGAAGCAATGAGGAAGCAACTGGATACTACAAAGAACTCGACAGACAGTTTGAAGTAACACTCAAGTCACAAAATCCTCAATTAACTAAGATACTCTCCTAAGATCAAGGATAATTCCTTGGATAGATGGCGAGGATCACGGATCAGATCCCATAGATTAAGGGATACCCCTATAAATACTATGTAATGACCCCAACAATGGGGGCAGAACCCTAGTATCACATCTTACATTCTGTAAACCTTTTGGTATAGTAAATAGTGAAGGAAGAAGCAAGAATCTCTATTGAAGAGTGGATTAACCGAACTCCCGAGCTGGTGAACCACTATGTTTCTACTGTGTTAATTTCCCAACTTCCCAACAATTCTCAGTATCATTCCCTTGAGTCTAGTAGCTCAAATCCCAATAATTCCAATATTGTTTCTTTCATTAACTCGTCATCACAAAATTGCATCACGTTGAAATACACGATCAGATTGGGATTTCTAGTTTCCAAAATAACATATTAGTATAGTTCAACAAGTGTGGTCAAATAAATGTCAATAGGAAAAGTTATCTTGATTTCTAAAAATGGAAGTTGCACTTCTTCAATAACCATTAGTTGTTATTGAAGTTAAGAAGCAACTATTTTTTTGATGGTTTGTTGCATTGTTAATCATAGACATTAGTTCAGGTTTCTATCATGTGTGAGCGAGTTAGCGTTATTAGCTTTTATGTTGGAACTTGAATACTATCATATCAGTTTCATATCTGAAGCTCTTCTAACATGTTGAATATAAAAAATTTAATATTTTTTTTGAAGCCTTTAGGTTGACAAAAAATAAATTGTTGACACGGGAATAACTTCTATTTAGAAATAAGAAAAATATGATAAGTAATCCCTCGGTTTTGTTAATCATTTTCCAAGATGGATATCTGTACATGTCAATCATCACCAAAGACTGAGCATTGTATTAGAGGCGTCTTAAGTTGGTGTTTTGATTTTTCTTATTATGGTCTTTTTTCATTTTTCCAATGTTTAGTGTTAAATCCAACTTCCATAGATATTTGTTGTAACTAAGTTTATATAAGAGTGATGTTCTTAAGTGTTTGGTATAGTAGTATTTTTAGTTTCCCTTTATACTCTCAGTGATGCTTTTATCGGGTAGCTTGTTGATGAGTCAAATGCATTTGCAGTTGAAGTTTATCTTATTAATCGTGTAGTGAAGGAGTGTGCATATCTTTGATGAAGATGACTTCTAGCAATACTAAACTTGGAGGATCAAAATGTTTATAGCGACGCAATTTATGGACTCAATACCAATGGGAGTACGTATCCGAAATTACCGGATCTCGCACTCGAGGAAGAATCTAGCCCTTCTTGCTAACCCTGACATGTTTTTCAATGCAAACATGTGCGACTCAGCTAGACGTAGGTTCAACTTTCTTGAGCCCATGTATCAACCCACTAGGAATAGTGTTTGACTAAAATCATGCACACACATTCACACTCATGTCTAATGCCCACGAATACGATGCTACCCGTGCATATGCAATTAAAATATATAATTGCAATTCATATTATCATGCTCACCTTATCATAAAGCATATAATGAACATGTCCATTTTTCACAAACATTCTCAAGCATGTCACATGTGATTTCAATCCTAACAACATACTCGAATTTCTAAGCATTTGATCAAACATATAGAAGACATGTAAACACATAGCATACTTGAACAATCCATTTCATCAAATCCAAATCAAGCAAGAATTGGTTTTAACATGTTCTCATACCCTTTTTTCATATCCTTAGCTACACTAGGGGTGAGCTAATACATGATAATTTATCTCTTTCGCCCTACCTATTTCATATCACAACCCTAGGTTAATATTATATCTAGATAGGAGGGAACTTTATCTCTTGTAGCATGAACCTGCATAATTGAAATTCCAAATACCCCAAATCAAGCCTTCCAAGCCTTAGCCTTCAATTCTTGTCCTCGAGATTTTTGGACAAAAGCGCGATCTTTGGTATGATTGCATAGCTTTAGTTGCATAAAACAACTTTAATTCTTGGCCCAAAGCGATCCAACAATCGGATCTCTTCGGATCTAAGAAGGAAGATGGAAGCTTGGAGAATTTCTCCTTTCTCTCTCTCTCTCTCTCTCTCTTAGAAATTGCAGGCCAAAAATGGGGGAGCAATCAAATTTTTTCCCTTTAAATATGCATTTAAATGCTTGACTCACAATTTGCCACATGTCCCACTTTAATTGGTTCAATTTTATTCTGAATAAATTTGTTAATTTTAGTATATTTTTATTGAATTAACCCCAAATTATTTTTTGAATCCTGTGAATAAAATTTTATTGCGTTTATTTTAGTTGTGCGACACCCGGTCGCATCATAAATCGAAAAAAATTCAACTGTCTTAAAATTCAATCAAAATAGATTGGGTAGCTAGATTTTACGAGATGAATCCAACTGTGAGGTCCGTTTCTTCATTCGTGTTCTAAAAAAATTTGAGTTTTCAACTCGTACCATAACAACTAATTACCATTATGCCATTTTTAATTACGTTTTAATTTTTCGTGGTTTTACACTCTTCCCCCGTTAGAGGAATTTTGTCCCCTAAATTACATACATGTGCACATATAACAAAATGTAAAATGCAACAAGTCATATGCAACTCTATGACAATAAGAAATGTACCTTCATCCTTAAACAGGAATAGATAGGTGGTGCAAATAGTGTCTTCATGCTCCCATGTCATATTCTCCATACCACGATGTTGCCATAGAACCTTAACCAGCCTCACAGTCTTGCCACACAAAACCTGTTCTCAGTTGTCCATAATACGCACAGATAGCTCTTCGAAGATCCTATTTGCATCAACAACCAGCTTACCCCAATCCACCATATGTGTAGGATCTGAAGTGTATTTTCAGAGCATAGACACCAGATAAATTTGACGGTAACGCCAACTAACAAATAATTGTACCAACTCTCTCAAGCACCTTAAAGGGCCCGATATACCTCAACGATAGTTTTCTCCGCTTTTCGAACTTGACCACTTCCTTCTTGGGCATGACCTTCAAAAAGACATGATCTTCAACCTCGAACTCTAGATGTCTTTGCCACCTGCCAGCGTAGCTCTTCTGTCTACTCTGAGCTATAAGAAAACACTTCTCTGGGGTGTCCCTAATCAAGTTGGAACCCATTGAGGGTCCTTTTCTAACCACCGTCCAACATACAGGAAAATGACATGACCTCCCATAAATTGTCTCATAGGGGATCATTTGTATGCTTGTCTAGTAACTATTGTTGTAAACAAATTTCAATAAGGGTAATTATTCCTCACAGCTACCCTTGAGGCCATGGACGCATGCCCAAAGCATGTCCTCTAAAATCTGTATACTCCAAATGACCGTCCATTTGGGGATAAAAAGTTGTACTCATTATCAACTGTGTCCCCATAGCATGTTGAAAACTCTCCCAAAAGTGAGCCGTGAACCTGAGATCCCGATCTGATACTATAGATATAGGTATCTCTTGTAACCTAACTATCTCCCGTATATATAATCTATAGAATTTCTTCAATATGAAGGTCATCCACACAGCCAAAAAGTGTACCGACTTCATAAGCTGGTCCATTATCACCCACAATATGTCATGCCATCGTGAAGTCCGTGATAGGTGGGTTAAAAAATTCATAGTGATGTGTTCCCACTTTCACTTAGCCACCTCTAAAGACCGAAGCAACCCCCTAGTTTCTGGTGCTCGGGGGCTTAACCTGTTAACATGTGAGACATCTATTAACAAAGTCTCCTATATCTCTTTATTCCACTCCAGTAATACTGATAGCAAAGATCATGGTACATCTTTGTGCCACCAGAATGCATACAACCTTTCCCATGAATCGTATACTGCCTTTAGAATGAGTGGTCCAACCCTCGTCACGTGTACTCGATTGTACCGGTCCCTAATGGACAATATCTCTGTGTCCTACCCCTAGGACTCGATCACCATCCCCAATAAGGAATGCATAGCCACCAGACTATCCAAAATATCTTGAGCCTGATCCATATAGTGTAGCCAGAACTGTCCCACAGTCTTGTGCATCTGACACTCTCAAGAAGCATTACTAGTCAAGACTCCCCTTGACTTCTGGCAAAGTGCATCAGCCACCACATTTTTCTTACCAAGATGGTAATGCAAAGTGAAGTCGTAATCATCTACATACTCCATCCACTTGTGCTGCCTTATATTGAAGTCTTATTGTGTAAAGATGAACTTCAGACACTAGTGGTTCAAAAACACCTCGAACTGTTCTTTGTATAGATAATGAGTCATGCCTTCAAGGCAAAAACAACAACTGGCAACTCCATGTCGTGTGTAGGGTAATTTTTCTCGTTGTTCTTAGGTTGTCATAAACCATAAGCTACCAGCCTCCCGAACTGCATCAATACATAATCTAGTGCTTCCTTCGAGGCATAACAATAGACCATATACCTTTACCCCCCCTCCGAAACTATCAGGATAAGATTTGAAATAAGTATCCTCGACAACTCCTGGAATGCCCTCTCACATGAGTTATCCCATGAGAATTTGACCTCTTTTGTGGTCAATCTTGTCATGGGTGTAGCTAACCGTGAGAAATTCTCAATGAACCTCCGATAATATCCCACCAATCCTAAGAAATTATGTATTTCAAAGACTGACTTCGGTCTCTTCCAACTCATAACTGCCTCAACCTTCTCTAGGTCTATAGACACACCCGAAGGTGAAACCATGTGTCCCAAAAAATTTACTTTTGTTAGCCAAAATTCACACTTGTTGAACTTGACATATAACTGGTGGTCTCTCAAGGTCTGAAGAATAATCCTCAAGTGACCCTCATGTTTCTCCTCAGACTTGGAGTAAATTAGAATGTCATCAACAAAGACTATGAACAAACTGGTCTAAGTAGAGTTGGAACACCCTATGCATGAGATCTATGAACACCGTTGGGGCATTTGTAAAATTGAAGGACATAATGGTAAACTCGAAGTGCCCATATCACGTCCTAATCTCCGTCTTAGGGATATCGGCCTCTCTAATCCTCAACTTATGATATCTCATGCGCAGGTTTATCTTGGAGTAGACCTGTGGCTCTCTTAGTTGATCCAAGAGATCATCGATCCACAACAATGGGTACCTATTCTTGATGATGATCCGATTCAACCGTTGATAGTCTATACAAAGTCTAAGGGTCTTGTCCTTCTTCTTGGCAAATAATATCAGAACGCCCCAAGGTGAGGTACTCTGTCTAATGAAATCCTTGTAATTGGACCTTAAGTTCTTGCAACTCTACATGTGTCATCCTATACGACATCATAGAAATAGGGAATGCACCTGGTTATAACTCGATGGTGAAGTCTACATCTCGACATGG
Organism: Ilex paraguariensis; assembly: GCA_963454935.2. Lineage (NCBI taxonomy): Eukaryota > Viridiplantae > Streptophyta > Magnoliopsida > Aquifoliales > Aquifoliaceae > Ilex > Ilex paraguariensis. Next base: position 487,273 of record CAUOFW020002558.1, read on the forward strand.
AGGTAATCCTAAGAACTTATCTCGTAAAGCATCTGCATACTCGCAAACTACCTAAGGTAGACCCATCTTTTGTCTCGCCTTATCCTCCAATGTAAGGCTCGTAAGCCAATCCATCAATTGTCCATGCCAACGGGAATCATATATGGTTTAGGGGTAAAGTATTACTCTTTTCTCCCTAAAATTTGAAGCAAATACCCTCTAGTGTATAAGCAGTGACACTCTTCCGATCACAATCAATGAAGACTCAGTACGCTGCCAACTAATCTATCTCGAGGATGACATCCAAATCTGATATGTCCATAACCCTAAAGTCTATAGTGAGTAGAATCCCAAAGATCTCTAACTCACATCCCCAACATATTTGATCAATGCTAACCCTAGTTCATAGGGTAGAATTAACATGCAATGGATCTTCTAAGGTATTAACCTCTAAGCCTAAGTCTTTCACACAAGATGCAGTAATGAATGAATGAATGAGATGCTTCAGAATCAAATAATACTCTTACCCATAAGCGAGAGAGAAGAAATGTACCCTGAATCATCGATAGATCCATCGGCTCAGTCTGAGGTGCGATGGCGTAGACTTGCCCCTGGGTCCCTAAAGTCCCTGCCTGTAAGTCATGTCCTCAGCCTCGGCTCAAACCCTAGCCTGTTTGGCTTGATTGCGAAGTCCTGCTCTCAAAGTAATGGGGGCCTATGCAACACCCTTGAATTGGAATTAATTTCCCTGCCCAAAGGGAGATAGGGTGGAGTGAAAAATGTATGTGGATGCCCCATCGATGATTGAGACTGAGATGTCCTGAAACTCTAGGATCCATCCCTCTAAGAACAATCTCGTTTCAAGTGACTTGGTTAGGGGCATATGTAGCAAGTCCTCTGGCCAGTCTAATAGGAAGCCTTAAAGTTTCTCCAACCTTGAGAGGATTGACCTTAGCCTTGGTAGCCTCAGACTTGCCCCTGAGATCCCAGTGGGGTAGATGCCTATTACTTCTTCCCCTAGCTAGAAGAAGAGGATTAACCCTCTTTCTTCTTGTCTTTAGCTTTGGACTCCCAGATGCTCCTTGTGTCTTCCAAATTCCCTCTCAATGGTCATGGTTGTCTCGACCATCGAATCTAAATCTTACAGGCGGTGGCTCACAATCTTTCTTTGGGTGGAGAGCTTCAATCCGTCCTCAAACCTTGTCACCTTAGCCAAGTCAGTGGCCACGTAGTTATTTGCAAAATGGGCTAGTTCGGTGAACTTAGCTACATATTCCATCATCGTCATGTTTCCTTGTTTCAAGTTTAGAAATTCTAAGGCTTTCACTTATCAAATAGCAGACGGGAAGTACTTGAGGAGCTCACAGAACTCTTCTCATGTCATTACTTCAATGTTCTTTGAGACCTTTGTCCAATTTCACCATAGATGGGCCTCTCCCTCAAGCTGGAATGTTGTCAGCTTGATCTTAGTGGTGTTTGATATGATCTCCATAGCCTCCAAGATCTTGTTAACTTGTTGGAACCAATAGTTGACCACCATCGGATACGTCCCTCCCATAAAGTCGGTATGCACCTTGAACTTTTACAGGTTATTCGAGCCTCCTTGGCCCATGTTGGTGCTCGCTTGTTCAAAGATAGCCGCCATTGTGCCTATAGCCTCCATAAAGGCTTGTTAATCAAAGGCCGGTAGTGGTTGGTTGTTGTTCTATCCACCCCTTGCCCATTTTGGTGTCCTCTTCCTCTATTTTTCATCTACACACACGTAAGATAGTAATAAAGCACTAACTTAGTATCCCAAAGCTAAGGAACAAAGCCGAGACATTGAAAATTCTCCTCTCATCTCACTAGTAAAAGGTGTGCCACCCACTAGTAGACACTCAAACCGTAAATTTTCCCATTCTTTCTTTTTCCTGACCCCTAAGGTTATGTTTTCTAACCCTAGTATCTCATTTCCATACACATTGAATCATGTATATAAGCACAAATCACACAACATGTAGCATTTAATGCATATAACATGTAATGCATAATGAAACCCAATCTACCCTCAAGTCCAAGGTAATCGGGAATCTAAGCTCTGATATCAAGCTGTGAAGTCCTATAATCCGGGGGGTCTTTTCTCAACCCGTTGATCATCCTTCAACCTGCATAAGTACCTATGTATGCCATATAACCTGGCACCACATCATTACATCCCTTTCACCGAGATCGTAACGAAAATAGGATTTAGGTAGAGTCTCCCTTATATCGGAGCATTACCCAGCACACAACCTGTACACATTTAACCACATGACCATTCCAAGGTCCAAACCCCAATAATTAGGACTTGTTCTTATCCATTTACATCATCCATATAAGAGTCGTTCAATAAATGAATGCCCCTGAGGGTTACATTTTAAAATATTAAGTTTTGGAAGGAGGTACTGGTACCTCTAATACGTGGTACCGATACCAGGGCCTTCTATTTTTCAGGTGCCGGTACCTATAGATCTTAGTACCAATACTTAGACCCACTATTTACTAGGTGATTATTAATTAAAATTAGCATATTAATTTTCTCTTTTAAGACTAATTATACTTTTATGGAGTTTAAATGATGGCATTTCAGGCCATAAGGTGTACAAGAGACCAAAAGCGATGAATACCAAGCTTTCATGCAACACCAACATATTTTGGAGCAAAATTGGGAAAGCTTGGACCAAGCCAACCATGTTCAAACACCAAACAACGTTTAAACGTCCACTTGAATTGATTGAAGCTCAGATTGCTAAGAGATGGCGTGTTGCAGCAAAGAAAGAAGACTCTGAGGTACTTGAGTACCACGTTCGAACGTCAACTCACATTCGAACATCCACTTGAATTGATTGAAGACCAGGTGATGAGTGCAAGGCGCCAAGATATGCATAGAGTGTGGAAATGGGTTTCCATAGAAGACCACAGGCCACTTGAGTGAGGAGGTCAGGCCCCATCTGGCGTTCGAACATCCACCACTAGCAGGTTGCAGAGTAGTTGGTTTTTCACTTGGACTTGGGTGGCATACACTATTCGTTCACACTCCCTTGTCTCCTCCTCCTCCTTGCCTATAAATACACCCCTTGGGAGAGTTTTTAGGAGAGGAGCTTCTTGTAGAAGACTAGAACTTGGTTTGTAAGGCTTAGACTACACCAAGAACTAGTCAAGAGCTAAATGGAGGCTTGGACTCCTACTCATGTAGTTTGATGAATGTTATATTTGCTTGTATCAAGGGAGTTAGTTCATATGTTGGTTGAGGAAGCAACCCTCCATTTCATGGTTAAGGAAGCCACCCTCCAAATGTGACTAGCTTTCCTCTACTTTTATTGTTTATGTCGTTCACTTCCATTGCTTGAGCTTCCTTCCTTCTTAGAAGAGTGAAACTCTTCTATTTTTCTAGAGGTTTACCAAAGCCGTGAAGGGTGGAACGTGATTCACTCATTATTCGTTGAATATCGGATCTTCGCTTATTGCACTTTATCTTATAAGTTCTCCACTTGGAGGGATGAGTATCACAAACTTTTCTAGCTTTACCAAAGCAATAAAGAGTGAGTAGTTCCATATTCACTCTTTAGTGAGAGGTGATGAATATGTATAAATTATCCAGAAGTTATATGTGTGCATTTCTTTTATGCTTTAATGCTTTATATTTTACTTGCTTATTGAATGATTGAAAGTATCTGATAAAACTAAGGTACTTTGTATAACCATGAGGTCTTTCTATGTCACGGATGATTCTTGTATAGAAAGACTCATTGGTTCAAGGCAAGTACCCTAGCTAGATCTTCATGACAACATTTCAATCTTCACCATTATTGTGTTTTATCTAAAGAATGGAACATTAATGCCATGAATGGATGCCTTGTAGAAACACTTGCTTGTTTGTAGACGGGTTGAGTCTCGGTATAGACATTTCTTGTAAACTTCTAAAAAGAGATCGGAATCATGTGCTTAATTCTCATAGTCCATCTTTATCTTTCGATTAACTTGTGGTTGACACGGGAGTTAATTGAGTCATAAAACACAAGTATAATAAATCGGATGATTAACTATATGTTCTGATCCATGAGCTAAAGGGTGACTATTTACATTTGAATTTATCTTGTATTTTTTCTAGAAAACTCTTTGAAAGAATCTTATATTCTATTCAGGAAATCCCATAACTTCAAACTCTCAAAATTTTCAGTTACTTGGTCTCTATACTTCTTGCTTCAAAACACTAATCATAGTTCCCTGTGGATTCGACTCCGGACTTAATCGGATTATTACTACAGCTTGACTGCCTGCACTTAGGTGTATACATTTCGGATCAAGTCACTAGGTACTAGTACCACATTGCCTTGGTACCGGTCCCTAAGCCCACTAACCTTCGGGGTACCAGTACCTGATGCTTTTGTACCGATCCCTGAGCCCACTAGAATCCAGATACTGATGCCTATAGGTTTAGGTATCGGTACTTGGGTCAACTGACATCATGGTACCGATATTTAGTCACTTTGGTATTGTTACCTGAGCCCAAATTTTCTCCAATTTCCTCCAATTCTCAACCTTTAACCATCCAATCTCATACAAGATTCATTTATGTCAAAATCATTGTCCAAAATAGTTCATTACATATCCATTTATAACAATTTACAAGTTCAAAACAATTTACATGATTGTTTTGCAATATGCGATTCCAAAGTCACATTTTGGATCTTCATCAACAAGGACCCGAATGATGGTTGTTCACCGGCGATTGTCCAACACCTAAAATATGTCCCTATAAAAAGGTGAGCTACGCTCAATAGGGTATCTCATAAGGCGACTATTTTCCTACCCAGATGCATATAAAATGTTCACATGTAATTCATCAATCAATCATTCATTCATTCAAAAATATACAATTCAAAAAAGAATACCACAATGTCATGTCACATCATGAGAAAAAACTCACATGCAATTTAACCTGAACCCTCCACCAACTCTCACATCACATGTCATGTCATGCGTATTCATACGAGAATTCCAAGCTCCGCCATTAATGTTACACATCTAATGACTATTTTATAAAATTTTGAGTTTTTCTTGAGGTGGCTATTTATGGACTTCCTTCAACGGGTACCCAACAGACACAATATCTATGGACTTCCACCAACGGCTCCGCATACGTCGACACACTTTATAAACTTAAAACCAACGGGAGTGCATATTCAAAATAAACGAGTCTTGCACCTGAGGGAGAATCTAGCCTTTCTTGGTAACCCCGACCCTTCTTTGCAATGCAACCCATGTGACTCACTCGAACCTAATTCAACCTTTGTGAGCCCACGTATCAACCCACCGAGGACGGTGTTTGATAAAAACATGCACACCCACACTCATGTCAAATGCCCAATAATGCCATATTACTCGTGCATATGCAAATATAATGTACAATTGTAATTAGCATATCATGTCTACCAGCATTCCCCAATTTCTCAATTATCAATTATATCATAAAGTATATAATCACAATCTACAACATCACCAAGCATGTTATAGCATATTCTATACATAGAACACACTTAATCAAGCATAGGCATTTTATCAAACACCTACAAGGCACATAGATTATGTAAACACATATGCTTGACTTATTCCGTCAACCCTAATCTCTAACCATGATTCCGGCTATGTTTGTGGCTTATACGGTTAGATGAGTGTCACTCTTCCTCGGATGTCATGCAAGAAATAGGGTGAACATGTGTGTGTGTGTGTGTGTACAAAAGTGCTCCCCAAGCGTAGAGAGACTTTTGAGTGTCGTATTTTACTTGGAATGGGTATTCCAAGGTTGTCTCCTCAGGAAAGGAAGGTGAATTGGGTGAAGGTGATTTGGTAAAAATGAAAAGTGTAAAATATTTTGAGTTGAGTTTTGGTGAGTGAAGATTGGTTATAGAACTGCAATAAAAACAAGGTTGGCTAATCCGAAGAGGTCATTCTAATGAGAATGCCAAATCAACTCGAATCATTCAACCAATGGTGCCTCGGTGCTTGATTGATTCGCAGGAAGTGAAGGACTAATGTGGTATGTAGGCTCAGGCATACCCCATGACAAGTCTACGATGAATCAAGAGCTCACAATCACGTCCGCACTCAACCTAGTCAAACCAAACACTTTACACTACGAGGTAAAATGGAGAAGAGTTGATTTACCATACCCAAGAGGAAGTTTCCCTTGGATTAACCAACATAAAGCTTAGTTACTCATGGTTAAAGTAAAAGTATTCATGATATAAAGAGACATGTAGAAGAAATGGAAATGATAACTTGTGTTAATGTAAAGAAAAGTGAAACTAAAAAAATGAGTGCATTTAATACCCAACTTAAAAACTTGAAGTGAAAACTTGAATATAACAATGGTAGATTCCAAGTTACTTAACTAAACTTGCAATACATTTGAAATAAATGACATTAAGTGCAATAAATGAAGCTTACAAGAGTCTTAAAGCAGATTACAAGTGAAATGAGTAAATAAAATGCAAAAATTTAACTTCTATCTCTAAAACTATGTCTTCCTCCTTAAGCTTCTCTCTCTACAATGCTGAATAATCTATAAAAATGTCAAGAGTTCTCTTCATTTTCGTCCATGGAGGTCCTATAGCCTGTATGAGAGGTTTAAATCAATTGGGGGGGCTGAGTTGATGGCTTGGGCAGGTTAGGACAAGTCTAGCCTACAACTTCCTAGGCTTCCATGTTCTCACTTTTCGTCATTAATGCATTGGGATGTCAAAGGACAAGTGGAAAAATCATAGGTGGGACCCCCAAGTGGCAAAGCTTGAGTTGCAGGCTGTCTGACATTTCTAGGCAAAACCTTTCGCAATGTCAATGTAAAGCTTTTGGAAGGTTAATACAGGAACAGGGAAAACATCAATCTAGTGTCTCAAACCTTCCAGAAGGTCGATGCAAACCTTCTGGAAGGTTTATTTCAGTAGGCAAAAACTTCCGAAAGGTCTTGAGGCAGAACCAATTCCAGAAGGCTAAACCTTCCAAAAGGTTGATGCAAACCTTCCAGAAGGTTTTCTTGCAACTTGCTTTTTTATGATTTCTTCACCTTTCAAGCCTCCTGTTAAGCCACCTCCTCATCTCCATTGACTTTAAGCACTACAATAGGGGCTTAACTCAAGCCATATTCAACTCATTACCAACAATCACACATTAACAACATTAATTGTTTGATGCGTTGCATTTCTTCTCAATTTCACAACAAAAACATGTATAAAAGGTTATAAAAGGCATACATAATATGCAATATTCTGTACTAATCACACCCCCCAACTTGAGTTTTACTAGTCCCTAGCAAATTTTAATTTCAAACCGCATGGTATACAACTACAACAATCACATTCATACAAGTAAATAATCCAACATTCAAAATGAAAAAATCAAAATGGAATTAAAGAGATGAATTTGGGCAAGATAGAACAAATAATTGTGGTACTTTTCATTAATTTCTTTCAAACTTTCAATACAAGGAGCTAGAATTCAAAAAAAAATGGCCCAAAATCCTAAAAACTCTTCTACTAGGCCGACAATTCTACTCTTAACTATGTACAACCTAAAATCAAAAAAAAACAAAACACAAGAGAACATCCTACTCATCACCCTCATCCCCATCATCATCATCATCCTCAGCATCACTCTTGGACTCTCTCCCCTCCTCCTCGTCATCATTGTCATCATCACCGGAACCTCCCACCTCAACAACTGTAGAAGGTATGAGAGTGTAGGTAGATGGTCCAGCTAGAGGCAGCAAAGGTCTACCAGGGATGGGCTCGCCCTAGAAAGTGTGCTAAAATAGCATCGTCACCATCATCGATAGCCTATGCATCGTGGTCTCCAATGCATCCAAACGCTGAGACACGGTGTGTTTCGGGGCAGAAGTGGTAGGTTGAGAAGAGGACAACCCCGCTGAGGATGGTTCAGATCCCAAGGCACTGGTTCTCTCACCCCAGTCCTCCTTGCCTTCTTGTTGCTGCTCCATTTTATAATAGCACCAGTCTCAGGGGGAGCAGCACATCATGTCAGTAGGCCTTTACTTTGTAGTTGGAGCACGTTCTAGTGACAAGATTACCAAAGGGGAGGTTCGCCTTCAGTTTTGCAGCCTAAGCAAACTCCTTTATCTCCTCCCAAATCAAAAGAGCCATGTCCATCATCTTTCCCATCATAAACACATGGAGGAGGGCGAGCTTATCGACATTTGGGTTCTTCTCGAAACCCCTGAGCATCAAATTGTAGTGTATTACCTTATCATTATCCCATAGGCGTGCTTGAGGCCCCCGATTAGAGTCATTCCTTTGAAAGTGGTTGGGTCCTTGTCAGTAAGCCAGACATACTCCTGGAGTGTCTTTACCCCAGAGATGTTGGATGGATACAACGGGGTGTTGGGGGCGGCCTCTAGTAATTCAATAAGGTGGCAACCAAGTCCGAGGTCACATCAAATGTTTTCCCCCTCATATTTGTCCTAAGGATCGAAACATCCTCGCCCAACACCATCAATTTCTTGTAAAACTCCCTACACAATGTCAAGTTATACGCACATACCTCCTCAAATCAAATCCCCAGTCCATGCCCCTCGATAACCCTCATCACCTCATTGGTTGGCCCAAGGGTAATCTTGTCCACAAACCTCTCACACGTGACATTTTTCTCATTGATCCTCTGTCTAGAAGCATCATGTCTCACCTTCGCCCTTCTTTTTTCCCTATCCCCACCACTACTTGGGCCCTCCACGCTCCTCTTGCAGGAGGTAGTGCTCACGGGTCGAGGAGACTCCAGACCCGTTCGCTTGGTGTGAGCCATGAAGATTAATAGTGCCTACAAGCCAAAAACGTCAAAAACACCCACAACAATCTCTCAATAGGCTCAAAAGCATCAACAGACATCCCACTCATGCGAGCCATTTCAATAGAGTTAGAGAGTTTGGACAAAATCAAAAAGACCTTGAGATTTGGGAGAAGAATTGGAGACCTAGTGTGAAAACCCGCTATTTATAATTATATCTATGAAGTTATCAAAATTTTAACTTTCAATAAAAAAACTCGGATGAAGAAAAAGACTTCATCGTTGAATTCCCTACATGAAAACGAGTCCGACTAGTATAATATTGACTATGCTTAGTATCAACGACAAATTAGCTTAAGTTAAATTAATTAAAAAAAACTAAATGAATTAAGAAAAATGATGATGAATAGCACAGCCATGGCAGCCTGCCATGACTATTTAGCTAACATTAACCATTTTAGGAAGGCAAGGAAGCATAATTGCCTATCATTGCCGCTCATGACCATAGATCACCACTTGAATGAAGACTGAAGCCCACCCCTCCTTAGTGTATAAATATAGGCAAAACAAATGAAAGTGAAGGAGAAAGAACTCGGGGCAGCCTTGGTCTTGAAAGATAAACAAAGAGAGAAGAGAGAGAGAGAAAGAGAGAAAGAGAGGTAATCCACCATTGTTGAGGTGCTAAAGCTTTTGGGACGATCAATCCAAGTAAAGAGGTAGGATTAGAACTATCTTGTTGTCTTCCTTGATCTATTGATTGTAGAGTATATGTATATATATGAAACATGTGGGTTTATGCATGATGGAATTATACATATATTGGTGTATATGTGGGTATGTTATATACTTATTTGGATGTGTAGGTCTCTCAAATGGGTTTTGTATCTCCTAAAGAAGTTAACAAAAATAATTTTAAGAGATGAAATCAGGTAGAAAAATACAGAAGAAAAAAAGAAGAAGAAGAGCAGTACAGGGCGTAAATAGAAGAAGATGGAGATGATGGCTTAAATTCTAAAACTACCCCTTTTAGTTTTATCTACAATATATACCTACTTGCTGAAATTATAAAATTAAGTCAAAAGATTTTTTTAAGTTACAGAAAGCCCCTTTTTGTATTTCATGAGTAACAGATAAGTACCTGTTGAAATTATACAATGACCCCCAAAAGATCATAAAACATTACTAAAATACTAAATTAGTATTTTTAATAATTAATAAATGTTTTTGAAATTGTATATTGACCCCGAATAGTTATGAGATTGTTTTAGAGATTATAAAATTACACCATATTGCTATATCATGTGTTTAGAAATTATCTAAAGACCCCGAAAGTTTCTAAAGCTAAAAATAAGAGGCTATCATAAATTGTTAGCTATTTAGGAATGTATTCCTAGGTGATATATATATATATATATATATATATATATATACACACACACACACACACACACACACACACACACACAACACTCATGATTATGAATAGTATATATATTGGTTGTATAAGTAAGGATGTGACTCTAGTCAACATTAACAACCACTAAAGTATGGTGCTATACATGAGATATGTTGACATACAAAGGATGATAAAAGGAGACATGTTCCCAATGGTGATAATTATACTAAGGTTGAACTAGTACATACTCTTATATGTATTAGCATGTCAGGATGGTTTGAAATGTTTATTTCTAACTGCACCATGAGTATACTAAATGGTATTTCGATGGAAGGTGTATCACACGTGATAATCTTGGTTAGTATGCATAATCAATGATGTGATACACAAAATGATAATCTCGGAAACAATATGGGACAAGTAAGTAGGGATCACTCCTCCCTTGGGTGAAAGACCTAGAATAAGTCTTGATCAAGCGTAGCATCCGTCGAGGTGCGGGTTTACTCGTGCCTTGATTGAAAGCATCTAAGGACGAGGGGGTGGGGTACACCCGAGGTTAGAGCCCTCAAAGGTACCTAGTGTTCCCTAAGAGTTTGTGCATAAAAACAATGTATTGGTGTAAATAACCATAGACTAAGATTGAAAATCTAGTGTGACCCATGACCCGAATATGTAATGTTGGGTACATGCTAAATCAAACGATTTCTATTTGTTAGTACGTCATATGTGTTGCTTTAAGCACGTTATGAGCTTAACATTGCTATATTTTCTTATCATCAAAAATTATTTAAGAATGTCGTGTCTACCTACGTCATATGGGATGTGATTAACACTCGATAGTTGTTTTCCTGCTTGCCATTGGCTCACCCTAACATTTTTGTAGGGAATAGATCAAGAGATGACAAAAGTTTCTTCCTGGAGCTATCTTAAATATCTGTGCATAGTTGACTTACGAGATATTATATTTCAAGTTAATGCCCAAGAAAATTCTAGATTTGTGACTTGTATTTTGTTGCTTTGGTTTGTTTTCAAAACCGACGGGATGTAATATTATTGAGTATGGACTACTTTTGGGATGAATGTATAATTTGGGTACTTAGACTATGATATTAAATAAATGCTCTAATTGTCTAGTTTAAACCAAAGTACGTAAACTGTTTAATTCATTTGATGGATTTTGTCTATTTGTCACATAAATTACATAAAACATACTAAATCACCCTGGAAAATTGGGGCACCACAACTTGGTATTAGAGCTTAGGTATATGATTTACAAGGGACCTTAGGAGAAACCTTAGGCATTTCGAATACAAGTATTCTAGCTGTAATTAGAGATAGGCTATGATTATTATTGTTATTATTATTATTATTATTATTATTATTTCTAATGCTAAGTTTTACCATCTATCTGGCTTTTGATTAGACCATGACGAGAAATAGGACTAGTGGCGGTGCAGCAGCCTCCTCTTCGCAAGACACTAATAATGCTAACATGATGCAGACCATGCGAGAAATTGCTAGAGTTATGTCTCAAAATGAGGGTAATGGGCTGAACTCCATGGCCACACTAAAGGAGTTCCGAAGGCAAAACCCTCCAGTGTTCAACGGTGAGCTTGATCCAACAGTGGTAGAGAATTGGATTAGACAGAGAGAGAAGATCCTTGACGCCATGGGGATTAGATATAATGCAACCAAAGTAACTTTAGCTGCCTTCCAATTGAAGGGTGAGTGCTTGACAAAATTTCTTATTGTTTCCTAATCTCTAAACATCACCTTTTAGCATGGATAGTATATGAGTGAAGGGGAGTGTCGCTCTCCTAGGGATGATGTCAAAAGAAAGGGCAACAGAATGGAATGAGATGTCAAATGTGAGTATGTGTGAACAAAAGTGCTCCCCAAGTGCAAGGAGACTTTCGCGGATCGTGTTTTACTTGGTGGTATTCCAAGGTTATTTCCACGGGGAAGGAAGTAAACCGAGGGAAAGGTTATTTTGGGAGAAAGAAAGTGTAAAATCTTTGATTGTTGGAAGTTGTTTGGTGAAGTTGTTTTGATACTAGTAAAATGAGAAACAAATGTTGACAAATCCAAGAAGTCACTACAATAAGAATACCGTCTCAACTCGAAACCCTCCTCCAATAGAGCATGAATGAACGATTGATTTGTGGGAAGCTAGGGATAAGATTGGTGAGTATCTAAGCATAAACAGTGACTAGGCCTAAGGAATATCAAAGACTCAACAAGTTATCCACCCTAACCTAGTCAAACCAAACCATTGAACTCTGAAAGAGGGGGGAAAAATGAGTTGAAATGGTATACCCAAGTGGAGGTTCCTCTTGGTTTTGCCAACTAAGAGATTTAACTATTCATGCTTAAAATAAAGACAATAATATGATGAGAAGACATTATGAAGAAATAAAGACTAGAGCTAAGCATAAACGAAATTCATAAATATAACTTCCGGATAATCACCTCTTACTAAAGATTGGATGAGAAACTACTCACTCTTCATGACTTTATTAAAGCTAGAAAAGTGAGTGATGCTCATCCCTCCAAGTAGAGGAGTTACAAGGTAAAACACTTTACACAAGGAGCCAATCTTCGACAAAGAATGAGTGAATCACGTTTCACTATTCACGGCTTTGGTAAAGCTCTAGAAAAGTGGAAGAGTTTCACTCCTCTAAGGGAAGAAGGAAACTCAAGCAATGAAAATAAAAGAAAGCAATAACACAATAAAAGAAAACAATACTTAAAGTAAAAGAAAGCAATAATACAATAAAAGAAAGAAATACTTAAAGAAAACAATAAGCAATAAGGAAAGCAATAATACTTTTGAAGGGTTTTTCACAGCCAAAAGATGAATGCTTTACAAGTTCTAAGGGGTGGTATTTATAGGCAACAAGGGAGAGTGAAAGTCTTGTTAGGTGGATTTGAATTACATGAAAGTCTTGTTAGATGGCCTTGAAAAGTCTTGTTTGGTGGCCTTGAAAAGTCTTGTTAGGTGGCCATGAAAAGTCTTGTTTAGTGGCCTTGAATTCTTTGATCCCCCTTTGTTTTGAGCTTTGATAATTGACATCCCAGTAGTTTGTAGCTTTGATGCACAAAACCCTGAAAAGAATAACAATTAATGTATTATCCATTATTGACACACTAACCCTAATTTGATTTATTTTGACTAGTTTAACTTTATTCAACTAACACAATTTACCTATTAAATTAAGCCTTAATTATGGTTAATCACACCCCCCAACCTAAACATTACTAGTCCCTAGTAATAAATAACAACATAACAAAATAAAACCACTTTCGTAGATAACACTTTTGCATTTAACATATGCAACAAGCCGTTAAATCCCTAGGTGATCCCTAGTGGACAGGTTTTGTATCGTGAAGGTTTCCAGTGAAGCTACTTACAAACTCCAATTAAAAAGATGTGTATATGTAAGATTTCTTGTTAGAATGAGTTAGCAACAGGATCGTTGAGACACACATCCCTTAATTTTGAATTGTTTCCCGAATACTTCTCTGTTATTGATACGTACTCTATACAAAAATAAACACTTGTTACATTGGTATTTGAAATTTTCTGTGTAGTAGGAATGATCATTCTAGTAGCAAGAATTGTTATATAACAAACATTCCACTTTATCACCTTCCATGGATAGCTTTGATTTCTCAAACCTCTCTTAGAATGCTCTCAGCAAAAAAATTCATTCTGATTATAGTGACTTGTCTCTCAAAAGGCATGTGATCAGAGGATGGTCAATCGAAGAATCACATGCACAGTTAGAAAGGGAGTGAAAGTCTTAAGAAAGTAGACTAATCATGTTCTTGGCATAATCTCATGGAAGAATATCAATGTAATTAAAGAAATACTATTTAACATACCCCAGTTTTTGGTCGACAACACACACATGCATCAGACTTGAGATCAATTAGGACTTTGTATAGGTTGTAATGTGGCCAGAGGTCAGTGGCGAACGAAATGACATCAATGGTATTCAAAAGCTATCCCCTTTTTAATGTAGTGTAGCACACCTCTTTCTTGCTTTTCTTTCTTTTGCCTAGAAATGATATTTCTTTCATTTTTCTCATTTTTCACTTTCTTGGCAATTCCCTGTGTTTTTTTTTCTTTCTCGGTTGTTTCCACCGATTCTTCATTGAACAATAGCCACCATCTTCTTTTCTGTTTTTCTTGCCTTTCTATATCATACAGATTTATAAGAGGGTGCAAAAAAATTGGATAGCAAGGTATGTTAAGTGTATTTTCTTGTGACTCGATTATCATATAGGTTTGTTCGAAAAAAGAAATCATTCATTGAAGGCTCAAACATGGCTAACTAGGAATATAATTTTGTAGAAGCAATGACTAAGGCTCAAAATCAACTCAAAGATGACCTAAAATCTTTTCTCAAGTATGTGCCTATGTATGTGTTGCATGCAAAGGTTCCCTGTGGGATATGTCAATGGTTATGTCAAAGAGCTTACTTGAGTAAATGTTGATTTTCTCTCAGAAAGCATCGCAAGGTTTAAAACTTACCATGGTATTCTTCGTTATCTCCACTGATTATGTCAAATTTTCAAAGAATGTCGGTTATATTATAATTCTATTTTCGAGTCTGGTCATTCTGTATCTTAAGATTAACAAATATCAATGTACATTTGACATTTAAGCATAGAGAAAATACCATTTTTCAAGAAAATGCGACTTTTTTTTTTCACTCGAATAAAAATTAAAGTTATTTACATACACATTTATCTATGAAAATTAAAAAAAAACTAAATGCACACATTGAACTTGGAAAACTATAGCGTCTCAGGATAAATCCCTACTCACGCTACAAGTTGGCATTTTAGGACAATCCTTACTCGGCCCACATCTTTATTTCAATAAAAAGACTTTGTACATAAACAAATATTTACACAAAAAAAAATTCGGACCATTAACCTTCATCCCCAAAACACATTTTTTCACAGCTTTGTCATTATTAGTCAAAATTTAATCCGAGTCATCACTTGTGTCTATGTCATTATTAGTGACCCTTCCCACTTTTTGTTGCACATAACGTGTAAGCCCCGGACTGGTTTAAGATGGCGTGTTAGAAAAATCCTTACTCTGCCCATACACTATCCAGTTTAATCGATTGGTTGCACGACCTGAAATTGGTTTAGAACACTGATTGTATTTTTTTCATGTGAAAACACCTGCCACATTGTTTATAAGCACCCAGCCATTTGGCACGACGATATTTAGCAAAAATACTTCTATCACACAATGATTTTGCTTGTGCTTCTCGAATTTTAATTTTTTTGAATACTCTTGCTTTTCTCATGATCACACCATGCACATCGGATGGAAATGTGCGCAAGACTCCCAAACTAAACCAAAAAATTTTAACATCCATGCTTTCTATGCTTTAAGACTCACTATCTGATTTTTTAATGTCTGCCAGTCACAAAGACGATTGAAGCTGCATTTGATGTGATCATAAAATATAAGCAAAAATGTTGTAAAAATACGTAATCCAGATCAAATTTTCTTTTTTAAATACAAAACTATAACAAACTAGAATCGTATATCACACCCCCTAACCTAAACCGAACATTATCCCCAATGTTCTGAATTTACCATTGTATGGAGTTTGGAGATCAAGTTGTAGGGTAGAGATCTGTTCAACTGTTGAAACCTACAAAGAAAATACACAAATTAATCTTCTCTACGCAGATCTGGGTTTTCGCTAGGACGAAAACCCTTGATTTTAAATGCAGACAGAAGAAGAAGAGTCATGTACAAATAGAGTAAACAAATGTCGATCATGAGACAAACGACTGGGTCTTCGGAGAATATGGTCATGGGATTGTTGGGAGTGGGGTCGTGTTATAGAGAATAGCATAACAGAAATAAGAAGAAGAAGAAGAAGACGAAGAAAAAGGGAAAAGCGGTGGGTGTAGAGATCTGTTTAGCTGCTAAAACCAACAAACAAAACACAATAATTAATCAACTCGAGGGAGATTTGGGTTAGGCTAGAAACCCCTCACCCTAAGTGTGAGCAGAAAAAGAGCACCTATGAACAAATACAAACATATAAGACAAATTATTAAACAAAGGTTTGGGTCATCGATGTATATGGTCATGGATTTGCAGGGGGTGAGTTGTTTTTACAGAGAACAGAGAGAACGAAGAAGAAGAAGAAGAAGAGAAAAGAGGAAGAAAGAAGAAAAAAAAAGAGAAGAAAAAGAGAAGCAGAAGGGGAGACCAATCACCGGTGGATGGGAAAAAAAAGAAAAAATTTGAAAGCCTTATAAAGGCATCCCATTTTTTATTTTTATTTTTTTTTGAGTGTCGGCAGCCGCTTATATGCGTGGAATATTCCCAATTGGTTTTGTTTTTTTTTGTTTTTTTTTTAGTGTCAGCAAGTGCGAGTGTCGGCAAACGCGAATATCCGCACAAAATATTTCCACAAACATTGGTGTAAGATGCAAATAGTGCAACCTCACCCCCCCCCCAACTTGATTCATGCATTGTCCTCAATGAAACAAAAAATGTATGATATTCAATGACGGACAGTAAAAAGATTAGTAGGGTTAGAGAATACCTCGCACTTGCGTTTTAAAAAAATATCAATATCTGCGACTAAGAAGAACAAAACTATACGACAAAAGAACATAATTAACATGGAATAAAAATAAAGTAAGTAAATAAAAGCCGGTACATTAAAAAGCAAAAAAAAAAACTAATTATTCCTCCACAACTTCCGGGTATACCGGATCCATCAAATTCTCCTCCACCACTTGTTCTTCAAAATCCCCAAAAAATGGCTTAAGTCTTTGGCCATGGATCTTGAATGTCTGGCCATTTTTGAGATTTTGGACATCCACAGCTCCGTTGGGGTAGGCCACCTTGACAAGATAGGGGCCATCCCAATGAGATCGGAGTTTGCCTTGGAAAATGGAGAGGCGAGAATTGTATAAGAGTACTTTTTGCCCAGGCTCAAATGATTTCCTCACGATGGAGTTATCATGAAAGATTTTGGCCCTTTCTTTTGAGATTTTGGAGCTCTCATATGCATCTCGTCGAATCTCTTCCAACTCATTCAGCTCTAACTTCCTACGATCACCAGCCATTCTCAAATTAAAATTTAAAGTCTTAATGGCCCAATAGGCCTTGTGTTCCATTTTGACTGGCAGGTGGCAAGCCTTTCCATAGACAAGCCAGTAGGGAGACATACCCAAAATAGTTTTAAAGGCAGTGCGGTATGCCCAGAGGGCATCGGTCAATCTATCGGACCAATCCTTCCTGTTTGGGTTAACCATTTTTTCTAGAATGTTCTTGATCTCCCTATTGGCTAGCTCGACTTGGCCATTTGTTTGTGGGTGATAGGCAGTGGATACTTTGTGAGTGACGTCATATTTGAACATTAGAGATGCAAATGACCTATTACAGAAATGTGATCCACCATCACTTATTATTGAACGAGGCATCCCAAACCTCAAAAAAATGTTCTCCTTGAGAAACTTGACTACGACCCAGTGGTCATTAGTCTTGGTCGGGATAGCCTCCACCCATTTGGACACATAGTCCACTGCCAGGAGGATGTACAAATAACCAAATGACATAGGAAAAGGACCCATGAAGTCGATGCCCCAACAGTCGAATATTTCTATGACAAGTATTGGTGAAAGGGGCATCATGTTTCTTTGGGTTGTCGCATCCCTTACAAAATGAAACACAATCTTTGATAAGAGAGGGCCAGTAAAAACTGATTGAAGAATTTTGGCCGAAGTCTTTTTCGCTGAGAAATGTCCACCGCAAGCTTGTGAATGGCAAAATGCAAGGATGTCCCGCTGTTCATTTTCAGGTACGCATCTCCTCATGATTTGGTCGGGGCAGTACTTGAACAAATACAGGTTGTCGAAGTAGAAGTACTTCACATCCGCCATAAATCGTCTTCGATCTTCTGGGCTCCATTGCGGTGGTATTTGTCCTGTTGCAAGATAGTTACATATATCAGCATACCAAGGACATACAGAATGAATTGATAGCAAATGCTCGTCAGGAAAAAAGTTAGGGATAGGAATGTGCTCATCAGCCTCTTGCACCACAAGCTGGGATAAATGATCCGCTACCACGTTCTCAACTCCTTTCTTGTCCTTGATCGTCAAGTCAAATTCTTGTAGGAGGAGTATCCACCTAATGAGTCTCGGTTTTGCATCCTGCTTAGACAACAAATACTTTAAAGTAGAGTGATCAGTAAAGACAAAAATAGGCAAACCAATGATGTAAGCACAGAATTTATCTAAGACAAATACTACTGCTAGCAATTCTTTCTCCGTGGTAGTGTAATTCATCTGAGCCTCATTAAGTGTTTTGCTAGCATAGTGTATCACATATGGTCTATTTTCCTCCCTCTGACCGAGCACTGCGCCGACTGCGTAATCACTCGCGTCGCACATGAGCTCAAAAGGTAGATCCCAATTGGGTGGTCGCATGATTGGAGGTGTGACTAGCATGCTTTTAAGTTTTTTAAAGGATGTCTCACAATCATCCGACCACTCAAATGGGACCTCCTTAGACAGCAGGTTGGTCAAGGGTTGGGCCAATGCACTAAAATTCTTTATAAATCGACTATAAAAACTTGCATGGCCCAAAAACGACCGAATGCCTTTGATGGCTCTTGGTGTGGGGAGGTTGGAGATGGTCTCTACCTTGGATTTATTGACTTCAATACCCCTTGCCGAAATTATATGGCCAAGCACAATTCTTTCTGCCACCATAAAGTGACACATTTCCCAATTCAAGACTAGATTCTTCTTCTCACATCTTGTTAGAACTTTCTCCAAGTTTGCCAAACATCCCTCAAATGAATCCCCAAATACCAAAAAGTCATCCATAAAGACCTCCACTATCTTTTCCACCATGTCACTGAAAATTCCCATCATACAGCGTTGAAAAGTCCCCGGAGCATTGCACAGTCCAAATGGCATGCAGCGGTAGGCAAAGGTACCATAGGGGCACGTAAAAGTGGTCTTCTCTTGATCCTCCAAAGCAATCTCAATCTGATTGTAGCCGGAGTATCCATCTAAAAAATAGTAGAATAGATGCCCCGTTACTCGTTTTAGAACTTGATCGAGGAATGACAATGGGAAGTGGTCTTTTCTTGTGCAAGCGTTTAGCTTTCGGTAATCAATGCACACCCTCCATCCAGTGATTATTCTTGTAGGTATAAGCTCATTCTCATCATTCTCAACCACTGTAACTCCGGATTTCTTAGGTACTACTTGTGTGGGGCTAACCCACTTACTATCGGTAATTGGAAAAATGATCCCCACATCAAGTAGTTTTAGAACCTCATCCCTTACCACCTCCTTCATGATGGAATTTAACCGTCTTTGTGGTTGTCGAGAAGGTTTGGAATCCTCCTCGAGACATATGCGGTGGGTGCAAATGAGAGGGCTTATTCCCTTGATATCCGTAATGGTCCACCCAATTGCTCCTTTATGATTTCTCAATACCTCAAAGAGTTCTTTTTCTTGTTCCATGTTCAATGTAGAGCTAATGACCACAAAAAATGTTTCATCTTCCCCAAGATAGGCGTACTTCAAATGGGAGGGCAAGGGCTTCAACTCCAAGTTGGGCTTTTGTTCATCCGATGGAAAAATTTTCTTTTTTCAATGGGGTGACTCTTCGAATGTAGGGATCCACCTTTCCATCCCTTTCAAATCTTCTACCTACTCTTGCTCATCATAATTCTCAAGATCCATAATTCCTTCTTCCTTGAATTTCAATATCCCCTCCAGCTCGAAGTGCTCCTAAACTAAAGTGTCGATTCTATTGACCTCACTTACTTTCTCATCATCACCTGGTTGTTTTGCCAAGTTGAATACATTGTGCTCCATTGTCATATTCCCAAATGCCAACTTCATTAGACCATTCCTGCAATTTATCACGGCATTAGATGTAGCAAGGAAGGGTCTTCCAAGTATTACGAATATTTGGGAGCTAAGGTTTGCAGCAGGGTGTGTATTAAGCACAATGAAATCGACAGGGAAGTAAAATTTATCAATTTGAACTAAGACATCCTCAACTACTCCCCTTGGTGTATGGATACTACGATCTTCCAATTGAAGCGTGATTGAGGTGGGCTTCAACTCCTCAAGCTGCAACTGTTGGTACGCCGAGTAGGGGAGAAGATTCACACTTGCCCCCAAATCGAGGAGTGCTTGCTCCACTCGACAATTTCCAATGGTGATGGCTATGGTTGGACAACCTGAGTCTTTGAATTTGGGAGGAGTGTTGGTCCTCAATGTTGAACTCACTTGCTCGGTGAGGAATGTTTTCTTGTGGACATTCAATTTTCTCTTCACCGTGCATAAGTCCTTTAAAATATTAGCACATGATGGAATTTTCTTGATGGCGTCAAGGAGTGGAATGTTAATCTTCACCTGCTTAAATATTTTCAAAATATCAGTATAATTAGCCACCTTGACAAGTGGCTTCAAATGACTTGGGAAAAGGGCAGGCATGGGAGGAATAAACACACAATCATCAATTAATTTTTCTTTCTCAACAACCTCTCTTTCTTTCTCTTCACTCACCTCATTCTTGTCGGCATTACCCAAGATATCTTTTTCTTTTGGCAATGTGGTTTTGGGTGTGACCGTTGGCAAAATGATTTTGTCAATTTTTTTGCCACTGCGGAGGGTGGTGACAACTTTGAGTTGCTCGTAACTCTCTCTCGAAGGTTTCGATGATTCAACAAGGTGTTGACCCCTAGGGTTCTCTTATGGTTGAGCGGGGAACTTCCCCTTTTCTTGTTGAGATGCCCTTATGGAGTTTGTCAACTTTGTGAGTTGGCTCTTACATCATTGATGGTTGTGCCATATTGGTTATTGATGGCGATTTGGCTTTGAATGAAGGAATGAACCATATCCTCCAAATTCCTTTTGTGAGGAGGTTGGTATGTGGATAGATTGGACGGTTCTTGAGAAAAACTTTGTGGAGGTAGATTTGGTGAAAAATTCTGTGGTGGTGGGTTTGATGAATACCCTTGTGGAGGGGTCCGGGGGTATTGAGAGCTAGATGCTTGCCCTTGGCCATGGTATTGGTTTTGCTTGGGAGGCATGGGAGATGCATATGCACTTGAACCATGAGGAATGAAGTTTTCATTTCTCCAACTAAAATTTGGGTGATTACTCCAACCCGGATTGTAAGTATTCGAATTGGGAGAAAATGATTGCCTCATTTGGTTAAAGGCATGGACTTGTTCATGGTGCGCTTCTTTAAGGGTCAGAATGTTTGGGCAATCCGACAGGGAATGCTCCATACATTTACAAATTGAACAACCCTCCTCGGTTCGTGACACATTAGACACCTCGTGTCTCTTATTGACTTCAAGACTCTTAACTTTCCTTGATAATTTAGCAATTTTTGAAAACAAGTCTTCCCGGTCTCTTAAATCATAAATCCCTTCCCCTTGAGTTTGACCACTCTTTTGAGGAGAAGACCTTGGTACATCAGTGGGATCTGTAATGTCCCATGATTGTGTATTTTGTGTCAATGTATCAAAGTAATCTAAGACCTCATCAGGGTCTTTGTTCAAAAACTCTCCATTACACATCATGTCAATGAACTGTCGATGGCCCGGTGTGATTCCTTCATAAAAGAAACTCACCAATTGCCATGGTTCAAAGCCATGATATGGAAGGGATTGTAGCAATTTCTTGTACCTCTCCCAACATTGATAGAATTGCTCATTGGGCTTTTCTAAAAAGTTTTGAATTTACTTTTTTAGGGTGGTGGTTTTATGCACTAGAAAGAATTTGTTCAAAAACTCAAAAATCATTTGGCTCCACGATGTGATGGTTCAAGGCCTTAAGGAAATAAGCCACATTTTTGCCTTGTCTTTTAGGGAAAAGGGAAACAATTTTATTCTAGCTATCTCTTCCATCCCATGATTGAGGAGGATGGTTGCAACTATTTCCTCAAAATCCCTTATGTGTGAATAGGGGCTTTGAGTTTCAAGTTCGTTGAACATGAGAATTAGTTACAACATCCCTGGCGTAACTATAAAAAGATGAACTTGGACCGAAAAGAGGATGCATGATGGTGTGGTACTTCGTGTTGGTTGTAGGAAATCCCTCATTGACCTCAACGGGGGATCCATTTGAAAATTATTCCCCTCATTTACGAGAGGGGAAAAATTCATTCTTGGATTGGGTATTTGGGGTTCTTGTGGTCCTACACCCCTTTGGACATTTGGATTTGCACCCCTTTGGACATTTGATTTGTACCTATATTGTCAAATTGTCACCTGCATCCTCGGATTGTTCTTGGTTAATATTCATAGTAGGGGCCAAGTTTTGTCTAACAAATCAATTTCGGTCATTCCGCCTCCACATAAAATAAAATATATACAAACAAAATTATACATAAACAAGATTATGTGCACGGAACAACGTACCTCCACCCATGATGAAGGTCATGGGACTTACCTCCGTCGTCCAGAAATTACCTTATTGGTTTGACACTTGCCTTCCCCGGCAATGGCGCCAAAAATGCTTGACAAAATTTCTTGTTGTTTTCTAAGTTCTAAACATCACCTTTTAGCATGTATATTATATGAATGAAGGGGAGTGTCACTATCCTAGGGATGATGTCAAAAGAAAGGGCAATAGAATGGTGGATGAATGAGATGTCAAATGTGAGTATGTGTAAACAAAAGTGCTCCCCAAGCGCAAGGAGACTTTCGCGGATCGTGTTTTACTTGGTAGTATTCCAAGGTTGTTTCCACGGGGAAGGAATTAAACCGAGGGGAAGGTTATTTTGGGAGAAAGAAAGTGTAAAATCTTTGATTATTGGAAGTTGTTTGGTGAAGTTGTTTTGATGCTAGTAAAATGAGAAACAAATGTTGGCAAATCCAAGAGGTCACTCCAATAAGAATACCGTCTCAACTCGAAACCTTCCTCCAATAGAGCATGAATGAACGATTAATTTGTGGGAAGCTAGGGATAAGATTGGTGAGTATCTAAGCATAAACCGTGACTAGACCTACGGAATATCAAAGACTCACCAAGTTATCCACCCTCAACCCAGTCAAACCGAACCATTGAACTCTGAAAGAGGGGAGGAGAATGAGTTGAAATGGTATACCCAAGTGGAGGTTCCTCTTGGTTTTGCCAACTAAGAGATTTAGTTATTCATGCTTAAAATAAAGACAACAATATGATGAGAAGACATTATGAAGAAATAAAGACTAGAGCTAAGCATAAATAAAATGTATAAATATAATTTTCGGATAATCACCTCTTACTAAAGATTGGATGAGAAACTACTCACTCTTCATGGCTTTGTTAAAGCTAGAAAAGTGAGTGATGCTCATCCCTCCAAGTAGAGGAGTTACAAGGTAAAACACTTTACACAAGGAGCCGATCTTCAACAAAGAATGAGTGAATCACGTTCCACCCTTCACGGCTTTGGTAAAGCTCTAGAAAAGTGGAAGAGTTTCACTCTTCTAAGGGAAGAAGGAAGCTCAAGTAATGAAAATAAAAAAAAAAATAATAACACAATAAAAGAAAGCAATACTTAAAGTAAAAGAAAGCAATAAATTAAAAGAAAGCAATAATACAATAAAAGAAAGCAATAAGCAATAAGGAAAGCAATAATACTTTTGAAGGATTTTTCACTACCAAAAGATGAATACTTTACAAGTCCTAAGGGGTGGTATTTATAGACAACAAGGGAGGGTGAAAATCTTGTTAGGTGGATTTGAATTACATGAAAGTCTTGTTAGGTGGCCTTGAAAAGTCTTGTTTGGTGGCCTTGAAAAGTCTTGTTTGGTGGCCTTGAAAAGTCTTGTTAGGTGGCCTTGAAAAGTCTTGTTAGGTGGCCTTAAATTCTTTGATCCCCCTTTGTTTTGAGCTTTGATAATTGGCACCCCAGTATTTTGTAGCTTTAATGCAATTAGCTCCCCAGTAGTTTATAGTTTTGACGTACAAAACACTAAAAAGAACAACAATTAATGCATTATCCTTTATTCACACATTAACCCTAATTTGATTTATTTTGACTAGTTTAACTTTATTCAACTAACACAATTTACCTATTAAATTATGCCTTAATTAGGGTTAATCAGTGAGGCAGATCACTGGTGGAATATGATTAAGGAAACCAAGGATGTTAAGAAGATGGCGTGGAAAGAGTTTTATGACTTATTTATGGATAATTATTTTCCCAAAGTGATTAAGGGAGTGAAGGTGCAGGAATTCTTAAGATTACGTTGGAGAGATCTCACTGTAATACAATATGGGGCTCAATTTGTTGAACTAGCCAGACATGCTAGCACAATAGTGTTAGATGAGGATAGTAGAGCTAGGAGGTTTGAATGGGGGGGCTCAGGTCTGCCATTAGAGGTCACGTAATGGTCTTATGCCCCCCAACCTATGCCAAAGTGGTTGAGGCTGCACTAGTTGCCGAAAGGGAGTTGGACGACACCAGGAGAATTAGAGAGTCTAGTTCACGATCTTGATTCACATTCCTGAGGTGGCTTTGGTAAGAGACAAAGAACTTCATCATCATGATCTCAAGGTGGTCAGGCGCAGAGTCATCAATCATTTCAACAGAAACACCAAAAGAAGGGGAAGTTTGTTCAAGGGCAAGGAGTATGTTATAAGTGCGGACAGGTGGGACATTACAGGTGAGACTATCCACAACAAGGACCCTCTCAGAATATTGCTAGACCATAACAAAATATGCAACCATCTTATCCATAACAGGCTCAACCCCAGAAGCAGGAACAAATTGGCTCGATGATGGGATATACATCATATGCCTCTACGGCCCATTTGGATCCCAACAACTTATGAGGCAAAATCATAGCAAGGGACGCGGTGGACATAGCCAACATATACAGGGTAGGGTCTTTGCATTGACTCAACAAGAGGAGTTCGTTGATCATTCAATAATCCAAGGTAATGTTATGTTATATAGTTCTTGGGTTAGTGTGTTGTTTGATTCAGGCGCATCTCACTCATTTATATCGACGACATGTGCATCTGCATTGGGCTTGGAGTCGGAGCCCTTAGAGACATCAGTATGCATTGACTCGCCCTTGGGTGGTAGAAGTCAGGTAGATCATTTTTGCCAATCTTATGAGTTGGAGATCTAGGGTCTTCGACTAACAGTGGACCTAAGGGTCATGAAAATGGTGGAGTTTGATATTATTCTAGGAATGGATTGGTTATCGACTCATCATGTCACTATTGATTATCATCAAAAAAAAGTGACAGCTTATACCACAGAAGGTGTTTGTTTCCAATTTCATGGGGATAGACATGCAAAATTGCCTCTACCTCTGTGAAATCGCACTGGCGTAACCAATTGATGGGCTGGTTAGCTAGTTTGGTAATCAGTGATGATGATAGCAAGGAGTTAGGTCTTCTTTAAGTTGTGTGCGAATAATCCAATGTTTTCTGGAGGAACTACCTGGACTACCTCCTCGAAGGGATGTTGATTTTTCAATTGAATTGCAACCAGGCACTGCACCAATTACTATGACACCTTATAGGATGACACTTGCTGAACTTCATGAATTGAAGTTACAACTCCAGGATCTATTAGATAAAGGATTTATACGGCCAAGTACCTCCCCGTGGGAAGCGCCAACACTATTTGCCAAGAAAAAGGATGGAAGCTTAAGATTGTGTATTGGCTACAGACAGTTGAATCGAGTGACTATCAAGAACAAGTACCATTTGCCCAGGATAGATGACTTATTCGACCAGTTGAGAGGATCTTGTTATTTTTTTAAGATTGATCTTCGGATCGGGTATCACCAATAGAGGATATAAGATGAAGACATACCCAAGACTGCCTTCAGAACCCGATATGGGCATTATGAGTTTGTAGTGATGCCATTTGGGTTAACGAATGCTCCAACAGAATTCATGGACATGATGCATAGGATTTTCAGTCCATACTTGAATTAGTTTGTTGTGGTATTTGTGGATGATATTCTCGTGTACTCACGAACCAAATCGGACCATGAGCGACACTTGAGGATTGTACTCCAGACACTGAGAGAACACCAGTTATATGCCAAAGCAAGCAGGTGTGAGTTTTGGTTATCTGAAGTGAAATTCTTAGGACACGTGGTATCAGAATTTGGAGTATCAGTGGACTCATCAAAAGTT
This sequence comes from Ilex paraguariensis, assembly GCA_963454935.2. Lineage (NCBI taxonomy): Eukaryota > Viridiplantae > Streptophyta > Magnoliopsida > Aquifoliales > Aquifoliaceae > Ilex > Ilex paraguariensis. The sequence continues at coordinate 513,647 of CAUOFW020002558.1, forward strand.
AGGGCAATGATAAAGTGGGAGCAACTGAAGTCTGTTTATGAGATCCAGAGTTTCTTAGGATTGACTGGATATTATCAGTGATTTATTGAGGATTTCTCATGACTAGCAGCCCCGATGACTAGATTGACTAGGAAAGGAGTGAAGTTTCAGTGGGATGACACTTGTGAGCAGGCTTTTTGTAAATTAAAGGAAAGGTTGACTAGTGCACCTATCTTGGGGATACCAAAATGAGGACTAAGTTATGTTGTGTATTGTGATGCCTCGAAAGAGGGTCTAGGATGTGTATTGATGCAGGCTGACAGGGTAGTTGCATATGGTTCTCGTCAGTTGAAAACGCATGAACAAAATTATCCCACCCATGACTTAGAGTTTGCAGCAGTTGTCTTTGCTCTAAAGACATGACGACATTATCTATATGGTGAGAAGTTCGAGGTGTATTCAGATTATAAGAGTTTGAAGTATATCTTTACTCAGAGAGACATCAACATGAGACAGAGGCGTTGGATGGAATATATTAAGGATTATGATTTCACTTTTCTTTATCACCCTGGTAAGGTAAATGTGGTAGCTGATGCTTTAAGTAGGAATTCACGGGGGATAGTTGCTCGCATAACATCAAAAGAATGGCAAATGGTGGAGATTATTAGTTAATTTGGGTTACAGTTGGATGAGCAGAGTGACCTTGCTTGTCTCTATAATTTGGTGGCCACACCAACACTCCTTAGTCGGGTGACAGAGGCAGAAGGTCAGGATTTAGAGATAGACTCTATCTATTCTCGAGTCCACAATGGAGCAGGAATGGACAGTTGGTCCATACACTAAGATGGGAGGTTGAGATTTCGAGATAGGGTTTTTGTATCCAATAATGAGTCATTGAAAGATGAGGGGCTTAGGGGGTTTCATCATTCTAGATTAGCAATACATCCAGGAGGTACAAAGATGTATCGAGATCTTTGTCGCCAGTATTGGTGGAGTGGGATAAAGAGGGATGTGGCACGCTATGTGGCCAGATACCTTATCTGCTAACAAGTAAAAGCTAAGCATCAAAGACTAGTAGGGCTACTTTAGCCCCTACCTGTTTTCGAGTGGAAATGGGAACATGTGACTATGGACTTTGCGATTGGTTTACCAAAATCTACTAGAGGACACGATTCAGTGTGGGTGGTGGTGGACCAACTGATCAAGTCAGCATATTTTTTGCCAGTTCGAATGACAAACACCTTGGACGCATTCAGTCGATTACACATCAGAGAGATAGTTAGGCTTCGTGGAGTACCGGTGTCGATAGTGTCCGACAGAGATCCAAGGTTTACAACACAGTTTTGATAGAGTTTCCAGGATGCTTTGGGTACTCGATTAATGTTCAGTACAAAATTTCACATGCAGACAGATGGTCAATCTGAAAGAGTAATCCAGATACTTGAACGCATGTTGAGGGCAAGTGTACTAGATTTCGGTGGTAGTTGAGAAGATCATATCCCTTTGATTGAGTTCGCTTACAACAACAGTTATCAGTCGAGCATAGAGATAACACCTTATAAGCCACTATATAGTAGGCCATGTCGATCACCTTTATGTTGCGTCGAAGTTGTGGAGGCTTCATTATTGGGTCCAGAGTTAGTTAAGGAGACCACCGAGAAAGTGGGTCTAATTAGACAGAGACTTTTGGCAGCACAAAGTCACCAAAAGAGTTATGCAAATCAACGGAGGAGACCCTTTGCGTTTCAGGTCAGGGATCACGTGTTTCTGAAAGTGATGCCTCGTAGAGGTCTTATGAGGTTTGGGAAGAATGGAAAGTTATCCCCTCGATTTATCAGACCATTTGAGATTCTTGAAAAGGTTGGTGCAGTTGCACACTGATTGGCTTTGCCCCCACAGTTGGATAGGGTGCACAATGTATTTCACATTTCTATGTTGAGAAAATATGAGCTAGATCCTTCACATGTGGTTAATTGGGGCGAGATGGGCATTGATGTGGATGCCATCTATGAGGAGAAGCCAATACAGATCTTAGATAGAAGAGAACAAGTCCTACGAAACAAGACCATACCCCTAGTCAAAGTCTTGTGGAGACACCGAGGAATCGAAGAAGCAACCTGGGAGCGTGAAGCAACAATGCGGGTCAATTACCCACACTTATTTGAGGATGAAGGTACATTTTTTTAATTAGTTATGTTAGAATTTAATTTCCAAGATGAAATTATTTTAAGGGGGGTAGAATGTGAAAACCCACTATTTATAATTATATCTATTCAGTTATCAAATTTTAAGTTTTAATAGAAAACTCAGATGAAAAAATAGACTTCATCATTGAATTCCCCTCATGAAAACATCCAACCTGTATAATATTGACTATGTTTAGTATCGAGGACAAATTAGCTTAAGTTAAATTAATTAAACAAAATTAAATAAATTAAAAAAAAATGATGGTGAATAGCACAACCATGGCAGCCTGCCATGACTATTTAGTTGACATTAACCATTTTAGAAGGCAAGGAAGCATAATTGCCTGCCATTGCCACCCATGACCATAGATCACTACTTTGATTGAAGACTGAAGCCCACCCCTCCTTAGTGTATAAATATAGGCAAAACAAATGAAAGTGAAGGAGAAAGAAATCGGGCAGCCTTGGTATTGAAAGATAAACAAAGAGAGAGAGAGAGAGAGAGAGGTAATCCACCATTGTTGAGGTGCTAAAGATTTTGGGACGATCAATCCAAGTAAAGAGGTAGGATTATAACTATCTTGTTGTCTTCCTTGATCTATTGATTGTAGAGTATATGTATATATATGAAACATGTGGGTTTATGCATGATGGAATTATACATATATTGGTGTGTATGTTATATACTTATTTGGATGTGTAGGTCTCTCAAATGGGTTTTGTATCTACCAAATAAATTAACGAAAATAATTTTAAGAGATGAAATCAGGTAGAAAAAGACAGAAGAAAAGAAGAAGAAGAAGAGCAGTACTGGGCGTAGATAGAAGAAGATGGAGATGATGGCTTAAATTCTGAAACTACCCCTTTTTAGTTTTATCTACAACATATACCTACATACTGAAATTATAAAATTAAGTCCACGGTTTTGTTAAGTTACAGAAAGCCCCCTTTTGTATTTCATGAGTAACGGATAAGTACCTGTTGAAATTATACAATGACCCCCAAAAGATCATAAAATATTACTAAAACACTAAATCAGTATATTTAATAGTTAAGAAATGTTTTTGAAATTGTATATTGAACCCGAATTGTTATGAGATTGTTTTAGAGATTATAAAATTACACTATATTGCTAGATCATGTGTTTAGAAATTATCTAAAGACCCCGAAAGTTTCTAAAGCTCAAAATAAGAGGCTATCATAAATTGTTAGCTATTTAGGAATGTATTCCTAGGTGATATATATATATATATAAATAGTATATATATTGGTTGTATAAGTAAGGATGTGATTCTAGTCAACATTAACAACCACTAAAGTATGGTGCTATACATGAGATGTGTTGACATACAAAGGATAATAAAAGGGGACATGTTCACAATGGTGATAATTATACCAAGGTTGAACTAGTACATACTCTTATATGTATTAGCATGTCGGGATGGTATTGAAATATTTATTTCTAACTGCACCATGAGTATACTAAATGGTATTTCGATGGAAGGTGTATCACATGTGATAATCTTGGTTAGTATGCATAATCAATGATGTGATACACAAAATGATAATCTTGGAAACAATATGGGACAAGTAAGTAAGGATCACTCCTCCCTTGGGTGAAAGACCCATAATAAGTCTTGATCAAGCGTAGCATCCATCAAGGTGCGGGGTTACTCGTGCCTTGATTGAAAGCATCTAAGGACGAAGGGGTGGGGTACACCCAAGGTTAGAGCCCTCGAAGGTACCCAGTATTCCCTAAGAGTTTGTACATAAAAAATGATGTACTGGTGTAAATAACCATAGACTAAGATTGAAAATCTAGTGTGACCCATGACACGAATATGAAATGTTAGGTGCATGCTGAATCGGACGATTTCTTTTTGTTAGTACATCATATGTGTTGCTTTAAGCATGTTATGAGCTTAACATTGCTATATGTACTTGTCATGAATATTATTTAAGAATGTTGTGTATACCTACATTATGTGGGATGGGATTAACACTCGATAGTTGTTTTCCTACTTGGCGTTGGCTCACCTTAACATTTTTGCAGGGAATAGATCAAGAGATGACAAAAGTTTCTTCCCGGAGCTATCTTAAATATTTGTGCTCAGTTGACTTACGAGATATTATATTTCATGTTAATGCCCGAAAAAATTCTAGATTTGTGACTTGTATTTTGTTGCTTTGGGGTGTTTTCAAAACCGACAGGATGTAATAGTATCGAGTATGGACTACTTTTGGGATGAATGTATAATTTGGGTACTTAGACTATGATATTAAATAAATGCTCTGATTTTCTAGTCTAAACCAAAGTATGTGAATTGTTCAATTCATTTGATGCATTGTGTCTATTTGTCACATAAATTACATACAACATACTAAATCACCCTGGAAAACTGGGGCGCCACGCCTAGGGTTTATGAGAACTCCACATTTTTTAGCCAAATCCACTCAATGACCTACCCTAAGCAAGAGAAAAGTAAGATTTGAGGGCTTGGGTGAAGTATTTTGAGGTTTGGAGGAGAGTAGGGTGAAAGAGGGGAGTATGGGAGCTTGAGATTTGAGAGAAATGTGAAAGGTTTGTTTCACAAAAGCTGAACTTAAACCCTCATTTTTAACATTCTGGGCAAATCCTTCCGGAATATCGATGTAAACATTCTGGAAGGTCGATGTAAACCTTCCAGAATATTTTGCATATTGCTAAGACAAAAGTTGTCCAGTAGTAAAAACCTTTCGGAAGGTCGATGAAAACCTTTCGGAAGGTTTTCCTTTATTGCAAAGCCATTCTTGTGTTCTAAAACTCACATCCAACCCAACTTATCCCAACTCCTAGACATTCTAACAACCTATCTATGACATCTACTCTACCAAAAACTCAAAGTCATTTTCGAAATTGCAATATGATTTAAAATTTTGATGCTTTCAAAATACAAGACATGGGTTTCTAAGTTTAACTACCAGAATGAATACCCAAAATGTAAAACATAGATTCAAATGATAAAGGCATTCCTAAATCTATCAAATACCAAAAGTTGAGCAATATTCCCCCATCCTGCAAGCATATGGCTATATAACACATCGTTCAAATAAATGAACCAAGTACATATGAGCAACACCATGGCTTTAAATGATAGTCTTGAGTATGCACCTACACATTCATTTTCAAACTCGTATGTGTGTGAAATGGATATGTAATTTAAGTATTTACACAACAAAATTCACATTCACTATGGCTATCCAAATTAAGCTTCGGTGCAACCTCACCAAGGGTGTCTCTCAACAATGAATCACACTATGGTTATCCTGACATGCTCTCCATTTGTATATGTGAGATAGAATCTTGTGTACAAAATAAAGTATGCTCACATATAATCCAAAATGAAGTACATGTATAAGAATAAAACAACCTTGGCATAATCTCGTGAAAGGAATACTAGGACATTAGATAGCAAAATCAACCTTTATTTTTCTTTAAAAGTATGCTATCCCCATGCTTTCTCTAGATCATTTAGGACTTTCAAGGGTTATAATGGGGCCTTGGGGTGATATTGAGGCAATTGAAATGAAGGACATAGGATAACAAAGAGTGTTGTTCCGAGTGCATGACATTTATTTCAAAAAGATCTCCCTTTTTGTGGGATTTCTAGCCTACATCATCACTGCACTCTTTATTTCTTTTTCTTTCTTTTCCTTAACATTTTTCTTTTCTTTTGTCATTCTTTTCTTCTTTTCACCCCCTTTTCCTCCTTTTCTAGGATTTTCATTATTTTCTGTTCAAATATTTGAATTCAACTTCATTCATCCCTTTGGTTGAGTTTTCGCACCACCATTCCTTCTCTTTTATGATCACTCATATTTAGCTCTTAGAAACAACCAAGGTGTGGTAGATTTTTATCATTTTGCATTGGTTTGGTCAAATGTGTGGCATGAAATCGAATTTACAATTAAGGATCAATCAAGGCACTAGGGATAAACTTTTCACCAGAAAAAAGGCTAAGGCTAAAAGTAAATCAAGGATGACCTAAGATCATTTATAGATAGGCATGGAAGAGCATATTACATTTCAAGACAAAGTCAATTAACTACCCAAATGCATCTAACCAAAACAAGCATAATGAGATTATTGAACAAATTTGAAATTTAAAAAATTGTTCCTTAAGTAAATGTAAGTTCCCTCCAACAAGGATTGACATTAAAGCTCTCATGGGTCTTTACATATCTCCACTATTCATGTCAAGTACTAAAATATGAATCCAATCCGTAAATTACCAAAAATTATACATTCAAGGTGCACTTAAGGTTGAGTTCAAAAGCAAACACATATGTAATACTCAAGCATATGATGAACTTCTATAATGTATTCGTGTATTCGAGGTTCAACGCAAAGATCAACATATCAACAAACCCATAACACTCTAAATAGGGGAATACAAATCAACATTCAGATATTTTTCACAAAAAAATTCAAAATTTTCACATAATTTTGCAACTATTGTAAACAAAAAATCTGTAGGACATGTGAAAGGTGAATTTCACCACAAAATTGGTATTATTAACAAAACTTTTCACAAAAATTGGTTATCATGCAAATGGTGCACCTCACCCCCCCAACTTGATTCATGCATTGTCCTTAATGCAAAAAAAAGATATGATATGCAATGAAGGACTTGTAAAAGGATAAGTAGGGGTAGAGAACATCTCGCACTTGAGCTTTGACAAAACACCAATATCTACACTAAGAAGGAAAACACTAAATGCAAATATAGAGTAAGTGAACAAAATAACTTAGAAATTATATGATAAAGTAAAGCGACTGTACACTAAAATCTATGTGAATAGTTAATCCTCCAAAAGATCCGGGTAGCCCAGATCCACCAATTCTTCCTTCATCCTTTGATCTTCAAAATCCTCAAAGAATGGCTTAAGCCTTTGGCTATTTACCTTGAATGTCTTCCATCCTCGAGGTTGGTATTTTCATGGCTCCATTGGGGTAGGCCACCTTGACAAGATAGGGGTCATCCCAATGGGATCGGAGTTTTTCTTGAAATATAGAGAGATGAGAATTGTACAAGAGAACTTTTTTGTCCGGGCTCTAATGTCTTTCTTAAAATGGATTTGTCATGAAAAATCTTAGCCCTTTCTTTTGAAAATTTTGAGCTCTCATACGCATCTAATCAAATCTCTAATTTATTCATTTGAAGCTTCCTATTCTCTTCGACCATTCTCAAGTTGAAGTTATAGGTCTTGATGGCCCAATAAGCTTTGTGCTTCATTTCAATCGGCAGATGGCAAGTCTTGCCATAGACGAGCCTATAGGGTGACATACCTAGAATAGTCTTGTAAGTATTACGGCAAGCCCATAGGGCATCGATTAATCTAAATGATGAATCCTTTGTATTTGGGTTCACCGTTTTCTCTAGGATGTTCTTGATGTTCTTGATTTTCTCTAGGATGTTCTTGATGTTGTGGGTGATAAGCAGTGGACACCTTGTGTGTGATGACTTGATCCAAAATGTGTACACCCAAGTGCAGGCGGTCAAACTGTAGTAATAATCTGGTGAAGTCTGGAGTCGAATCCACAGGGAGCTATGATTGGTGTTTTGAAGTAAGCAGTAATAGAGACCAAGTAACTTTTGAAAATTTTGCGTGTTTGGAGTGGTGGGGTTTTCTTGATTAGAATAGAAGATTCTTTTCAAGAGTTTTCTAGACAAAATATAAGATTCTCAAAATGGAACAACCACTCTTTAGCTCAAGGATCAGGACATGTAATAGAGTATCCATTTTTTTATGTTTGTGCTTTATAACTCGATTAACTCCCATGTCAACACCAAGTTAATCGAAAGATAAAGATGGACTACGAGCATTAAGCACATGGATCCGATGCCTTTCTAGAAATTTACAAGAATTTTTTGTGCCGAGACTTAACCTGTCTACAAACAAGCAAGTGTTTCTACAAGGCATCCAACCATGGCATTAATTATTCATTCTTTGAATAAAGCGCAATGATAGTGGGGATTGAAAGGTTTTCATGAAATCTAGCTGGGGTACTTGCATTGAACCATCAGATCTTTCTATGCAGGAGTCATCTGTATCATAGATGGAGCCTTGGTTATACAAAGTACCTCTATTTTACTAGGTGCATTCAATCGTCCGATGAATAGGTGGAGTATAAAGTATTAAAGCATGAAGAAGTTGCACAAACATAACTTTCGAATAATCTTTACATATTCATCACCTCTTACTAAAGAGTGAATGATGAACTATTCACTTTTCATGGCCTTGGCAAAGCTAGAAAAGTGAGTGCTACTCATCCCTCTAAGTAGAGACGCTACTAAGTAAAGCAAACTAAACAAAGAGCTTTTCTTCAATGAAGAATAAGTGAATCACTTTCCACCCTTCATGACTTTGGTAAAGCTCTAGAAAAGTGGAAGAGTTTCACTCTTCTAAGAAAGAAGGATGCTCAAGCAATGAAAGTGAAATACATGAACAATAAAAGTAGAAGAAAACTAGTTACTTTTGGAGGGTTTCCACCGCAACCAAAAAATGAACTACCTCTCTTGATACTTTATAAATAAAAGCAAGTACAACTACAAGGGGAGTCTAAGCCTCGATCATGGTTGTCACAACATGAATGTAAAGACTTAGCATACGTAAATGAAAGACTTCAACTACAAGGGGAGTCTAAGCCTCCAACATGGTTGATATAAATAGAAAATGAAAGCATAAACATGAAATATTCAAGAACTAGATTACTAAGCACTCTTACTTTACAAGAATAAAGATTGTTCCCCCATTTACTCTACAAGAGGAAGAATGCTTTTTAAGCTCCCAACAAGGGAGTATTTATAGGCAAGGAAGGGGAGGGGGGTAGGAGATAGGTGAGGATGAGTGAATAGTATTTGTTGCCCATGAGAGTCAACTATTCTGCAGGCAGTTTGCAGGGGGATGTTCAAACGTTATCTGCCGTTCGAACGTCAAGTCTGTCTTTGCTTTAAAGGCGTTCGAACGTCATCTTTCTTCCACTCAAGTAGCCTGTGATCACTGACTTAGTCTCTGACTTAGTCACTTCCACACGCCTTGACATCATTGACTGTACACTTAGCAACTCCTTAGTCACTCAAGATAACGTTCGAACGTAGAGTGACGTTCAAACGTTGTACTCAAGTGCTTCTGGTTCTTCTTTTTTTGTTGACTACAACACGCCATGTCTTAGCAGCTGGTCTTGGCAGGGTTTCAGATGATGTTCGAACGTGGGTTGACATTCGAACGTCCTTGCTTTGTTCCAACCTTCTGCATTTTTGCTCCCTTTTGTGCTGGTGTTACATTCAAGTGTGATTTTTGTTGTTCCTGGGCCTTTGTTCACTTTAGGATCTGAAATGTCCCTACTTAAACTCCATCAAAGCACAATTAGTCCAAAAAGCCATAGTAAAATTTGTTAACTTTATGCACAAATCATGTGATGTTATACTTACGCATTAAAAATGCAAATGACCTATTACAGAAATGCAAACTATCGTCGCTTATCATTGCATGATGCATCCTGAACCTCAAAAAGATGTTCTCTTTTAAGAACTTGACCATGACCCGGTGGTCATTGGTCTTGGTTGGGATAGCCTCCACCCATTTGGACACAAAGTCTATTGCCAAGAGAATGTACAGGAAGCCGAACGATACGGGAAAGGGACCCATAAAGTCGATGCCCCAATAGTCAAATATCTAAATAACAAGTACAGGAGAGAGGGGCATCATATTCTTTCGGGTCACACTACCCAAAAGTTGGCACCTATCACATTCTTTATAGAAAGAAACACAGTCTTTGATTAATGAGGGCCAATAAAATTCTGATTGTAAAACCTTTGCCGAAGTATTCTTGGAAGAGAAGTGTCCACCGCACACTTCGGAATGGCAAAATTCAAGGACGTCCTATTGTTTATTCTCAAGTATGCTTCTCCTCATGATTTAGTCATAGCAGTACTTAAATAAGTATGGGTTGTCGAAGTAAAAGTACTTCACATCCGCCATAAACCTGTATCTATCCTCCAGGCTCCAATGCAGTGGTATTTGTCCTGTAACAAGATTGTTGCATATGTTAGCATACCAAGGACAAACAAAATGAATGAAAAATAAATGCTCTTCAGGAAAAGAGTCTGGGATAGGAATATGCTCATCGGTATCTTGAACCACAAGTCGGGATAAATGGTCCGCCACCACATTCTCAACTCCCTTTTTGTCTTTGATTGTCAAGTTGAATTCTTGTAGGAGGATTATTCACCTAATGAGTCTTGGTTTTGCATCCTGCTTAGACAAAAGATAATTCAAAGCAAAGTGATGAGTGTAGACAACAATAGGTGAACCAATGATGTAAGACCGAAATTTATCCAATGCAAATACTATGGCTAGCAACTCTTTTTCAGTGATAGTGTAATTCATTTGTGCTTCATTAAGAGTTTTACTAGTATAGTATATTACATAAGGTCTCTTGTCTTCCCTTTGACTAAGTACTGCGCCGACCGCGTAATCACTCGCGTCGCACATAAGCTCAAATAGTGAGTCCTACTTGGGTGATCGCATGACCAAAGGTGAAGTGACCATGCTTTTTAGTTTTTTAAATGATGTCTCACAACCATCTGACCACACAAATGAGAAATCCTTGAAAAGAAAATTGGTTAAGGGTCGAGCTAATGCATTAAAGTCCTTTATAAAACGACGATAAAAATCAGCATGGTCAAAAAATGACTTAATATCTTTGATGAACTTTGGTGTGGGGAGGTTGAAAATTGCATCAAACTTGGATTTGTCGACTTCGATCCCCTTTGCAGAAATGATGTGGCTGAGCATAATTACTTATGTCACCATGAAGTGACACTTCTTCCAGTTGAGAACCAAAATTTTCTCCTTGTATCTCAAAAGTACTTTCTCTAAATTATCCAAACAACCCTCGAATGAATCCCCAAATACGGAAAAGTCATCCATGAAGACTTCCACTAACTTTTCCAATATCATTGAAAACTACCATCACGCATCTTTGAAAAGTCTCTGGGGCATTACACAACCCAAATGACATGTGTCAGTAGACTCAATTTAATTGAAGGGGCAAGTGAAGGTGGTCTTCTCTTGATCCTCCAACGTGATCTCAATTTAATTATAACCAGAGTATCCATCCAAGAAGCAATAGAACAAGTGTCCAGTTACTCTTTTCAATACTTGGTCAAGGAATGACAAAGAGAAGTGATTTCTTGTGCAAGAGTTGAGTTTCCGATGACTAATCTTATCGGAATCAATTCATTGTCCTCATTTGCAATTGACCTCCCTTTCAATAGGCATGTCTATCTCGACCATTGAGTTTAGGTCTTGTAGGCGATAGCCCACAATCTTTTCCTAGATGGACAACTTCAAGTTGTCCTCAAATGTTCTTACTTTGGCCAAGTTTGTGGTCACATAATCATCAACAAAATGGACTAGCTTGGTGAACTTTGCCATATATTGCCGCATTACCATCATTATCCCTTGCTTTAAGTTTATAAATTCTCAATTTTTCACTTGTCGAAGAGTCGACGGAAAATATTTGCCCATGAAGAGCTCACAGAACCCTTCCCAAGTCAATGCCTCAATATACTTTGAGGCCTTTGCCCAAGTTCACCGTAGATGGGTCTCTCCCTCAAGTTGGAACGTTGCTAGTCTTATTTTGGCGGTGTCGAATGTGATCTCCAAAGCCTCCAATATCTTATCCACTTTTTGGAACTAATGATTAGCCACCATCGGATCTACTCCTCCCGTAAAAGTTGGTGGCTTATGTGCCTTAAACTTTTGGAGGTTGTTTGAGCCTTCGTAACCCATGTTGGCGCTAAGTTTGTGCAAAGGTAATCGCCAGTGCACCCATAACCACCATGAAGACTTGTTGGTCAAAGGCCGGTGGTGGTGGTTGGTTGTTCTACCCACCCCTCGACCTTTTCGATATCCTCTTCCTCTATTTTTCATCTAAAACATAAGATACAATGGCCCTAACTTAGTGCCTTGGACCATTAATAACCTGAAAGAATCATAAAATATATATCAAAGGTACAATGACGTCGTAGGAAAATGTGCGAGTTGGTTTTAAACTTCAATTAAAACTTTTTAACAACAGACAGTCACGTTCAAAGGGGACCTTTGTGTTTAAATAGTCTTAAGTTCAAATGTGAATTGTGTGTTCAAACGTATTGAGGTCATAGTATCTCAGCCTCTATAGAGTTTCTGAGATTCTACAAAAGTACTGTGAGCTAATGACGTTCGAATGAGCTGAAGTCCCAGTATCTCGGTCCCTACAAATTTTTTGAGTTTTCTATAGAAGTACTGGGAGCAAGTAACATTCAAACGTGGGGTGGTGTCCGAAGTACTTAAGTCCTAGTATTCTAGTCCCTATAGAGTTTCTGAGACATCTGCAGAAGTATTGGGAGTAACGTATGTTCGAACGTAATTGGCATTCGAATGTTGCCCCCCTACTTTCCTTTTATGTTAGTTTCTTATTTCTTCCTTTTTTGCAATCCTAAGGCCATAAGTCCACTTAGGTCTTTCCACATTTCTCATGTTCAAGCATACATATATTCACATTCTCAACACATAGCAAAAAGCATACGATGCACATGGAATAATCTATGATATCACTTAACTCGATGACACGTAGTAATACCCCATTCATTGAGTCTATAATTTAAACAAAATTCGGGCAGAGTCTCCTTTGTACAGGGAGCTTTATCCAACACACACAACTTGCGCAATCCTAATCATTGACCACACCGAGCTCCAATATCAAAATTCAATTAATATAGCATTGAATACCAACATCAGCATTCACGACATTCATTTGTTTACAAAAGAATATTGTCCAAGGGAGTACCATTACATACCTATGTCAAAATACAAGTTTTGTACATAATTTATACAAGGCCAAATGTAAATGTATACAAAGGGCTACAAAATATAATTCAAGAGCCACAACCCAGCTCTGTCGTCAACATAGGCCCAAGTCAGGCCCATCAGTGAAAACTTTCCAACACCTGAAATATATTTCCATGAAGGGTGAGTCACGCTCAATAGGGTATCTTCTATAGAGATCACCTCCCAACCCAGATGTATATGAAATGTCATATGCAAATCATCATGTCAAGCATTCAATCAAATACATTAATCTTAAATGTGAAAGAGTTATGGTGATTATAGAATTTTCTAGACAAAATATATGATTCTCTTAAATGAAAGAGTCACCCTTTAGCTTGAGGATATGGACATGTAGTTATTCATCCTGTTGTTATATTTGTGCTTTGTAAATAACTCAGTTAACCCCTAAGTCAATAGTAAGTTAATTGGAGAATAAAGATGGACTGTGTGAATTAAGAGGATGACTCCGATGTCTTTGTAGAGATTTGCAAGAATTGTTAGTGCAAGGACTTAACCCATCTACAGGCAAGCAAACAATCCTACAAATCATCTAGCAACTATTAAATTACCCCATTCTTAGTTAAAGCATAATGAAAAATGAAGATTGAAAAGTTGTCATGAAGTCCTAGCTTGAGTACTTGCAAAGAACTAATAACTGAGACTATGTCAAGAATTAACTTGTCTATAAGAGATTTATGATTGTACAAAGTACTTTAGCTTTGTTTGATGCATTTAATCATTCAATAAGCAATGGAAAGATAAATCATTAAGCATAAATGTAATGTACAAATATAACTTATGAACAATAATATACATGTTCATCACCTCTTATTAAAATGTGAATGATAAACTATTCACTCTTCATGGCTTTGAGAAAGCTAGGAAAGTGAGTGATTGCATCCCTCCAAGTAGAGAAATTTTTAATTATAAGTTAAAATTTACCAAAATAATAAGCTTATCTCTGACAAAAAATGAGTGAAACACTACCCACCATTCAAAGCTATAAGGGAGCTAGAAATGTGAGAGATGTTCAATCCTCTAAGTGAAGAAAGAAGCTTACAACAAAAGCTAATGAAACTAATGACGAAAGTAGAAGAAAATAGTTACTTTTGGAAGGTTTTTTCACTTCCAAAAGATATCTTTCAGCAAGTTCAAATGGATGGTATTTATAGACAAGGGGAGGAGGTAAAGGACAGACCTAGGTGCTTAAAGTCCAAGCCTATGCCACAAAATTTGGGTGAAAATCTAACCTATCTGCATTGTGTCTGGGATTTACGTTTGAACAGTACTTGTTGTTTGAACGTAAATGCATTTCTTCTTCGAAGTGCATTCAAACGTTGTTGTAGTTCGAACGTGGTTGCTAATGCAGCCTTGTCATCCATAGGAACTAGCCTCATGTCATCTCCCTAGCAGCTTCCTAGAGATCTTGAATGATTTCAATGTGGCGTTCGAACGTGAAAGTGGTGTTCGAACGTGGACGCAAAGTCTACTTTGTCATGCAATTTGTTCCCTCCTTCTTGAGTTCATTTCTAAAACACACGTGTGTTGCTTGAAAGAGTGAAGTTATTGCCTTTAAATCTTTGTACTTTCTTTATCCTGAAATACTATCATTTAAATACAATTAAAGCATGCTTAATCTCATAAAGGCATAACAAGATGTAACTTTTAACTATGCATCAGTGGGTAGGCGTAGGTTGTTAGTCAACGATGGTACAAGAAGAGCGAGATAGAGAAAAGAGAGAAATAGGAGGCGCATGAGTGAGACTAAGATAAGGCAGCGACAAAGAGGGGAGAGGTAACATCTGATTTGTACGAGGGAGAGAAGGGTTGTTAGGGCTTCCCAAAACAACGTTGTTTTGGGTTACAAAATTTTTTTTATATTTTCTGAAGCAAATGAAACGTCGCGTTAAAAATTTTCTAAATAAGTTTATTGCGACGCTAATAAAAAATCGAGAATTAATATTTTTATTTTAGTTTTGGTTTAAAAAAACAAAATCATAATCTACGATGAACAAGAAAACGTCGCGAATTAATATTTGTATTTTATTTTTAACTTAATTTTGGTTTACAAAAACAAAAATTTATTAATTAGCGACAAAAAAAAAACGTGATAAAAAAAAATTTATAAAAAAATTTGCAATGCAAACAAGAACGTTGAAAATTAATATTTTTACTTTATTTTTATTTTTATTTTTGATTATTTATTTTTGCAACGATTTAATGTTATTTGCAACAAAAAAAATTGTCACAAAAAATTGCCATTTCCGCCATTTTTTGTGCCAAAAAATTTAGGAGGGAATCACCAATTCGCGAGGCATTTGAAAAAACGTCACAAAAATTACCAAAATAGGTTTTTGTGACAAAATTATAAAATCATCGCATATAGTATATTTTTTGCGACATTTTTTAGTTCGTTGCAAAAAATGATTTTTCTTGTAGTGATATTTCTATTAGTGAGAGAAACTGACAGATTTGGAAAGGAATTAAAATAAATAGGATTAGTACTAAGACTAGACTCCATTACTCCCATTAGAGATTGTTAAAAATTAACACATCTAGCATCTCGTAATGTTAGAATAAAACATGTATTAGTTCCCAAAAGGGTTTGATACTTATCCCTATGTCTATCAATCTCATGATCACTAAACAATTTCAAAGTTTTCATTGAATTTTCTAAAGGGAAAATTCCACTCACTAAATAAGGTAGACTTTAGGGGCAATAAGAGCCCAACCCGCATAGCCCTTATGGGAATACTTCTATAGATAAAAATCTTCACACCTACAAATTTAATATTGTAAATCTTATTAGGTTTAATTCTTGGAATATGCCAATTTTGTAGCATATTTTCTATATTTTAAAATTCAATTTCTGAAGAATTTTCAATAAATTCGTTTTTACTGGAAAATTTTCTAATCATTTTTGCTTTATGAGAAATGTTGATGCATATGTGTTCTATGTGCTACAGTGTTCTATAGTGACCTATGTTATAGTGATTTACTATTTAGTGTCTGCTACTTTACTCTCACTCTTTTGTTAACGATTTATCAAAACCAAAATGGCACCATCCCTTCTTAGGTAAAAAGCCAAGTTCTAATGCTACTCAGGCGAAGAACCATGCGAGATTAATAAAAGAAACACATAGATAAATCACTATATAAAAGAATCACTGATTGTAAATGCAAGACAAATATACTACTAAACACATATAACTTATAGACCTACATATACATCAACAACAAATTTAAGTTGCCATATAAAATGGCTTTGGTTCATGCATTTATGGTTCTATACCCAAATTTCAAGGTATTGGATAAACAATTTCAAAGGCACAAGAACACCTTAATTGGCTCTGATAACAATGTTGGGAATTGTATACATATACAAAAGCATAAGATCAAAGACATACCTTAGTCATCTAATCTCAAATAGTTTGAGGATGTTCGACGCTTCTTTAGAATCCATAAACTGCCTTTTCTTTAATTGCTCGAATAGTTTGGTATTGCTACATAAGAAGAATCAACACTAGGTTTTTCACAGCACAGAAGCCTTTCAACATTATGTAGGGAGAGAGAGAAAGAGAATAGGAGAGCCTGACGTTAATCTCCTATTTTTGTAATAGTAGATGTATCCAAGTCCACTTCTGCTTCTAGTTCTATTGGATTTTCTTGAATCCACCCATTCTGATTATGAGGTTCTAACTAGACTAGTTCTACTGGATCCTAGGACATGATTGTTAGTAGTATAACAAACACATCCCTTGGGTATAAAGGACTCCTCCAAGAGTCATACCCCTTGGGAATTCTCTAATTGGGTTAACCCATCATGACGCCCTAGTTTGGGTCCAATTTTGAATAAGATGAGTAAATACCAATACAAACTTGACACATAATTAGCGAATTTAGGTTGAGTAGTTGTTGACAAAACCAAAAAATAATAAAATTCACCAACAGGCATAATAAATGTTTCAAATTAGTATCAACACAATTAATCTGATTTGACACAATGAACAAATTTCATTGTTATAACTAGATTATTCATGTTGTTATATATGCTTTTAGGAGAATGGATGCATAAACATTTGTTGTAGATTTAAACATTAATGATAGTATATGAACATTAGAGTTGATAAGGAAAAGAACAAATGTGTGGCTTATAATTTTGAATCATCGCATAATTGTGTACTTCGTATTGAAGAATGTGTACCCATGATGCCATCATAATGCATATGTCTACAACTTGGGTTTGTGTACTTTGTGTTTCTTTGTGTATTCAGACTATATGGGAGCTTAAGAGCTTTATTTATTCGTTGTCTTTTGTTTATGTACTCTGGGTTTCTTTGTTTGTGACATACATTCGATTTTATGCTTTTACTGTTAGATATTTGTTTTGAGTCTTTTGACTAAGATGTTGTATGCCATAGTTTGGTCCTTTTGTTTATTCTCTTATGTTTGCCATTATATGCTAGATGTTTCATTGTGCATATCTCCGTTATTCATGTTCTCTACTATGCTTGTTAGGAGGTTGTGTTTAGCACTTTGTATAAGAGAAAGAGATTTTTGGGTGAATCTTGGGAGAAATTGGATGACTAGCTATGAATTAGTTGAATGTGAGATATAAAAAAGGGGAGTTGGTTGTATTTACTCAGGGGGACCACATCTATAAACTTGGCATGAAGTTACATGTTTTTCGCATGTTATATTTTTGGTTTTTTATTTTATACTTTTTATTTGTGTTTGTGTATCACCAATTAATGGAGAGAACTAGTTGTTGCACTATTGTTGTTCAATCTAAAAGTTCTCAAGCACAAGTGTGTAAGGATTGACTACACATGTTTCCATAGATTACATGAATACAAATACATTGTTGTTTTCTCTCGGTGATTTCATACCTGTGATTATGTCATGTAATTGTTTCATATGATTTTTTCATGAGATATTAGTTGAGTTGTTCTGTGCGTGATTATGATTCCTCAAAGCTAAATCAATAAGACAGTTTTGTCCTTAGATGTGAGATTGAGAGACCTATACTCGAGTGTTAAGATTAGTTTACAATTCGGTCTATTTCGTTGTGGTTTTTGAATTCTTGGATTTTCTTACTCTTGTATTTTGTTACGGCATTGCCAAAAAGGGAGATTATTAGAAAATCGTTTATTGTAATTGGCTAATCCTGTGAAGTCACAATGTAAATTTAACTAAATCCATGGTCATGAAGCTATAAGAAGGAAAAAGTTCAAGATATAAGCCACATCATGAAGAACTCCCAAAATGCTTCAAGTTTATGAAACAAAATGACCTTAGGGACTTTAAGACCCTTGGTATTATTACTTTGGCTCATTAGGTTCTAATAAAATGGATTTAGGATTGTTAGGAAATTGCTCATTTGTAATTGGCTAATTTTGTGAAGTCGCAATGTAAATCCCAACCCAAGTGCATGATCATGATGCTTCAAGTTCAAGATCCAAAAGCTACAAAAAGTAATGAGTTCAAGTTTCAAGCCACATCATGAAGATCTCCTTTGATTCTTCAAAGCTTAGGAAAGTTAATGGCCTTAGAAGACCTTAAGACCCTTTGGTAATTTTACATTGGCCCATTAGGTTTTAATTGAAATGCATTTAGGATGATCTGTGAATGACTCATAAGTCTTTTCATGAAAATACTTTTAAAATATCAAACTTTGTTTTGAAAACATAGATTGAGTCATGAATTAAATTCTTATTGAGAAACACTCCTTAGGGTTAAATGGGACAAGTTTTTACTTAGTTTTTGGCTTAAAAATCAGTAAGGACCAATCTCTGGTCGCTTGCTTTGCCTAAAGCGGTCTCTAAACACTTCGGAAAAAAAATCAAAAGAGGCTGAAGAAGTTGATAGGGGAGATAGCTCGCTTGGCCACTCGAGCAACCCACATACGGCTTGAGTGATCTAATGACGACCCAAGTGGTCCCTACTCAACTTGATTGGTTGGATTTATTTTTCATTCCAGTGAAGTTCTCCCTTGGACAGCTCGAGAGGTCCCTTGTAAATTTCAGTGTTCTTGGGCTCTGTGACTACTCAAATTCTAGTTCTATAAATAGAGCAAGCCTCTCTAACCTATGGTAATTCTCCAGAGCTTATATTTTGCCTCTTACATCATATAGAGAGACAACAACAAACACTGGATCCCTAAGATCTAAAAGGCTATTCTATTTTGATCATTCAATTCAAGAAGAATAGAAGATCTAGTGGAGAACCACCAAACCTACATTGGAGTGTGTTCCTACCGAGAGTCTCGGGAAGGCAACCTTGAAAATTGATCAAGACCTAGATGGATCATGGCATTGGATGTGTCCAAGTGAATCTAGTTCTCAAGAACTTACGGTGGTTTTTCTCGAGTTGATTTCCATGTTAAATTTCTTATGGTGAGGATTGTTGATTTATTGCTTTATGTTAGAAAACACACTTGCAAATAGCACACATTAGCAATGTGTTTGATGAATTGGTTCATAGGTAGCTATATTCAATATCTTCATTGATTTGGTTGTTGTGATGGTTGGCTTGTTGGAGGGATAAGTTTGGAAGATTGAATTATTGTTGGGATTATTAATTGATACATCTTGTATTCATTCATCCATGAAGGTTTTGTTCTAATTAGAAAAGGAGTTCAATAAGCTTAATTAATAAATTAGTTGATTAATTATGTAATTGTGGTAAGTAGGTCTTAAAATTGGTTTATGCTAAGCGGGAAATGTCAAAGCCTTATTCACCCCTTCTAGGTCATGCTAGTGTAGTTCCATATGTATAATCGTGATGGGAAGATCTATGTACACTTTCCCCCAAGGATGAATCCATAAATGACTCATAGGACTTTTATTAAAAATACTTTCAAAATATCAAATCTCATTTTGAAAACATAGATCGAGTCATAGATTAAATTCAAGCAACACCCTTTAGTGTTCAATAGGTTAAATTTTTGCTTGATTTTCAGCTTAAAAATTAGTTGGGACCGTACTCTACTCGTAAGCCTACAGTTAAATCAGTCTCTAAACACTTAGTAAAAAATTAAGAGAAGGATAAACAGTGGATATGGCTCTCTAGCCGCATGAGCAACTTGACTAACGCTCGAGTGGTCCCTGCTCATTTGACCTAGTTTGATTCGTTTCTTCATTCTGATGATAACCATCATTTGACTGCCCTCTAAAGACTCGAGTAGTCCCTCACGAATTTTAATTCTCATTGTGTATCTTAGAGATTCTTATCTACACTAGAGAGCCAATAACAAACTTTAGATACCTAATAATCCAAAGACCAACACACTTTAATTAATCTCATACTTCAAGTCCAAATCAAGACTAAGAGAGAGATCTCGTAGAAACCCGCCAAACCCACATCAATATGTGTTGATGATTGAGTAGATCTTGGGAAGGAGTCCTTGAAGGTCAAAATAGAAGAAGTCAGATTGTGGAGCTCAATTCTCCCAAGTGAAGCTATAGAATAAGACCTCGCGATGGCAATTCCAATGGCTTAGATTCAAGGGGAGAAAGCATTTAGCCATGGGTTTATTGGTTAACATATAAGTCTTTAACTTTGTAATCGATTTTGAGTATAGTGGATTAGGTTTAGGTGGGCCTAGATTGGTCCAGTGATTTTTTCCAAAAAGGTTTCCACTTTGAAATTGTCATGTGTTGTGGTTGATTGTTTATTGTTTTATTTCATACACACACATGCAATTGAACACACTCACACACACACCATGTGTTTGATGATTTGAATGAATGATTGTTAAATCATGAATATCATCAATATTGTTTGAATCAGTGGAAAGGTCATTGGAGTAATAATGATGGTGGATTTGTTTGTTGGTTGATATTGTTGAATTTAAACATCTTGCATCCACACATTCATTGATGGTTTGTTCATTGTCAAAATTGGTAATTGGTAATTGGTAATCAATTAATTAATTGGTAATTGAGATTTATAGGTCTAAATTTGTGAAGGTTTCCGTAGGAAGTGTCAAAGACCTATTTGACAGTTATATAGTAAAAGGTTACTTTTTTATAATGAAACTCGATTTATTATTTAATAAAAGCTCTTTATTTTCTTTTCAAAATCTATATCAGTAAAATATTTGCATTATATTAATTATATGATATGTATGTATGTCTTTTATTTTATATTGCAGATAATTTGGCGTGTAGAGTTTGATTTATATATAGAAGATCAGACTATCAGACTCTTGTATGATATAAGTAAAGGTTCACAGTTTCGATGTAATTAGATACACTATCAGTAGAATTGTAGTGCAATATTTTGAGATAGTTTGTCTTGGCTATAGGAGATTGTTTGACGTCTCAAATTGTTGCACTAGTACACTTTGTGTATTAAACAAGACCATTGTTGAGGTTATTTTCTTTTTACTGATTAAATAAAAAAATAAATATCTCATGGTTATTATGATTACTTAAACTCTTAATCCTAAGATATTTAATGAACACTTGCATATAATGATTGTTACTTTAATTCATCAAAGAGTGAGATTTATATTTGAGTCAACAAACTCAGTGAATTGGTAGATGACATTATTTGTATGATGAAAATTAATTATTAAAGAAAACCATGTCCCGGTATTTAAATGAGTTGATGATGTCTTCTTGAAAAATCTCATAAATTTTATCCATGTCAAACCCTGCAAGTGGATTTAATTATCCAACATGACAAATAAGTTGAGTGGTAAGATCTCATGATTAAAAGAAATTAATTAAATATAATTGTCAGTGACTTAATTAATTGACAAACATTTATAATCTTAAATATGAAGAGATTATTAAGCATATAATAATAAGGAGCTCTAAATATAATTTTGATATAAGGCACGGGAGATTAATATTAAGTTTCTCGTGGACTAACTTATTATTAATGAATCATAATATATTTGTTCTGGGTTGGACATAGATTTCCTAGGTCCATTAGAAGTCTTGTATTTTTTCTCCTTAGGGTCTCTACTATAGCCTATAAATAAATGCATTCCTTGATTCTCTAGTCATAACTGTTACCTTCATGTTTAGAAGAAACAGATAGAGAAAAAATGTTGAAAATTTGGAGAATTGCAATCCACATTGCATTTAAATTTTGGTGTGGAAGGATATACAGTAGAAGATCGTGAAGTCTATCGAGCTTGTTGTTTGATCTTCATCTGTTCTTCATTCGTGTGGATTTTCTCATCAAAGTTCAACCCTAATTCCACCTTGTAGGTTTAATAGACGAATAAAATTTTTGTATTCAATTAAACGGATTTTGGGACTGTCGTTCCAACACTATTCATCCCCCTCTAGGTCGTGCTTCTGTAGTTCCACAAGTATAATCTTGTCAGAGACAATCAAATTATACTTCCTCAAGGAAAAAAGAAGAAAAGGTGGAAACAACATAATGATAGACAGAGATTTATAAGTGGGGATTGTTGTTGTCATAGTCTATTAAAGAGTGGTCTTATTGAGCAGTTTGGGAATCGAGCAGAAGTGTTGAGGGCAATGTGGGTTGATCAAAGGGATGCGATAGAGATACTCTTTTTTTATTCCATGCACTATCACAGGGAAAGGAGGTGACAAGGTTCAAACCCGCGACCTTAAGGTCCAACAATGACGAATAGGCCTACCGCTAACCTCGCAATGGAGATATTCAGTTGAGAGAGAAACATTGGTTTTTGTTTAAGAGACTTTTTATTTTTATGTAGCCTTGAATTAATGGGGGGACATATTTCCTCCTTTTCTAGAGATATACTTTGACCAAGAACAAATTAGATAAATGCTAAGTTTATATCACAATCATATTCAAATAGTAATGTCATGCTCCAATTTTCACAAATAGACTTGAACTAATTATTATCCATCAAAGTATGAGACTATAACTAAAATACCATAAATTAAACCATTTCATTCACCAACATTCTTCATCTAAACCAACAATTCCAAAACAAGCAAAATTTAACCTTAAAAGATTACCTACCAAACCTTAAATAAAACCATTATTTCTAATAAACTAAAAAGAAATAATAAACATTGTTTCAATCATCCACCTTTTAAACTAAGATCGATCAATAATTTCTTAGGCTTTCAAAGTCAGATCCACCTCATGATCTGAGTCAAAGTCCAAGTCCAAATCCAAATCCACATGCTCACCTAAAGTTGTATTGCTTTGATACCAAAATATGAGAAAATGTTAGATGAAGGAGTGAGCGCAACTAGCTTAGTAGGAAAACTTTCCTAAACCTAAACAAGGTTAACAAAATGTATAAAAATAGGTTGGTCTCAAGTTACAAAATAAGTATATAAATTTCGAAGTAAAGAATTTGATATGTAATAAAGATCTCAAGTTTTGATGTATAAGTAGAAAAATCCATAAAATAGTGGAACTAATTCTCACAATAATAGATAATTATAACAAATATATATTATTTATGCAAGTTGACTAGCGTGAATCTAAACACCAAATATACCTGGTCCACACACATATGCACACAATCATATAGTCAATCCTCACAAGGATACACCATTTTAAGAAGCGTGTATACTATTGCATCATTATTGATGGAATTTTTTCATGGATAGTATACTAGACCCCATTCTCGATTCTCATGAGCGAGTAGTATGAATTCTTGGAACTTCGTAAGGAACCAAGCAACTCCACTATGGATGACAAGAAACCTTCAAATCCTTCAAAGTAAGAAACTCATGTAAGCAGTGTGCGATATACGTCCGAGTACAACCTATGTTCATCACACCCGCCCATACAACCTATGTTCAACTCCACTAAAATTCATGTATACCACAACTTATATTTCCACAATTCTCAAAATAGAAGAATACTTCAATTAAAACATACGAGAGATCGCCAAGAAACATTCTCAATTTGATACTATTTAAGAGCTAGGTTATTAACCATAAAAAATGTTATTTTATTATATTTAATATTTAGTTAATTTTATATTATTTGTGATTAAATGTATTAGATTCATTGATTCTCTAGTTTGATACTTTTTAAAATTTTTTGATTTATTTTGCATGTAATTTAGTTGATTTAAAGTAATAATAGACAATGTAAGTGAAACAAACAAAAAAAGGGTCATAGTTGAGAATTGGATATTTGATAAGGATTGAAGGGTCTAGATTAAAATATGAAGATTTAAAGATACGACATCAATTTAATCCTTATGAGAGTCTAAATTATTAAAAAAACTCATTTAGAGTTGAATTATTAGAGTACTGCAGAAGATAAAATTTTGACATGTCTTCAATATTTTGGTCATAATTTTTTATCCAATGTCCAGTTGACCTAAATTTTACGGCATTGAAAAAGAAGACTTCAAGAGTTATGAAAAGTGTATTTCATGAAAATCGAATGAATCGGCCTTTAACTATGCGAAAATTGAAATTAAAGTTTGGACAAATACGTCCGCACCTCCATGATTTGATGCACGAATTTTGACCTAAAAAGACTCATATTTGGCAAGTACTTATTCCAAAGCCAACCCTAGCCACCCTAGTATATATATATAGGTTCTTTCTTTTTTTAGAGGAGAAAATTTTAGATCTCATCTTTTACATCTTTCTTTATTTTTTTTGTCTATCAGTTATTAAATCCTCAACTAAAGGTAGGGGTAAATCTTTTAATGAAGTATGAGATTTATATTTGATCTATTAATCTTTAATGCATGATTTTTCTTATTAATTGATTATAATATTTTAGTAAAGTTTTTGTTTTGTAAAATCTCTTGATTTGTTGTGCCACGTACATCAAATGCTTGAGATTCCCTACGAGTCAAATAATCGATTTTGGATGGTTAGATCAATTAATTAGAATATATATGAAAAATAATTGATTTCTTTTTTATGATATAAAAAAGATTTCCTTTATTGGAGATCTTGATTCATCGTCGACTTCGAACATAGTGAATGTTTGTGATCTACAATTAAATACTAATTTCTATCCAAAAGAATTTATCTATTATATTTCTGGATTTATTTTTAATATTATCACCACTAAATCTTCTGATTAAGATCACTCCTCATCTGATTCTTAATTGAGCTTAAAAATTGAATTAGGAATAAATATTGTGCAGAGTAGCAAGGGAATCCTTGTTGCTTTAGTATCCAATTATTGTTTTAAACCAAAATTTCATTGTTTTTTCAAAACCAATTCAATCAAAGCATTTGAAACAATTTATCTTTTTTTATTGTTCATGTGCTCCATGTTTACACCAATTCTCTTTGGTTCGACTTCGGACACCTAACTATTCATTACTTCCCACAATATACACTTAGGTGGTCAATTCTAAAGCTGTATCACAAGGTTTTTTGGATAGAAATTATACAATTTGAATGTAAATTATGTAAATTTTCAAGGAACAAATCATGTAATTGCCAAGAATGTGAAATCATTATAGATATATCATATATATTAGAATCGGAATCAAAAAGTTATATTACTTAACCCTAATCCTCAATAATAAGAATGAGAAATAACTCCTATCTTAATCCATAAATAGTAGATCCTAACGTATATTGATGCAATTACCACATGTTAATCCTTCAAGATCTAGCCATTTTCTCCCCTATTCCTTATGTCAAAACTCTCCTATGTTTTTTAGGGTTGAAAAATAGGTAAAATGACCTCAAAACAAGTCCTTATGTGTTTATAGAGTCAAGAAATGGAGAAAACCCTAATAGTTGATTGAGTCTGCTTTACTAAGGCATTTGGATGGTTAGGGAAGACATCTGAACGGTGCTTATTATTTCTCTTTTATTCCAATCAAAGCACAATTTTATTTTTTTGATCGCGTCTAGACGTCTGCAAAACTATCTGGACACTGGTGACTTTCTGTTCTAGACTTTTAGCTTGATTTTGAATTAGTTAGAGGCCTATTCATAAAAAAAAAAAGAAATATGAAAAACACTTTCTAGCTCAGTCAACTTTCAAATGCTGTAAGAATAAGATTAATTAGATATTAGGGAAAAAAGTTATGACAAAAATATTAAAGTAATGTCAAATTTCTTCCTATTCAAACCCCGAAACACCTCCAAACTTTTAAATATTGCTCATATCATTTATCCTAAAGTTTCTCGGCCACCCGAATTTAATGATAATATTTTTTTAATTAAAAAATATTTAAAAACTTACCTAATTTCTCTCATCGTTTTAAATTTAACTTATTTAGGGATAAATTTGCTAGGATGGTTGAACTTCGTAGTTATTGACACCTATCGAGTTTTCGTGTCATTTTTCATAGAACATGGGTACTAGTACGTCTTTTTGACAAAATTAAGTGGCGGCTTGAATTTTATCCAAACATTAAAAATTGTACGGAAGTCAATTTTCCTATTTCTCTCGGTGATTTATTACCTGCAAGGCTGCAACGCGCTTTCTATCTCATTTCCTCTCTCACTTTCTCTCACACACACACAACCTCACTCACTCTTTGCAATACACAAACCCGACCTATCTTTTATCTTTCTCTCTTAGCATTTGTAGGGTTCCTAATCTTGGTATCAAAGATCAGACAAGAAAGCTAATCTTTTGAAACTCTGGTTGATTGATTGGCTGTCGTACGGGGGGCTTGAATTTCAAAGCATCTCTTGTAAATTTCACGTAAAGCAAAGCCATGGACGCCGATTCGTGGAGCGCTCGTCTCTCTTCTGCTTCAAAGCGATATCAATCGGCTCTTCAATCTCGATCTAGTAAGCCCGGAAGTTCTTTCATCTAGGGTTTGTTGTTTGCAATTTTATTTTTATGTCTTTGTACATGTGAATATTAGGTTATGAGTGGGAATCGGATGGTTTTGATGCAGATATGTTAATGGCGTTTGAAGAACTTGATGCAGATGACGATATAAGGGAAGAGTTTCCATGCCCATTCTGTTCCGAGTACTTTGATATCGTTGGATTATGTTGTCATATCGATGACGAGCATCCCATAGAGGCGAAGAATGGGGTATTAATTATTACATTTCCAATAATATGATTTTTTCTTTTTTCACATCTAATGGTAAAGTGGTCTAATTTCAGATCATTCACATGAATATTAGAATCTTTCTCTGTGTTTTGGATCTTCTTTGAATGCATCAGAAGAACAAGTTTTGTGGTTTGTTTGTTGGTTAGGGGAAACTTTTGTGGTTGGTGCTTAGCTAGTTTCATCAATAGTTTTTCATTCCCCAAGTTTAACATATGTATTAGTTTGCCCTGTTGCTGATTGTTGGGAGGGATAAGGAAATATTTTTAATTTTTTTGTTTCTATTAAGAGATGAGGCTATGTCCAAAAGCTTGTGATGTCAATGATGGATTTTGAATGTATGTTTACATTGGTTTGAATTGAAATGCGTATGTTTAGAAGCTGATACAGGGTTATAGGATGCTTCTGGATTCTCTTCACCAGTTGAATCTTGATTTTGGTTTGCTAAAGAGTAAGGATCAAAATATCATTTCGAAATGGTCGAAATATACGAAACGTTTCCGTTTTCAAGGAGATCGAAACAAATTAGTGATGGAATCGAAATTCTAAAACTTCAAGGAGTTTCATAATGTTTTGAAATGTTTTGTTATATTTCAATGCATTTGCACAATTATTTCAAAATATTTTAACGATATTTTGGTAGATTTCGACCAATATTTTGAAAAAAAAATTCTTAAATTTTTTATTTTTTTTCATTCTGTTTTCAAAACGTTTCCGAAACATGTCGAAACGTTTCTATTTCCTAAGTGACCAAAACAATGCGCCGAAATGAAATTTTGATCCTTGCTAAAGAGTGACTTAATTGTAGTAAGGTTTATTTGACAAAATGAGGCCATTCGTTGCAGGAATGTCCAGTTTGCGCAGTGAGGGTGGGGGTCGACATGGTTGCCCATATAACACTGCATCATGGAAATATTTTCAAGATATCCTTTCTACGGTGGCAAAGTGTCATAATTTTGGGGATTTGAATGCTTTCATGTGCTTTTCTTAAGGTGTTGTTTGGAAATGTTTATGGTTTTTTAAAAAATTGAAAACAGAAACGGTTTTTTTTTTTGGGTAAAAAAACAAAATCATAAATCTTGTTTGGTTGCATTTCTTGTTGTGGAAAAAATATAAAAACAGAAAGAGAAAACTTGTTTGGTAAACAGTCCACTTCCTTGCAAGGTTTACTGTCCAGTAATTTTCGTATTTCGCACAATGATCATTTTTTGCCATCTGTAAAGTGTAATTTGACCCGTTTGAGAATTTTTCGACTGCCATTGAATTCCTTAACAAGAGGCTACATGCAGCGGAAGAGGAAATCCCGAAAAGGTGGGTCCAATTCAACACTATCGTTGTTGAGGAGGGAACTGCGAGAAGGAAATCTGCAGTCCCTTTTTGGAGGGTCTTCCTATGTAGTTCCTTCAACCAATGTGGCAGCTGACCCATTATTGTCATCATTTATTTTGCCTATGTCTGATGATTTTGTGAGTGCCCAATCTCAGTCTTCAGCTGATGCAATCTCTGTGAAGAAAAGCATGAATGAGTCTATTTCAGAAAGGTATGGGATGGCTTTCTTAACTATTTACCCCCCTAATAGTTGGATATGTTTCATTTGTTCAGTTTAGTTATTTTGCTACAAATTTCTGCAAAACCTGATCCAAGGAACTTAAATAAAAATAATGTTTATGAGAAAGGAAAAAAGAAAAAGTTTTAATTGTGTGTAAATTCACTTAATATGTTCCAAAGGAAAAAAAATTTAGGTAAGGTGTTTAGCTTTCTTAATTTGTGTTAAATAGTATTCTGCAAGTTGGCTTCGTCAAAAGTAAATACAGCATGGGTAATTTATCAAGATTTAGCTGATACTTCTAGGCACTGACTTTATAGGCAGATACTGCAGAAAGAAGCAACTTCACAGACCCACCTTAACAACCATAAATGCTCATAATGATGCCGCCTGTTGTACCTTGTGAGTCTGACATATTTACATGCTGTTATATGTTAATTTGAAACTACGAACTCTTTTTATTGAATTCACACTTTTAAGAGCTAAAACTGACGAATTTAAGCTCAAGATTGCTCGAATACAAGAATTGCATTTCTCGGTTAGAGGTGGGACATGATATTAGGCTAAATCTTTCATTTAGAAGGAAATTTTTTCTATTTGTACATAATTGGATCATCGATGTGTGTTTTTTCAATCAATTTTACTTGCACTTCTAGGCAGGAAAATAAAGATAATGTTCTTGAGTTATCTCACCTTTGACTGCATTCCTAGTTATATCAATAGTTAAAGTAAAGTTAATTCCTACTTTGTAGACTTAATTATAGTTAAAACCCGTAGTGAAGCTGATTGCAGCCGTTGAATGTTCATTACTAAAAGATTAATTTTGAAAAATGGAAAAATAAGGTGGAAAAATGTGTTCTCGTCAGCATTTAGGGGTTGGATCAGTGTTATTTAAGGCGTAAAGTGAACCGAAGCGACTAAGGCTCCTGAGGTCTAGCCGAGAAGCGAGAGGCGAAGCAAAACGCTTCATCAAAGCGAAATGAACAGTAAAGAAAATAAGTAAATATTTTAGTTTAATTACTTCTATATATCCAAGTTCTAATATCTTAAATTCTAATATTTAAAAACGTAAGACACGCGATTCAAGCAACATAAAATTAGAAGCAGAATCAGAATAAGCAGTGCAAAATCAACATTAGAACTGTAGAAGGAGCAGAACTGTAGAAGCAGTAGAACCATAAGCAAAGAACATACTAGCTGCCGAAGAAGAAGGCGGAAAATGGCATAGAAGCAGAAGGAAATCACATACCTTAGTATTCGAAGAAAAAACAGAAGTAGCAGTAGCACTGTAGAAGCAGCTAGAACTAGGCTGTATTTTCTATAGAAGAAGCGAAATAGAGAAGAATTAAAAAAAAAATAGAAGATGAAAAGAAGAAAAAAAGGAGAGAAAAGAAAAATATCTGGGATTCTGCTGAAGAAGAAGACAGAAGCAATAACAAAATAACTTTTTGTCACAGAAGAAGAAGAAGAATCAAGAAGAGAAAATGAGAAGAAGCAAAGAAACAGAAAAGAGAAGAAGAAGAGAGGCCAGGGGGCAAACCTGTCGGAACTTCTTCAGGAAGGAGCAGTAACAACAACGACCAAGCAACTAGTAGTTTCTATCGCAAATTTAGGGTTTGGGTTTGTATATATTGGGATAAGGGGGCAATTGGATGTATGAGTATCTCATAATTTTGTTCCAATTGCCACAATCCAACGGTCCATAACAAAAATAAAATAATCCAACGATTTATAATAAAAAAATAAAACAACTTAAAAAACTTAACAGAGGCGTCGGTTTTCTCGCTTTTTCCTCGCCTCAGCTATATTCACTTCGCCTGGGGTGCTCAAGGCGAGAGACCTTGGCCTCGCCTCGCTAGGTGACGCCTGGACGAGCTTTTCACAACACTGGGTTGGATATAGAAAGATGCTTCCAACCCCTACCAACTCTCCGGTAAAATATTGGTCATTCTATATATATCTATAAATATATTGTCACTACGATTTTTTCGTTTTCACAAACCATCTAGGCTTCTATGAGTAATTTATGAAGAAGAAAGACTCAATACTCGTGTTAGAATGGTACCATTTGTGTTTCAGTTTTAGCACTTGTGCCTCCATTCCCATGACTAATGTGTTAATTCAAGGGCCATTTATTATTTGATTTGTTTTCCATTACAGTTATTAAATTAATATAAAATGGTTTCAATAATCTATTTTCATTTTGAAGCATCCAATCCTTGTGATACTCTTACACTGCGACCAGGACTAGCACTGAACTTAAAATTATGATTTGCACTCTTATGACCGCTTCATGTAAATGTGTTAAAAATGTAGTTATGAATCAAAATGGTTGATAACTGAATAACATAATTTATGGTACTGGAACTCTCTTGATAAAGTCGGCTAAAGTTGGAATTTGGTGGGTTTGGATGGGTCAAATTCAGGTTGGCTGTAAACTGACCAACCTTGAGCTCCATTTGTTCCTGATGTAATACAAGATCTCATGCAATACCAACCAAATTGTAGGTAACCAAAAAATGCTAGGGAGCATTTTTTTCTCCTCGATATTTAGTCTAGTTTTTCCTGAAAAATTCTTTTCAGAAATAACCATGTAGAATGAGCTGAAAATTATGAGATAGAAGTTATTGGGGAAACATGGACGGAAATGCAGATAGGATAGAAAATGAAGAGATTAGTCACTAGTAGATACATCATATGCAGATGCTCTGAGGTGAAAGTCTTACTTTTTTAACTTATTTTGTGGGAAGCCAATGAGTATTTATGTTCTTAAGGTTCAAATTACAACTTATGATGGATACATGCATCTCATTATGATAAATATCTTAGTGAGGTAGGTATGTCCAGAGTCTACGGAGCACTGTTACTGATACTGACATCGGACACATACATGCTGATGCAGGGAATCATATAAAAGTAGGACACTAACATGACAAGGTTGCGCTGCAATACGAGAATTAGTGTTTTTAGCTATACGTATTAAAGTTTACAAGTTATACGCAATTGCATAGGCAAAACTAACTATCGTCATATGATAATTAAAACTTATTTTTGACACTGCAACATAGATTTTTTGTCTACTTAATCTTACTATTTAGTAATTGCTTGTTTTTTATAGATAAATAATGCAAGCAAAAGGTCAAAGAGACTGAGACAAGTGTTTGAAATAATGATTTTATGTTTTTGTTATAGTTCTTATGAATATGGTCATAACAGCGATGGAACACGTACATGGCTCCTCCATGTAGGTGTGCATATGTTTTTAAATCCATTATAAATTGCATTACTGAAGTTGGAGAATTTTGGCAAACAATAAGAAACTATTCTCTACGGCTAGACGTATTGCAGTTAGAGGGCACATTTGGCATGAAGTTTATAATAAAAACGCAATTCTTGAAGTTGTATTTGCTGTCGTGCCCTAAAATTTAAGTGATTCGTTGAAATTTTTCTTTTTTTTTTTGGGGGGGAGGGGGGAGGGAGATCGAATTAAACTTTAGTAATGCTATAATATTATTAGCTAATCAGTCTCTCTTCATGTTGCTTTTCCTTCGTTTTCCTCCTTCGTTTTGTTGTTCATCCCCACTCTTTTTGAATAATAAATTTGACCTTAATTCATTTTAAAAAATTC
The DNA here is from genome assembly GCA_963454935.2 of Ilex paraguariensis. NCBI lineage: Eukaryota > Viridiplantae > Streptophyta > Magnoliopsida > Aquifoliales > Aquifoliaceae > Ilex > Ilex paraguariensis. Next base: position 545,880 of record CAUOFW020002558.1, read on the forward strand.
ATAATAAAACTAGTAACAAACCACATTAAAAGATATTATAACTTCAAATCACAAGTGGAATAAGGTTGAATCATTTGTATTATGAGTCACTTTTAGTTATCAATGTTATCTGGATTGTGGTTCGCTTTGGTATTTGGTATGGGTACGGGTACAGGTATAATGTACGATACTTTTTTAGGTATGTGGTACGATAGGGGTAGGTTTAGTTGGTACGGTATTTTGGGTTATAATTTATTTTGGAACTCTTATATAGATCGTTTTCACTGCCATACAACATTATATATTACAGAACATTTATAAACACTAGGTTAGTTACCATTTATCTTATAGTTGTGTTTTATTTTTTATTATCTAAAACAATATATAATTATAAATCTATATACATGTAGTCAATTAATATGTTTTTTATATTTGTGTGACATGTTCTAAAGCGAATTGAGTTAGTTTTAGTATTACAATTTGGGATCGTCCATTTTAGTGATATGGATCGCGAACTCACCTCGTTAGGGATTAATGTACCCAGATCGTGGGTTGTTAAAGGTTTAGTGAATTGTGGTAACCATGGTCAGGGTTTTCTCTTGTAAAATGAAAAATTTTAATGGCTTGAAGTGGACACTTGTGCAACACCGTCTCCTGGAATGCCCATCCTCTTTTTTTTTTGGATAATTTTATACATCAAGCACTTATCTTGTTTTCATTCTCTCTGTGCACAATGCACCATAGGGTCATCTGAAGAATAGTTGAAGAAGAAAGCCCCAATCCTTTTACTGGAACAACACGATATTTTGCAGTTTTGCCCTTACCTTTTAAGTGGTGGCTGATCTGTGTGAATCAATATCTGCAAGTCATTCGATTTTTTTTTCCCTGCCTAATAAAGAATTAAGATGCAAATGGTTTAGATATTAATTTTCAGTGGGACTTGATCAATTGCCCATGATGCATTGGAGTTTGAGATTGACTCCTGATTGGTAACCATAATATAACCTAGCTGAACCTGTATTATATTTGTTTTAATTTTAGCTCAAGATACAACTATTTTCAAACAAGATATTTGTTACATCAGGTTCATTCTTCGTCGTAACAACTGAAAGAGTTTGAATTGGGTTGGGTTTGGATGAGTTAAATTCGTCTTATCTATAAACTGATACCCCTGCATTTCACATGTTGGTAATGTGGATTGGATACCGGGAATCCCATCCAATGTGAAACAACTTGGAATTAGCCAAAACCTCTATTCCGCGAGTACAATTTAGCAATCCTCAATATTTCCTCAAGTTTTTCCCATAAGAAGAAAAATTACAACAAAGAAACTAGTAAATATTAGATTGAAATTTCAAGATAATAGTTCTTGGGGCATGCTTCAAGAAAATGCCCATGTCGCATGGCCAAGTCGGTTTCGGATTCTCTGGACTTTGTGGACATTCCATTGTTCTTGATTAGAGCGGATTGGAAATTCATATGTGATATGTAACTTGTTTCTCTCTTCCGTTAATTGGAGGATAATTTTATTTCATGTTATGAACAAAATTCTTTGTTGTTGATCAGGAAAAAAAATAATAACCAGCTCCACTTGTACAGAGTCCACTAAGCTTTCTGTTTTCATGAGAAATGGCAATATGATGAATATCTCAATATCAATGAATCACATTAGAGTTCATTAAGTCTGTGGCTCTTGATAAAGGTAAACATGTGTAAATTAACAACATTATTTTGTCGTCTTATGGCCGTGATTTGTAATTTGGTAAAAGGCACGATACAGCCTGAAAAAGAAGGAATTATTGACCTACAGACTGCATTTTTTTCTGCTCTGAAACTATGTACATGTATAAAATAATATGTGGGAGTGTTTCTTTTTGTATTGGTCTATTGTGAAAACTCATGAGGTATTAGATTATGAAGGACTCAATCTTTAGCGGGATAGATGTCTGTGGTAGGTTCATTACTAAGGTTAGAGAATTCTGGCAGAAAATCAATGAATCGGTCTCTAAGATCATTCAGATTAAGAAAAGGTCCGTAAGCTATCCCTATTATGTGTGCGTGGCATGATTCCAATGAAGTTTGTGAGTTCTGAAATATGGAAAGGGCTAGCTGAAACCAAGGAAAAGCAATACTTGCCAAAAGTTGCATTCATTATTGGCGAAGATCAAAATATCGTTTCTAAACGGTCGAAACATCCGAAACGTTTACGTTTCCGTTTCCAAGGAGGCCGAAACGAATCAATGATGGAATCGAAATTCTAATACTTCGAGGTGTTCCATAATATTTCGAAATGTTTTGTTATATTTCAATGCATTTGCACAATTATTTCGGAATGCTTCAAAATATTTTAGTATATTTCGACTAGTATTTTGAAAAAATAATTCTTAAATTTTTTTTTTTTTCATTCTGTTTTTGAAATGGGTTGAACGTTTTCGAAACACGTCGAAACGTTTCTGTTTCCTAGGTGACCGAAACAATGCATCGAAACAAAATTTTGATCCTTGATTATTGGGATATAAAATTAGCATCATAGTAGAATATAGGGGAAGACGAAGATCAATCAAAGATTCAGGAATGCAATAATATATGATTAGGAAATCAATTTTGCTACATGCAACTTTGCTTCCTTTTTAGCCTTTTATTTTTTCCCCGGCCCATTCTTTTCTTAAAGCTAAAGTGAATGGGCAACTTGGAAATGCTTTTGCTTGCTCAAATTCCATCCTCAATCTCGTTTTAGCTTGAGAAGAGTATTTAGTGTGTACATAATGAATTAACTTGTATGACGACACGGACACGGACACGGACACGGACACAGAATGTAGATACGACATTTCTCAAAAAAGTAGGATACAGACACATTGGAGCACTATAGATAATTGTATTTTATATCTAAAATCATATAATTTATCACAAATATAATGATAATGATATATTATTCACATAAAATTCTGTACTTCATGATAAATAAATGTTATGTTTAGTTATTTAATGTAAATTTTTAGACTAACATCATAATAGTCGATAATAATAAATTTTTTTCGTAGAAGTATACTAAACATATATAATTTAAATGATTATTGTCATTTTCTCAATTGTTCTTTTTTAAATCTTTATTGTATCTTTTGCTATTGTTATTATATTTTGAACTTTAACATGTCTAGTCTTTACAATTGTATGTTCTCTCATAGTATAAGATATTTAGTAGTCAAATTTTTAAGTTTTATTAATCATATGTCAATAGATGTTTATTGTTTAGTAGTAGACACGGTCTAAAGAAGTGTCGGACATCTCACCAAAGAATTGTCAGATACGTGTTCGAAATTAAAATTTTATCATTTAATTATGGACATGAACAAAAGAGTATTAGACACGTGTCTGGAGAGTGTCGGTGTCCGACACGGCTACCCTATCTTCTTGGAGTTCCATGCTTTGGCAGTATGAGGAGGTATTGATATTTGGCAAAGACCAAGAGAAATGGTGAATCAACTGCTTATATAAATGAAGGGCTTTCGTGTTGTAAGGGTTGTTCGTATCATCGGGTAGACAAAAGTCTTGGGACGAAAACAAAGTTCGAAATTGAGACAGATATTTTGGGACTAATGGCTACTTTAGTTCAGTAGGTTAAAAATATTTGATGAAACTGGACTGATGGGGATCGGAAAGGAGTTACATGAGGATTGGAATTGAAGACTAAAATTTAGATATTTATGTCTACTATTTTGTTATTTGTATTTCTTATGAAGGAATTAGCTTTTATTTGGCCAAAGAGTTATATTACGTTACTTCTCCCTAGTTTCTCTTTTTTTTCCTCTTCTTCCCCTTTCCTATAATTCTTCTCTGCCTCTTCCTAATGTTATCTTCTTTTCCTAATTCTCTTTTTCCTGTCCTAGATCAGTGATTTTACTAGTGAACTTTAGAGTTGAATAGGATGAAGGAATGGTTGAAATTTACTCCCCACCCTGTTTGTTTCTTAAGAAGAGGAGATGAGAATTTAGGGTGGGGAAAAGAATGATGGTTTTTTTTTCCATGCTTAGTTATAATTTTTTTAGAAGTAGCTGGCTGTATGTAATGTTAAGTTGTTGTAAGCAAACTTTTACTTTCACTTTCTTCAAAAATCCCTTATAATTGTTCGCACACTCTTTTTTTTTTCTCTCCTCAATTAGCCTTTGCAAATGAAGAAGTTCAAAACATTTCCCATCTTCTGTGGTTGACAGATTTGAAATTTGAGGAAAATGTTGTACTGATCATATGGAAGTAATGGGAATGATGCTGCTAAATTTTTTTAGAGCTAGACAAAATGAGTAAAGTGCTTCCGGTCATCAACAGTATTGTTTGATTCATTTTGGGTGGAAACCATATGAAACAATTATGAGACAAACAATTTCCTTCTGTCCACCTCTCCCTTTTTTGGGTGGATAATGATATTTCGTTTAGAAAATTTACGTGAGCATAGTTGACTGGTGAGATGTAACCAAATCTAGCTAAATCAAGTCTTATGTCCTAATCATTTGGGGTCGGCTATATGAGTTCGTTTCCGCCATTTATTTCAATCATGTGCTATACGCTTATTTAAGCTAAATATTTTCATATCCTTTTTTATTATTTTGTCAATGTTAATTTAGGTCTACACCTACTTCTAGTATCATTAAGAGAAATTTTATCACTTTTTCGAACCGATGCCTCTATCGACTTCCGCTCGAATATAACCAAATCATCTTAATCTATTCTTTCTTAACTTATCTTTAATTGGAGTTACTCTTACCATTTGTCATTTCGTATTCTATCATTTCTAGTTTTTTCACACATCCTCCTTAACATTCTCATTTTCGCTACACTCATTTTGTTACTATGTTGTTTCCTAGTTGTCCAACATTCCGTCTTATACAACATTGTTGTCCTTGTAGCTAATTCGGTAAAACTTACATCTTATACAACATTGCTGTCCTTATAGTTAATTCGGTAAAACTTACCTATCAATTTTATTGGTATCTTTCTATCACATAGTATTTCAGAGGCTTTCTTCCATTTAATCCTACCGGCATTGATTTTATGAGTTACATCATTTTCAATTTCTCCATCATTTTTAATGATCGGTTCTAGATATCTAAATTACTCATTGGTATTTCTTGATTTTCAATCTTAGCTTTTTTACTATCTACTTTTTCTATTTACTAAAATTGCATTGCATATATTCAATCTTAATCCTACTTATTTTAAACTCTTTTGACTCGATTATCTCTCCAATTTTATAACTTATTAATTCTTCACCGAGTTTTATCTACTAATACAATATCATCTGCAAATACCATACACCGTGGGCCATCATCTTGAATGTGCCTAGTTAGTTCAGGGCGAATATGTATAGACTTAGGGCCAATCCTTGGTATAATCCTATCGTGATTGGAAATTCTGTACTTTCTCCCACGAAAAATCTAATTGTAATCATAGACTCGTTATACATGTCCTTTATCACCTCAATATACCTATTCGTCACTCTTTTTCTCTCTAGCACCCTCTATATTATATCTCTAACCACTTTATCATACACCCAAGGATCAAAATGTCGTGTCGACACGTCCGAAACTTTTCGGAATTTCAACACTCCGAAACGAAACAGTAGTTGAATCACAAAATTCCAGTGTTTCGGTCGAAACGGTACTGTTTCGGACCGTTTCGGTCGAAACGGCATTGTTTCGAACCATTTCGACAAAACAATGATATATTCAGTTCATTATGAATAATTACATTTAATACCCCATTATAATTACATTTAATACCCACTGTAATTACATTTAATACTCACTATAATTATATTTAATATTCCACTATAATTACATTTATTCCCACTGCTCTTCTGTCTTTTATAATTTTTTTGTTATAAGAATAAATAATTACACTTAATACCCTACTATAATTATATTTAATACTCATTATAATTATATTTAATATATACTGTAATTATATTTAATACCTCACTGCTGTGCAAGTTTTTGCATTTTTTTTTGTTATAAGTATTAACAATTACATTTAATACCCTAATGTAATTATATTTAATACCTACTGTAATTACATTTAATACCCACTGCAATTACATTTAATTTTTAAGTATACATAAGTATCATTAATTTAATTTGATACCCTTCATTATTAGTATTATAATAAAATAATATTATTAATTGGATTATATTACCGTAATAATATGATTTGGAGTAACTATTGTCATCATATTTATGTCACATATGGAGTTTCTCTAAGTAGCTACCCAGAGCCTACACCGATGTATGAGCCTGCTCGACACTCCACAGGGGAATGGATGTAACCATGTAAGTATGTACTCATTAGCATTTCATGTGTATTATAAGACCTTAATATTATGTAAAAATGTGTTTATTTCATAAAATTAAGTGTTTGAAACTAATTTAAGTGACTTTCGCCTCAAGTCAAGCCTTTTTTTCCCTCAAATTTAAATTTATTCTTGTATAAATTGATGTTAACCTAATAAATATGTTGAATTAATAAATTATTTAGCATATCTTTATAAATTAATGGATTGCATTTGTGTTTCTATGCGTTTTCATATTTTTTCTGCGTTTCCATTACGTTTCCGAAATGTTTCCGAAACGTTTCTATTTTTGAGTTGACCGAAACGGTACTTCGAAACGAAATTTTGATCCTTGCATACACCTTTTCTAAATCTATAAATATCATATGGAGATTTTTTTCTCTCTATATTTTTCTGAGTGTCCTTAATAAATATATAGCTTCCGTAGTTGATCTACTCGGCATAAACATAAACTAATTTTTGACACTGTAGTCTCAACTCTTAAGTGACGTTTAATGACCATTTCCCATAGTTTTATTGTATTACTCATCAATTTTATCCCTCTATAATTATTACAATTTTTAATATCTCATTTATTTTTATAGATAGGTATTAGAATACTCTTTTTTCATTTGTCGGACATTTTTCTAGTAGCAATAAGTCTATTGAATAATTTCGTTAGTCACAACACCCCCTTGTTCCTTAAGCACTTTCAAACCTCAATTGAATTCTCATTGGGTCCTAAAGCTTCGCATAATTTCATTTTCTTCAATGCAAGCTCTACCTCCGAATTTTTTATTCTACAAAAGAACGTATGCTCTAGTTTCATGAATCCTATCATTTTTTATCACTTATAAATTTCCTAAATGATTTATATTTAATAGTTTCTCAAAATATTTTTCCACTGATCATTTATTTCTTAATCTTTAACTAAAACCTTTGAGTCCTCGCCCTCGATGCACTTAACTTGGTTAAAGTTTCATGTTTTTTTTGTCTAGTTTTAGCTAGTTTATAGATGTCTTTTTCTCCCTTTTACTATCTAGTTTTTTGTACAACTCGTTGCAGGCTTTTAAATTAGTGTCTCTAACTATCTTTTTTGTTGGCTATTTTATATCTTTGGAAGTTTTTGTTATTTTTTTCATTTTTCCATCTCTTAATGGATTTTTCTTTGCTTTAACTACATCCTGTACGTTATCATTCCACCACTAAGTTTCTTTTCTCACGAGTCCTCTACCCTTTGACTCCCAAAGAACCTCTTTCGAAAATTTTCTAATGTCTTCCGCCATCCTATTCCACATAATGTTAATCTCATCCACTAGGTTCCATAAGGACTCCTTAAGCATTCTACTCCTAAATAGTACTAGTTTCTCATCTTTTAGATTCCACCATGTTGTTCTTTTTTTTTTAATGCTTCTCCTTGCTCTATGTTGTCCTTTAATATACAAATTTAGGATTGTTAGCCTATGTTGAGATGTTAAGCTCTCCCTCTGGATAACCTTAAAATCTTTATATGCTAATCGGTCTGTTCTTCTACTTAAGAAGTAGTCTACTTGGCTTTGTTTGGTCCGCTCTTAAAGGTTATTAGATGTTGTTCTCATTTTCTAAATAAGGTGTTTGCCACTACAAGGTCATATGTCATTGCAAACTCTAAAATACTCTATCCGGCTTCATTTCGATCACCATATTCATAACCTCTATACACCTCATATTGTGTCATATCTTTTTTTTACATGTCCATTAAAATCTCCACCTATGATTACCTTCTCTCCTATAGGTATATGTTGCACTAATTCATCCATTTGTTTCCAAAATTATTTTTTAATATGTTCCTCTAACCCTACTTGGGGTGCATAAGCACTAATCACATTAATTATATTCTCTTCGACTACAAGTTTGATAGATATAATCCTATCTCCTTTCCTTGTAACTGCCACTATGTTATCTTTTAGGCTATTATGTACAACTATTCCTATGCCATTTCTTTGCCTATCCTTTCTTGTATAGTAAATCTTAGATCGTGTATTTTTCTATCTCCTTTGCCTTCTCAACTATTCACTTAGTTTCTTGTAAGCATGCTATACTAATTTTTCTCCAGCTCATATTGTCTACTAATTTCATATGTTGCTAATCTAAAGTCTATCAGTATGGACTAGCTTCCTTACCCCCCACGTTCGTCCATGGTGCGGAGACTTTTGCCCATTTATCACTACACCCAAGCGTCGATGTAGTGCCCTTAACTTATTTGTCGAAATGCCCTGAGGCAGGCGCAATGAGTCACTTATGATTGTTTGGACTCATCATAGTGGATCTGACAAAGTTTTACGCTGGTGGTTACCTAATGCAACCCTCCTCCTTTATCCTGGCTTGAGATAAGTAGTGTTGAATGCAACATTGGCGGAGTTAGTTGACAGGTGAAGATGTATTTGTAGATAAATAGGATGACATGACAAAGTAGAGAGCATAAATAATTAAATGTGAAATGAGTCTAGTCCAATTGAGTATCATCTTTTAAGCTTGTTTTTTTTGTAACACTCAATGAAAGCTTTTCAGCTTGGTTAGGAGCAAGTTTGAGCAAACCTGTTCAAGGTTGACTTATTGTGTTTAATTATGCTTAATACGACTTTACTCAACTTATATGCTAGACTGAACAAGGACTTTTACCTTTCCGACCAATGACTAATATGTAGCAATGTCCCTTTCTTTAAGATTAAGTGCTTTAGGGAAATGAAAGAGCAAATGGGAAACGGGGAAGGGTCATTGTGGATAGAAGATGAGAGCTAAACATTGAATATACTGACATGGAGAACCATGAGCAACGTATAAAGTTCAGAACTGTACACATTATACCGAATTACATGTAGTGGGGTGCTTTAGTGCCTAAAGATGGACACTGTTCTATCCTCGTTCTTTTAGCATTTTATTTCACTTGGGTTTATTATGGGAAGAAAAAAAAAGGGGGGGGGAGATACGTCTTCTTGATATATTCTCATTTTTTAAATATTCTGAAACATAGTTGTATCTTACTATACATCTCGATATAGTACTTGAACGATACATATCTATGAGTCATTGTTTTTTCATCACATCTTACAATGCATGATACGTATCTTACGATACATTTCGATACAATGAAAAAATGATATGTTCAAGATCATTTTAAAAAAAAAAATTAACTCTATATAGTGAACCCACACGTTGTTTCACAAGACTTTTTTCTACACCCAATAGTAAAATGATGTTTCTTATATGTTATTTTTTACTTTTCTGGTTTAATCTCAATTCTCCAACAAACGAAGCTCTCGATCATCTTATTCTCTTATGATCCTCTTTTGTTTCTCCTGCCTATTAGTCTTCTTCTTCTCTTTCAAACAGACAAAACCCTAGCTATATTTTGATTGCCGTAAGGACGAACCATTGTCCTTCAATACTTTTCAGAATCACGCATCGCACAAAAATTTAAGTGAGTTGAAATGATATTTATATTACTTTGGACATTACATATTTATGTTTTCTTAGGTATATGTGTGTATATATATGAATTTCAATCGAGTGTATCTTACAATATACGGTACACTACGGTATGCAATACATTATTTTTGAAAAATGAGGTGTCTTTTGATACATGTTTTGACAATCTTGCCTAAAGCAATGGTTTGAGGCCAAACTCAAACTTGACTTGTATATCATACACGAGCTTGAACATGCTGAGCTCCTGGATCACAAAATGGGTGTGGGAAAAATAAAGGAGAAGAACAGCTGAACTACAGCTGCATGTGAACAATGTGGTTGGTTTTATACCCCTAGTTGAAGAGAGCACAATTAACATGGGAGACAGTTATCTGATTGGGGTCATGGTTTGGCAGAAGATATTGCTCATAAAATTTATTGGTGAATAAAAGCTTTTGGTTGACCTTTAGATGCTGACATGAAAAGTTGAACCTTGATTAAATTATTCAATCATATAATTTTTGAACAAAATGTTGTCGTCTACTGCTATTTGCTTGAACTTGATATCTACCGTTGGAAGACAATTTGGGGGATTATGGTGCACTCGGAGGACCTGAGAATTCAAAGAGAAAAACTAATAATTCATGATCTATTGTTGACTGACTTTAATATTCACAATTCAAGTTGGTTTTTTTTCTTCTTATTTGGGTGGCAGAGGGGGCCAAAGTTTGAAAGCAACAACAAATTAATTTTGTAGGTCTTTAATCTCTTGATACAACAATAGAACAGACAGTTACTTACTGGGATATGGTAGTTCTACTCTGACATATCGACTTTCTAATAGAGGATGTCTAATATGGCTTCAATTTCTAACTTATTAGTCTCAGTTTCTGGATGGCGTTTGTTTGCAGCATTACTGTGCCCACACATGAGCTGGTAAGAAGCACAGGCGAGTTTGTTTCTTTCACTAGATCCTGATTTGTAAAACTTGGCTGTATATTCTAGTATAGGGCTAGGCCCACTATTGGACGTCTTCTCTAGCCTTGACTAAGATTTCCATTACTTTTCCTTCCTTCACATTTTATTTTACATAAGCATCTGGCGGGGTAACTGCACTCTTCTTCTGTTGGAAACGAATATGTTGCTAGAGTTGGTAGATGAATCTGAAGGTACATAGTTTAAAGATGTAGGGAGAAGCTATTGGATGCAATGACACTAATTATATTGTTGCAGAGGAAAATAGGTGCTGGCACATGTGGCAAAAATTAAGAACTGGTCAATGCTGTTGGACTATTGAAAAATCTAAAAGATGTCTTTCAATTAGATCATGAGGATTGGATTGTGGTAGGACAAGAACCATTCTAAGGGCACTTTTATATCCTTTGAGAAGGATTTCATTTGTGTTTATATGGTCCCATGGAGAATTGTTTTCGCATGTTCTTCGTTTGTTTTGGCTCCATTGAAAAATTTCTTATCCCTTTCCATTTTTGTGTGTCCTTAATTCGCATTTTCATCCTTTAACTTAATTTTGCTGTTTCTCTCTAGTCAAAGGTCTATGCGCCAGATTTAATTGACTGGCTGACGGCAGTTTAAATTTATTGGATTTGCATGAAATAAGAATGCACATTGGTTTATGATCAGAATACATCTAAATTACTCTGTCACTCTTGCCTGCCAAGTTCTGTTTAAACTCCCAAGGTGTGTTTGTTGCGAAGACAATATATAAGGTCTATTTTTAGTTAAAAGAATTGTGTAAAGGATTTTTGTTATTCAAAATTTCACCTGGTGTTGATTTACATATCTGCTCATGCAAACAATGCCCAACAGATAATACTGTTTTTTGACCCCTAATTTCTGTGCTATTTTTTTCTTTTGTCTAGTCGAAAAGGATAAAAGTGTAGTTCAGCCCTCAATGCTATCACACACACACAAATATTAATACAATGTCTGCACATATGTAGGTATGGGCCAATGATTGTTGTTTTTGGAAATTTTATCTGGATCGTGTACTGAATCATCATTGATTTTGTTTTAGCTTTCCTCAATCTATTATGTTTTCCAGTGACAGAAAAGTGCAACCTCCCTTATCGATCGAGGATCAAGAGGAGAAGGCAAGGAGAAGTGAGTTTGTTCAGGGGATGTTGTTGTCCACCATTCTTGATGATAACTTATGAAGGTTGCTGTGGCAATGTGACTTCAAATTTCCAGCAAAAAATGGTCATCAGTGGCTTTTCTGTAGCGAGTATGGCAATGAATTAAACCAGAGTGAAATAAGATGTAGTAATAAATTTGATGTATGTTGGATGTAGAATGTAGTATTTAGGCAGAATGAGACTGGTGTATCCCTTTTTCACTTTACTTCATGTTTGGGGGAAAGAAGATAATAAATTTACCTGTGCCTCTTTCTGTCTCTCATTCCTGCATTGAACACTACGCTTTATGCATGCTACCAAGTTTATGATGACATTCAAATATTTATGTGGGATATAATAATGTTCACTTTTCTAGTCAGTCGTTCCTAGTGAAGGGCAAGGTGGCCTATATTTGACGTTTCTTCAGTTTATGTAGCGGTGAGAATGCCCACCGGGTGGCCTAGGAACAGACCCATCATATTTGGAATCTGAGCTGAATGACAACTGATTAATGCAGGATAGACTAAATAGAAAAAATGCATTTGGTGTATTGTGTGGTGGACATATATCTCTTAAATTAAAATCATAGTTTTATAGTAAAGAGAAATATTTTAGGCAATTCTAACGGATTCTTTATTTTAGTAGATAAATGGCCCTTTAATAAATGATATTTAATGAAGAACGAATGTGCGTCATTTATTTCATTCATTAAAAATAGAAGAGTGTTTGAGTTGGACTTTTTAAAAGTAGAGAGTCAAATAAAATGTTATTTTAAATAATATAAATAGAGGAGCTCTAAGACTCCAAACAGCAAATGTAAAGGTTAATTCTCAGAATCATTAAACATTGGTGGGTGTAAACCCTTATTTTCAGATGGAGCTCTATTTGCAAAACGTCTTCATTTATTCGCACAAATCCGGAATACAAGTTAGCAGAGATCATTATCAAAATCTGGGCTTTGAGTCCGAAACCACCTAGTGGTACAATTAGAAAATATCGAAATCAAAACAATGTATTGAGTGAGTTGTTTATTGGACATCAAGGAAAGAAGCAGATGAAAAGTGGAATAACTAATTGCTTTGGAAGAACCATATTGTTGCAGAGTGAGATCAACCATTGACGAACTGAAGCAACCCGACGACCAACACACTCTCTCTAAAAACATTATAGTCTATGTTCCTCACCAATACGCTGCGGATGAACCGGCTACTGACTATGGACGTTGCTGACGATGTTGGTTGATGACAGGTAGAGAAAACGAAGGGAGAGAAACAGAAAATTAGAGCGAGGGCGTTTTCATCTTTTGAAATAAACTTCTCAACCCACTTCAGGCACGAGGCTACAAAATCTCTTAAATTGAATGATAAGTGTAGTGTCTTCAAAAAAAAAAAACAAAAAAACAAAATGGAGTGTAGTGTATGAGAGCCTTGTGATAATCTTTTAAGGCAAAAGGGTGATATGCAAAAAGTCCAATAACAAATCGGTAAGTACGGTTTGCCCAAAATAAAATTATTACGGTTTCTTAATTCTACTCCAGTCAGCATCCAAAAAAAGATGGTGCGACACTACAAACAGAAAATGGGCTCCGTAATCTGTGAAGATCACCTAAACATTGGGTCCAACTTCACAAATCAGAACACGCAGAAAAGTAAAGCTCGGCACTATGCCGTTTTCAGGGTATAAGCCAATCTTCCATCACACTAATCATTGCATATTTTCATCCCACCAAGACAAACGTAATGTGATCACGCGATGGGTAGAGCTCACAACATGATAATTGCTATTGCGAGCTCATAAGAGCCTATCCAGATATGCTTGTGCAAGATAGGCTATGTTTCTCATCCTTGTGTGTTTCTAAAGAGGTGCCAAACAGCCACCAGTATTCAATCTCAGCGACATAAATATAAACGACTTAGAAATAGATCAATGCTGAGAAATGGCTTGTCCATGTAAACAATTTGACCAAATATTCTGTCTCAATTCCTATCAAAAATCAAGTATGCGACATAGTGTTACTAAACTGAAAAAATGATCAATCATTCCGACGCATCAATCCCTAACCTCTATTTGTTGACGGGTTCTTAATGCTCGTGATCGCTTTCACTACGTTCCTCACAAATTGATCGAAACAAGATGAGCAGTATCCTTTCATCAGACCCATCTGCACACCTCCCATTATTTCAATGTGGTTACAAGTTGATGGTGACTGCACAGGGCAGACCTCGCTCGTCCGATGCTCAATCCCACATGCAGCTAAAATGGTGTGTGTGGAGCTCCTTGCGATGTCCTTAAAGACTTTGTAGTCTGCATCAATAGAAATCGACTAATTTCATCATTCTTGATAACAGGTAATTTCAGCACACAAATGAAAATCGTAGGCGCACTTCATCGCTGCCTTGTGCATGAGAACTCATAATCCTTCACTCTTCGCAAAGCAAAGAAGGCACTTCAAAGCCAAACCAAAAAAAAAAAAAAAAATTGAAAAATAGAAAAAAAAAAGACAGACAAAATAAGCAAGCGAAGGCATACAGGAACATTCTCCCTTCTAAAAAGCAACAGAATACTGTCTAATAATTATAGTAGTGTTTGGAGTGTCCTAGACAGGTCAGTGAGTTGATTAACTAATTGAACACTATGATTTGATCTTCCAGAATAAAGACCAACCTATTGCCTATGACTAAAGTCATAATCATTTCATCCTACAACTCTGTCTTATAGTCATACTGCTACATGCAGTTGAAGAGTAAAAACTGCACACTTAGACATACCTAACTCCAAATCTCTGAAGAAGCTTTTTAAATGCCTTCTAACCATTGATTGCACTTGTTCCTTTTCTAGCTTAAAGTGGCTCACCTCTCTGAATGCACAAGGAGACATGGTAGCATCAGTCCCAATGGTTGATCTACTGCTGCATGGATGGGATTGCTGATAACCCAATCTTGAATTGACACTGGCATGGATGCCAGCAAGTTCAGCAGGTAAAACTCCAGCAACAGATGTATAAGCTGAATTCTGAATTGCTTGCTCCCTTGAATGGATTGATCTTGCAGGAAAAGCTTCCCTATTGTGCACTAAAGATGTGGAATTATCCTGAAAACTTTCCTCAGAAAAGTTATAACGCGATGCTAGCCTTTCCGGTGTTACTGTTTGTTGAGGAACAAATTCCCTAACCTGACCAATTTGAGTGCCAAAAAGACTACTTCCCAAATTTGTGGCTGATATCCCATTGCTTTGGCCATCAAGTTGCCTCATTCTGTTGTGAAGAAGATTCTGTATAAGGCGCTGTATCCTGCGCCTTTCTGACACAGTAAATGCCCCTGATCCAGATGCTGAAGAAGCAGCTTGAAAATCTCCAACAGAAAGTCTAGGAGATGGAGAAGACCCAGTTTCTTGAGTCAATGGTATATCAGGCACATACATCTCATTGAGATCTAACGCTACCCTAACATTGTCCGCAGGAGATGATCTACCAGAATAGTTGGTACTTGTTTTTTGATCTGGCATAGGATATAGACCTAGTGGATTTGAGGTGGAACCAAGAGCAGTCGGTCTACAGGCATCACAATACCAATTACCTTCCGGTACTTCACGTCCAAGACCAACACAATAGGTATGTGCAGGTGAATCGCAGAGATCACAAAGTAACATGAGAGCATCATTCCCACCTTGCTGGCATTCAGTACAGATAACATTTTCATATGGATCAAGATAGCCCCTAAGCTCTTCTTGAGATGGTTGATAAATCTGTACATGGCACAAAACATTTCCAATCAAGAACAAATAGAAAAATGGAAAAAAAATTCAACAAAAAGAATCCAATTAAATAAAAAACACAATGGGTCCATCTGCACCCAAAAAATTTTAAAAAACGATTGCAATATACCTGATCACGCTCAGGGACCTGTATCACCACTGTCCTCATATCAAGCCCTGTGTTTGATTTTGCGGGCTTACTAATTGTCACGAACCTCTGCTTGCACAGAGGGCAACGAGATTCCACCTTCGACCATTCCATGATGCAAGCAAAACAGAAATAATGACCGCAACAATTCAATACTCCTCGCACTATTTTCTTTCCCTCGTCCGACAAACAGATTCCACAAACTTGTTTTCCTACTTCATTCTTTGAATCATCTACTTTCTCCTTACCCTTTCTCCCAGGACATTTTATTAACTGAAAAGAAGATTCTTCTTCTTCCAGTTTCTTTGACAAAGTTGAATTCCTCAAACTGGTGGTCAAACTGCTGCAAAATTCACTGGCCTCTCTTATCTGTTCTCTCTCTTCCTCAGAGATAGTGTAATCATAATCAAAAGATTCAGAGCACACAAAATCTGAATCAGAATCAGCCACCACTCCCCTTCTCCGACGACCAGAAATCTTCTCAGGCTTGTCTTCCACAACCGGGTTGTGGTCTATAAACTCCTCTTCATTAGAACATGCTTTCCTCCTCAACCGAAGATTATTTCTTGGTTTCTTTTTCACAGCCTTCTTCAGAACATTAAAATTCCTCTTCCGCTTCCTCCCTTTAACAAAACCCTTTCCCCCCAAACGAGACCTGCCCAACTTATTCTTCTTTGTCACAGGGACTTCATCTTCATCTTCATCATCACAATCAATCTCATTCTCATCCAGCGTAAATTCTTCATCATCGTCACTATCATCATCTACTTTCTCCTTACCCTTTCTCCCTATTCGTTTTTTTTGCTGACAAAAAGATTCTTCTTCTGATCTCTTCGAAAAAGTCGAACCCCTTAAATTAGTTGCCAAACTGCTGGAGAATTTACTGGCCTCTCTTATATGTTCTCTCTCTTCCTCAGAGATAGTGTAATCAGAATCCGATGATTCAGAACTCACCAAATCTGAATCAGAATTAGCCACCAATACCCTTCTCCGATGACCAGAAATCTCCTCACACTTCTCTTCCACAACCGGGTTATTGTCTATAAATTCCTCATCAGTAGAACTCCCTTTCCCCCTCAACCTAAGATTCAGTCTTGGTTTCTTTTTCATATCTTTCTTCAGAACCTTAAAATTCCTCTTCCGATTCCTCATTTTAACAAAACCCTTTTCCCCCAATCGAGGCCTGCCCACCTTCTTATTCATCTTTGTTGCAGGCACTTCATCTTCATCTTCTCGATCAATCTCATCCAGTGTAAATTCTTCATCATTGTCATCATCATCATCATCACAATCATCCTCATAATCTTCTTCCTTGTATGAAACCTTCCTTTCCTTCAGTGGCTTCTTCATCTCTTTTATCTTCCTACCCGAAGCACCCTTTTGACCTTCTGGTTGTCCTAACTTCTTCACTTTCTTTTCATCCTCTTGCTCCTCCTCCATCTCCTTGGCCTCAAATTCCTCTTCCGATTCACCTCCATCAAAGGAAGAACAGTATTCATCTGACTCTTCAAAGTCTTCATCTTCATCCACCTTATAGTCCTCGTCTGATTCATCTGAACCCTTGAGTTTTGATCTAACCTTTCTCCCCGTATTCTGCTTGTACCCAACCTTGCCTCCACTCGCCATCTGTTCATTACACCCAAAAAATCCCAGAACCAACATTTAATAAAATTGAGTCATGTAAGAATCCATATACTGCAATTGATCAAACATCAATAATATTCAAAGGAAATAAATAACAACAGTCTAGAATTTGTCTATTTCTAGTTTTTGCTCTGCGCATTTAAGGTAACTTAATAATTACGATAAGTCCAAGAATTTCAAATAAAAATTACCAAATGGTTCTAAATATCAATCTGGGTATGGCCATAAGATAAAAAAGAACAGAAACCCTAGACCATGAGATTTGTCGATACTTACTCGGTATTTAAATGAATAAATGATCAACAAAAGTCCGTGTAACGAATAAGAATTGGAAGGAAAACAACAAATAAAGCAGGAATTAAAACGATTTTTAATTCAGTATGATCTGCTTTGACCCAACTACTATTATAAATAACAGACCAGAACAAAAACCCTAGATATAAGATTCAGTACGTTACAGTGCTCTCCTTCACCAATTCACCTGGATTTCAATGTCATGATTACAGATTCACTAAAAACCTATCAAACAACAAGAATTACAAGCAAAACAACAACCGCAGCGTAGATAACTTACCAGGCTATAATCATTCAATTTCATTTCAGAGAGATACACAAAAAACGAATCTAGAGAGAGAAAATTCACCGTCCAACAGAAAATTAACGAAACATAGAGAAATATTCGTCTGAAGATGTAAGAAACAACACCAAATGACAGAAAGAGCTAAAAAGTTGAGTTTGGATTGGATTTGACTTTTAGAGAGAGAAGGGAGGGAGGGAGAGAGAGTAGTCAGTACCCGCGAGGCAGAAGACCAAAAAAGGGGAACAATTTACAGCTACGATATATCTGTTGAAATGCTCTTGATTCGGTTTGTATTTGTAGATAAATGCATACAGTTATTAGAAGCAATCTGTGGATTGTTGGTACCTACAGTAGACGCAACTACGCTTCGTCATTGAGGCCTTGGGTGAAGTTCCGGAAATGCCCTTTCTCTCGCCATTGTCAGAGCAGCTCAACTGAAACTTTTACTTATTCTCACAATGGTTTTCTTTACTTTCCGTTAATTAGGATATCATTCCTCGTTAATTCACAAATATAACATTTCATACATTAAGAGTGTATTATACGTTGCACGTGAGAGAATTATAGAAAACAATTTTTTTTTTGTGTTATATGTAATTAATTTAAATGTTATCTCAAATTTACTAAATTTTTATTCATATCATCATTATTATGCTGTATGAATATGAAAATTTTAACAAGGTAGATACGGTAATAAAACAATAAAAAAATTCATGATATAATTTTCATATTTTCTATGGATGTAGATGGATCGTTTATAGTTTTCATAATTTTCATAATTATACTACATGAATAATGTATAATTTTCATAATTTTTTATTAGATGAAAAATTTTACATTTCCCTTATGTCGGGTTGTGTAAAAAGGATTCCCATGACACTGCGTTTGGTACGCGGTAATGCTTTTCAGTAGGAATGAAATGAACTTAGGAATGGAATGGAATGCGCATTACCATTTCAATATTTGACAACTGTTTAGGATTAAATGCTGGAATGGAATGTTCATTCCATTCTTATGTTTGGATAAAATAATTTTTTCATTGGAATAGAATCAATTTTAACCAAAATATTCAAAATGACTAAAAATAATTAATAATAATTTTTTTTATGATTGCGATTGCCTTTAAAAGTTGTGTAAAAAAATTTAACCCCTATAAATTTTAAAAAATTAGAAAACAAATTCCTTCAAAAATAGGTTAAAAAAAATCAAAATAAAAAACTATTAAAAATTGGTCATTCATTTCAAATTAACAACTGTAGTTCTTTACGAATTCAATAGAATATGTGTCAACCCATGTGAACATGTAGGTTGAACCAAAAAATAAATCGATGAAAAACAAGACAACTAGGAATCTCATCTGAATATATAAGTTGAACCAAAAAAGATTTTTCTCCTAACTAGGTTTTTTTTCAAGCTAGGGTTTCGTAGGAAATGGGTGGCATGATTTGAAATGAAATATCTTGTCTAAATATATTTCTAGTGTAACTAGAGTATGAGAAATGATATGAGAATGAATAAAACCAATTTTGCATGAATTAGGTTTGTTGAGAATTGCTCATTGGGTGATTTCATGAGAATATGATAAATTGGGCATGATTATATGTTTACATGATTTTGTGCCTCTTGGGTGTTTGATAAAATGCCTATGATTGATTAAGTATGTTATTTGAATGAAATTGATATAACATGCTTTGTGATGATGTTAGAATGTAATTATATGCTTTATGATATAAGTTACATTGAAGATTTGAAAATGTTCATGTTGTTATTATGATATGTTGAACATGATGTTGTAATTGCAATCGAAAACTTGGTTGCATAATGATATGAAATGCAATAGTTCATTACATTGCATATGCATGAGAAGCATCACATTCGTGGGCATATGACATGGGTGTGGGTGTGTGCATCGTTTTGATCAAACACCATTCTTGGTGGATGATAAGTGGGCTTAGGAGAGTTGGACCAAGGTCTGACGCATGGAAAACTTGTGTCGGGTATAGCAAGAAGGGCTAGATTCTCCCTCGGATGCAAGACCCGACTACTGGTTTCTACACTTCCGGCAGTGAAAGTCCAAAAAAGTATAATGGTGTACGCAAAATCGAAGATGAGATACCAAAATCTGTGTCGGTTTGTTGGACCATTGGTGCAAGTCCAGGAAGTCACCTACCTAAGAAGAGACATGGTTTATTTGGTAAATTGTCATAGGGTGCATAGCATCAATGGCGAGGGCTTAAAAAGCCTAGATTTACATACATGGCATTGTATGTGTTGTGGGAGCTGGTGAAGGCTTGGATTGTATTGCATGTGTGAGTCTTATCTCATAACATAACATGACATTGTGAATTCTATTATTAATTGTATATCCATGGATGGATGCTTATTTAATTGTTAAATTGCATGTGAACATTTCATATGCATCTGGATTGGGAGGTAGCCTCTTTAGGAGATACCCTATTGAGCATGACTCACCCTTTATGGGAATAATGTTTTAGGTGTGGAACAAGTGCCAGTGGACAGATCTTTTGGAATGTGGCTTTTAAGTTGCATTTTTGTAAATCAATCGTGTAATTATTTTTTTAGACTTGTGGTTTTTTATAAAGGATTGTATAATGAACTTATATGGACTATATTTTGTGTAAAATTAGATGTTATATGAGTTTGGGTAAATGTTGTATGAGATTGGGTGAGTTGAAATTGAAAATGATTGAATTGGTGAAAAACTAAGCCCAGTTACCGGTGGCACGTTGATTAGCTAGTAGTAGCATAATTGCTGTGGGAAGCTATTAGTGTCTTGTTTCGCGAGCTCGCGGGTAGTTGGCTCAGCTACTGGTAGCTTGCTAGTAGAGGGCTCAGCTACTGTAGCTCCTCCAAAATTTTTAAAAAAAAATTTAAAATAACTTTGCCAAGCCTTCGGACCTTGAGCCCTTTTGTTCAAAGGATGTAAATGGAGTAATATTAAGAACAAATTGATGTATATTGGACCTTGGAATGGTCAAGTGATTGAAATGTATGTAGGTTATGCGTTTGGGAGTGCTCGGTACAAGGGAAACTTTGTCGAAACTCTGCGTTGGTTTTGATCTCGATGAAGGGGATGTTATGACGTGTTGTCGGATTATACAGCATTCACGGGTACTTTTGCAGATTGATGGGTGATTAACGAGTTGACAAATGACCTCCAGTTTTAGGGGTGTCAGAAAAGCTAATGAAAATAATACTAAGAAAGGAGGAGAAAATTATTTAATTTGGAGGGTTTGTTCCTCTTCCAAAAGTTATTTTTTTTGAACTGAATATATGGGGGTATTTATACGAAAAGAGAGCTTGAAATCAGGAGCCAAAGTCAAAAGGTAAAGTCTTGCAGTTTGGGCATGGCATCCAAACGCTAATAACCCTGTTTGAATACTCTACTAAATCTTCTGGGCTTTTTTCTGCTGAGATGCTGAGCCTTGATCCCATTCAAACGCCACATAACTCATTCGAATGCCTCATGTGTTGACCAGCTACTTAAACGGATTTGGCTGCTGAATGGTAGATCTTGTCTAATTCTTGTAGCTAGTGCGTTTGAATTCCATAGACCCCATTCAAATGCATGTCAAAAAGTCCTAATTTTAGGCTTCTAAGTCTTCATAGCCGGATCCCTTATTGTCTTTTGTCTCCTACATGTCCTATTATCTGACATTATCCTACAAATCATGACTTTCATCCCTATGGAAGCATTATGCAGTAAATGACCTTAATTTTATCTACTTAAATGCAAAACGTATGTAACTAACCATTTCAATGGATCTTTCAATGCTATTTTTAATGGTCAATCAAAGTGGAGTTGAAACATGTCCTACCATGGACGTAGAAGATTTGGAATAAGAAATCCCCATGTGTGTAGAGGATGCAAAGTGACACGAGAAGGTACTCTCCTTAAGTGTTTTAGTCAACTCAAGTGAAAAAGAGAGAAGAGCACTTCAAGTGGACTTGGTCAAGTCTAAGGCTCAAATATGTAGCCTAGAGGATGAGAACAAGTCTCTTCTTGACTGAGTGAGTTTTCTTGTGAGAGGGTGTCATGAGCTTGTCAAGTCTAAGAAGAATCTTGAGTCAAAATGTACCAAACTAGATAAAGATCTTCATAAATCAAATGAACTCTCCAATAGGCTTCCCCAAAGTAATGAAAAAATTGATAGTTTGTTGTCTATGGAAAAGAGTGTAGGTGATAAGCATGGTTTAGGCTACACAAATGAACACACCCACACTTCTTTCAAGATTGTGTTTGTAAAGGGTGTCACCAACCCATCACTCCTACAAGTAGGTGCAAGTACTAAAAATGTTAAGAATGGTAATGGTAGGCATTCAAATAAAAAGGTCATTCATAAAACCAAAACCAATCATGATGCGTGTTGTACATGTGAAGAACATGATCATCATAGTAAAAGTTGCATGAAAAATAGGAAGCCTTGAATTCTCAAGTCTAAATTTTTCTAAGCAACATCATGCATCATCTTCACAAGGACCACAAGCTAGAGTGCACAAGGCTTCTTCTACTCCTAAGGTGAAGATTGAGATGCACACGTCTAGAGAGAAGAAAGCTATTCCTCTACCTATTCCCTGACTTAACTCAATTTTTAGAAAGGGAAACTAAGTTTATGTTTCTAAGGAGGACTTTGAGAAACTCACCGTCTCAACCAAGTTAGAGGCCTCGAGTGCTTCTAGCAAGGTCATGACTCCAAAGAAGTAGGAGAGGTAAGTGTATGGACCTAGGTAATCTAGCATGCTTTTCATCAAACACCCTAGGGTCATACTTTGTGTATATATTTTGTTTTGTTGTCTTGTCGTTTTTTTTATATATGAAAATAAAAAAACTTTTGAAATTTGAAAAACCAAAACCAAAACAAAAAGAAAACTCCAAAAAGAGTTTTGAAGTCAAGTTTGACATTCATTTGTAGGATTTATGTTAATTTCTTTATTTTTTGCATTTCTTTGTTTTGATTACATCTTTATGCATTTTTTTCCTTGTATAAGTTTATCTTGAAAAAAAAACATTGAAAAAGAAAAAGGCAAAAATATTTTTCTTTTGTTAGTTTTTCATTATTCCATGATCATGGTAATTCACACTTTGATTTGCATTTGAAATTGTTCCATCTTTAAGTCAAAGTTGAAATGTGCATTGCTATGAGTCTTAGCAGGAGATATAGAACTTGGTGGCATAGCCCTAATTGCATGATTCATTAGCCAAAATCTCTTTCATCCTAGCGTGCTTGGATAGTGTTTACATTTGAAAGATTCAAAACCAAATACATGCATGCCACTCACCTTCACACTTAAGAGTTTGATTAAAGGTTAGTTACACCCTAATCCCTTAAAAGATGCCAGAGGCCAAGTGTGAGAAAAGAGCCCAATGTGGCCAAATCTAAAAAGGTGAGGCAAAATAAATGACTAAAAATAATTACACTTGAATTGTGAGAGTAATTATGCTTAATTTTTAATTTCTCATTTGTAAAGCTCATAAAGCTCATGCTTGTCATGTTTAGAAGCATACATTAAAGTATAGAATTCACTATAAAAGAGAGGGGGAGTTGTCAAAAAGAGAAATATTAGGACAGTCACTAACCAGTCATGTATTCACTTAGATAATACATTTAGGATTTCATGATGAGCTTATTGATAGTTAAACTAATCAGAATCTTTTTTGTGTTGGAGGTTAGTTTCACACACATTGCACTTGAATTAGTCAAAGTTGAACAAAATTTGAATATATGTGGGTGAAATTGAACCTAAGTGAGGAAACATTGCTCTAAGATGCATGCAATCGAGTTCAAAATCTTTGAATATACCTTAGAGTAATGTATTGAAATGATGAATTTTGGATGGAGCTATTAAAATGGAAGTTGCTGCATTTTTCATGATTATTCAAATTTTGAGCATTAAATTTGAAAATTCTATTTAATTTTGATCCAAATTCATCCATGCATTGCATTGAATATCATTTAGGCTTAATTTATATCATGCATGCATGTTAGGACTGATTGAGAATGGGTTGAAGTGGGCTGGACTGTAGAAAACTAAGCGGTGAGGAAGTGGGCAACCTCCTCACCGTTCAAGCGACCTTGTGTTATTCGGTGACTAGGGTTTTAAAATCGTGTTTTGCATGAATCTTGGTATCCCCAACCCACTCAATAAAGTCTTAAGCCTCCTATAATCCTAACCCAAGGTTTGTAAACCTTCTCAAACTCCTTCTTTAGGGATCTAAGGTTTATTCATCATTCTACCAAGAATCCACATGAGTGACACCTAGATCCTTCAGGTGAGTATTGAGATGGCCCCAAGAAGAGAGAAACAAATAGGGTTGAGGATGAGGAGAACTTTGACGAGACTACTTGTTTCTTAACTTAGGAATTTGCAGAGAGGTTCAAACAAGAATTCTTTCTCTGGCCAGTTTTGATTGAAAGGGGAGTAAATACCATGGAGGTAAATCGTTCGATTGTTACAAATCTAACCAACCGTGGATGGACTTGGATGTTTACTGACCACAGACTTGGACGTGTGATGATAGCATGGTCATAGATTTTTATGCACATATACGTGATCTCGATCCTCAGAATGATCATTTTATTACATATATCCGAGTTATTGAGTTTACATCTTCTGCCACTCTCATAGCTACCACACTTGGCATGCCTAGAGTAGAGAATGACTATTTAGGTACGAGACTTATAGAAGACTTGCCTCCTCTATATGTTTTGGTACTTGAGTTGTACGGTATTGATCATATTGGTAGTTGGGTTACACTAATTTTTTAGCAAAATTACTTGACCACATATTATTGGTTGCTGAGTCTAGTGGTCAACTACAATATAGAATTGCAAAACCATATCTTTGAATTTCCTACCTAGAAGGCACACTTGATTTATACTTTGGGGGAAGGATTTGATCTTGATTTTGCAATGATGATATTTGGGTTTATTTGGCGATCCTTTTTAGAGGGGACTGTATCAGACAATCTGCCATTTAGATCTTTGATTACTTGTGTATGCCAAGGGCAAGGAGCGATTATCTAGAGGACTGATCAGCTACAAAACCCCATAAGGGCCTTGAATACGAGTTTGTTGAAGCAAAGTCAAGCCTAGGCTTAGTGTGTTATAGTGGTTGAGGAACAAGCCCCACTTGGTCATCCTGAGACTAGTATATCTAGGACACCACCACCTGAGTCTGGTTTCTAGATCTTTAAAGCCCAGATAACATTATTTGCTGATATGATGGCTGGGGATCAACGCATGATGAAAGATCATCATCTCTTGACTTCTCAAAGGTTGGATGTGATTAACAGCAAGATAACGAGGCTTGAGGAGACCGAATATATTATGATGGGAACAGTTGCACGTACAGTTGGATGACTTAGGAGGTTGCTAAAGGGAAGAAGATTTCTGGAGATCTAGTGCCAAATGACATGGATTCAAACATATAGCTACCCTGACATGATAGGGGGATGGTGGAGATGGTGGTGATGTAACTATTTGAGCTATGGCTTTAGAGACTTAGTATTAGGTCATATGTGAGCACAAAAGTGTTTTATTCATTCATGACCTATACTAAAGTACTTTGCTTATTTTTCTTTGATGAATTTTAGTTTTTGTTGACTTTTTCTTTGTTTAGCTCTATTTTGTTGTTGTTGTTGTTGTTGTTTTTATGACATACTTTTGATCCTATGCTTGATTGATTATCATATTTGATCATGGAGTTATATGCCTTGTTTGTCCCTTAGTTTATGTGCATGATTAGGCTACTTGCTATACATTCTTACCTTGTTGTTATACTATGATTCTATATCATGATTGTTATAGGTCATCATTGGATTTACAACTGTCGCAATTAAGATATGATTATGTTAGGTGACTTAATTCTGTACCGTGCTTGTTGCATGTTGTCATTGGGTTGACAGGGAGAATATTTTAGATACTTATAAGAGGGAGTATATTTTATGTTGTTTGTGAACATAGAAAGGGGGAGTTTGTAGTTCAAATACTCAGGGGAGTAAATTTGCAAACTTGGCATAAAGTCACAATTTTATTCTTGTTTATTTTTCACTTGTTATTTTACTTGTGAACAACAACTAAGGGGGAGAACTTATATATGTTTTTTATTGATAAATCAATTGGTTCTCAAGCATATGAGACAAATTAGTTCAAACATATTACATATTTGCATTTGCATGATGTATACATACTTATGCCTTGCTTCTCTGGTGCTTTCCATACACGTGATTATGCAATTTCTTTCTCTAACATATGATACGTTTCATGAGGTTTTGGGTTTGAGTGGTGATGTGTAGGACTATGATACTCAAGCTTCATCCAAAGATGTAGATCCTTGTATTAGATAGAGATTTAGGACATATGCGTGAGTGTTGAGATTAGATTTATAATTCTTTTGTTCAATGGTTTGGGGTTATAATCTTTATTTCAAAATTTTTGGTTTTGTCACAAAATTGTTAAAGGGAGAGATTGTTAGATCATGTATTTGTAATTAGTTAATTTTTGAAGTCTATTATAAAATCTCAACTATTTTCATGGTCATGATGCTATCAAGTTCAAGATCCGAAAGTGTCATTGAAGGGAGTAGATCAAGTGTCAAAGCTATATCATTCAATCTCTGTATGCACCTTCATGCATAGGACAAAGGTAATGGCATAGACACCTAAGATGAAACCTTACTTATTTTAACTTAGGATGATTAGGATGGAAATGAAATTGAAAGTGATCCAATTATGACTCCTAATTGATTTTACAAGACCATGTTTTCTAAACCATTTATGAGTTTTCAAAACATAGTTTGACTTACAATTGGACCCCTCTTTGAACAACACCCTTTAGTGTTGAAGTGGACAAGTTTTTGCATAATTTTAGGCTCAAAAAACCTGTAGTGACTGTCCTATGCTCACTAGCCTTCGCTAGAGCAGTCTCTTGATGACTTAGGATAAAAAGGAAAAATGCCACGAGGGATCATCACAAGGATCGCTCTATGAGTTCGCTCGAGTAGTTGAACGGTGTCTATGGTTGCTCGAGCGGCCCTAGTCCTTGACTAGTTTGAGACGCTATTTTCCACTGCAGTGCCAACCGCCCTATGATTACTCTCCCAACGATCAAGTGGTCGTTCGTGAATATGAGTTTTCTTATTTACGAAGACTACCCTTATTTCATACCTATAAATAGGGAGAACCTTTCCTACATCTAAGTTAAGCCTTAAGAGAGCCTTTTGTGAAATTTAAGAGATAAAACTATCTTGCTCCCTTGAGAGCTTCCATCGCAACCTAGATCCCTAAGATCCAAAGGCTACCACTAGTGATTCTTTCCAACATCACAACTTTTAAAATAAAAATTTGTTCGTGAAAAAACCTATAGGTGTGTGCATACCAAAGATTGTTAGTGTACCCATAATCACTCGAGGTCTAAACAAATCATGCGGCAGGGAGGTCCAAATGAATCTACACCAGATGTTGGAGAGGGAGTTTTGGTGGAGAAACAAAGCAAGGAAAGGAGCATCTAGCCATGGTATTGGTTGAGGTATAACTATTGAGTATTTGTATGTTTACTTGGAGAATATTTGATTAGGCTTTGGTGAACCCTGAGTGGTTCCCTGCGGTTTTTCCGTGTCAACAAATTACTTGTGTCTTTTATTGATTATTGTACACACTTGCGTTTGTTAGCACACACGCGCACTATGTGTTTGATGTTTTTATTGCTTGATATCCTATCATCGATAGTTGTGCAATTGGATTTGTTGGGATCGATATGAGATTGATTACAACTGAATTAATATAGTATTAATTTAATCAATCGTCATATGTGTTAAGAGTTGTGGTGACTAAAGGGGTTCTTACATTCATTCCTTCATATTTGTGAGAAGAGGTAATTGTGGTAGACATAAGTTTCAATTGATAATTGATTTGGGCTAAAATTGAAAAATGTATTCACCCTCCTCTAGGTATAGTGTATTGGTCTCTAGATGTATAATCATGAGGGAAGATTCATATTGGGTTTCCCCTCCAGAAACAACATGTTTTATCACTTGAATGTACTAAGGCCATAGCTAAACTCATTAATTTTGTATCGATTTCTTTTTTTTTTGGGAGCCGGGGGGGGGGGGGGGGGGAAGGAGAGACTTGAACACTTGACCTTAAGAAGATAAAACCTTCACAATGCAAGGAGTGCCATTAGACCAATGGTCCGTTGGTTACCAAATTATACTTAAAATTGTCTAGTTTAGTTAAAATTAGGACCACCTAATTTTTTTAAGAGATCCAAAAAGAAAATTTTAGGGGCCCTAATTTTTTTTCTAACCATTTGGGGGTCCTAGGCCGCCTAATTTGCCTATGCCTTGGGTTGACCTTGAATCATGGGGGTGGTTGATTGATACTCGAAGATGACACATCCATCTGTTGATCGGAGTTTGCAGAATCTATTAAGGAGCTTAGTTGGTGAAAATCTTTGGTAATGGGATGTCACTTTGGCTCAAGCTAAATTTTCCTACAACTGTCCTACTAGTTGAACTACATGAGTAGTCCATTTCAAGTGATTTATGGGCGAAATACTTTTAGCCCATTGAACTTGGCTGCGTTTCCTACCACTCGTCACTATAGTGGAGATGCTGAGGAACATTCTAAGAACGTAAAGAAATTGCATTACAAGTTCGAGACTAGATAATCAAGCATAATCGTAAGTATCAACGACTTTCAAACAAGCATAGAAAGCCTAAAAATTTTAAAGAAAGTTATTTGGTGTGGATTCATCTATGCAAAGAGAGATTCGCTCATGGGTGCCATGGAAAACTCAAGCCTAGAACTAATGGTCCTTTTAAGGTGCTACAACAAATTGGGGAAAATGCACACAAAATTGAGCTATCAAGTGATCATGGTGTCTCAACAACTTTCAATTTTTTAGACCTCTCTCCACAACATGAGGGTGAAGTTGAGTTAGAGTTGATTGCAAGTCGTCTCTAATCCGAGGAGAATGACATCGGAGTATCCCTAGTTCAAGGCCTAAAAGGTGGTCGAAATTTTCCTAAGGTTAAGTGTTCTAAGGTCCAATATATAGGGCATAAGACTATGCTATCTCAGAAACAATAGAGTGCGAATTTTAACTAACTTTGGAGAAAAATTGATTCAACTCAAGAATTTCCATTATGTGTGTCATATATGATTGGAAAATTATATGAGCCTAGTTTCTAACAAAAAAAGGGGGCACAATTTTGACTTTTCTATGAGATATGGTCAAATTAGTTAAGGGGTGTTTTGTTGGACTGATGGTTTTGTTGAAGTTGTCTCACCCAAGTTTTGGGTGGTTTTTTCACCTCTTAATTTAAGATTTCTTAGAATTTTACTAATCTTTGAAGTCCCCAGGTCACTATTATGTTTTTGTGGTTACTGGTCAAGTTGGTCTATGACACTATGTCTTTTCATTTTCCTAGTTTAGGACTTTTGTTTTTTTTTTTTCCTTTGAAACTTGGTATTTTTTCTTGAAAATGCACCTATTCTGGAGGGTTGTTCCAGATCAGTACTTAAGCTCTAAATCCGTGTGCTTGAAAATCAAATTTTGAGAATGAATGAAGCAATACTTTTCTAAAAAGAAGAAATATTTTTGTTCTTTGACTACGTATCTCTTTGGTCATTTCCTTAGAGTGGTGAGTTTATCTTGTTCCTTGTGTGTGTACTTGTCGGATTCTCTACTTCTCCACATTTTTGGCGTCAACTTATTATTGTGGTATAGTAAGAAAGCTAGATGAATGTCAGATCATTTTGTATGGAATCTTGTATACACATTTTAACTAAACATTACTCCAATTGGGATCTTATATATTCGACAAAAAACCATGGATACACAATTTTGATCATCACTTAAAATAATTGTTCCAGGTCTAATTTCTCATACATATTTTAATCCAATCAAATCAAATTGAACTCGACAATAATGTAGCTAATGAGAAAAATATTTCTACTTTTTGTCTAATTACAACCTATTATTAATTTTCAGTGGAAGTACTTGCCTTTAATATTAAATTTGGGTTTAATAGACAGAAAAGTAAATGCGTATATATAGGCATACTTATTTGGGAGAGAGAGCCAGTGGAATTGGGTTCAAATCAGGGATATCCGTAATTCATAAAACTAATGGAAATTTCACTACCTAAGTTGGTAATCCTAATTCTAAAAATGCAATGCGTAGCAATATTTTATAGTAAAACACACATGCACACATAGAAGGAGAACCAAACCTATTTGGGTGAATATAGTGTCGAGATTAGCATAAGAAGAAAGTTTCATGACGTCGAGATTGTATAATCTTTTGAGGTTCTTTCCTTAATTCTTCTCAACCTGATTCCTATAGCATCTCTGACAGGTTGTGGTCTGTATGACCAACCAGAAGTAGACACGTGGTGCATTCTGTTAATAATTATAGAAGTAATGATTCTCGTGATATGACATGCTTGGCCTTGGTGCATCGTCATGGGAGATGACCACTAGGATTTCCTCGGCGTTGCCATGAATGCCGATGAATGGCTTTTGGGAATCTCATGTTGAGTGATGCTATCCTTGGCATCGGCATAGGAAATGCACTAGGATCTCCTCGACGTTACCATGAATGCCGATGATGGATCTTCTCAGTTCAAACTGAAGATTATTGAGACCAAGAGAACAGGATAAGGGGCCTAAGAAATGATTGATCTTACATGTTGACCACATTAGTTGGCGCAATGTAAAACAACTAGCTCTGCATTGGGAATGCCCCACTTAGGACTAAATGAAGGAATGTCTTACAAGGAGTTGTACTCAATTGTCAAATTGCATGGGTCCTTTATCCCATGTTGTCAGATCTACCAGGATAGTACACTAAAACCAATCATGGGGGAGGCCCTTAAGGATGCAATAAATGCTCCTTATGAGCATATAACAAATAACCCAGAGGTGTTTAATGCTCAGGAAGTAAGGGAAAGAGAACTTTAATCCTTCGGTGCCCAACAGCTAGGAAGTCTTTTAAGGGTCACATTTCACTCAACTTGGTATTTGTTCGTTGTCATAGTAAAAGACTTATTCTCTTCTCATTTACTAGAGACAAGAAGAAGGGATTTGGTGCTTATAATAAGAAAGATAAATCATGCGGACTCAAGCTAGCAAAGAAAAGACCTATAGTTGATTCAGGAATGAAGTGCAAAGACAAACGAATATTGTAGAAGGAGTACAACAAGCAATCAAAGGAATGTAGGCATTCGTAAGCGTAAAAGGGCTATAAAGAGAAGTGAAGGTCAATGTCACATATTTATTTTTGTAGAAACGTGTTGCCTGACATCATATCGCATAGTGAATGTTTGATGTTAGTCCTAGTGATAAGCAAGGACTTGGATGTCGAAGGATTAATGTCATTATTACTCGCCAGATTGACATATAGGTAAAGAAACAAGGATTGAGGTCAAAGAGGTACCTAGCTCAATGCCCAGCTGCCTAACAAGGTAAGAGAAGCATCCCTACTGTCTCAGGGGTGAGCTAGTTAGGGGGCCTCCTGCCAATGGGGATCGTACAAATATTCTTGGTAGAAGTACTCGCCCACCAGGAAAGTATAAATAGAACTCTTCGACGAGAAGAGAAGGTATGCTCTCACAACCCAGTACTGGGCATTTTGTCTTCTTCCCTCCTTAGAAACTGACTTAAGCGTCGGAAGGGAATCGTTGGAGACACCTTTGGCCTCCCTTCTAACCCTTCTTTGTGATCTATAGGTTTTCGTCATTCCCAAGCTTAAGAGCCACCCTCGAAAGTGCTACTATCTCACTATTGTGCAAGAAATCACCCGCACAATTTGGCGTCGTTTGTGAGAAATATAAGAACTTCCCTGTAGCCAGCATGATGGTTAACACTCAATCAAAAGACTATACAGACGAATACCCATGTCACCAGAAGAAGACCAATCCTCTCTTAGATGTATCGGTGTCCAAGTCAGTGCGCCATTCTCACAACTTGAACTAGGACCAAGCCATTAGTCAGGAGCATGCCAACCACTATAGGCGATAATTCCAACACATTGTACCAAGCCTCATGGGGGGTAGGGACAAACCCCCCATGAGGCTTGGTCGTAGTCCTAGTTCAAGTTGTGAGTATGGTGCACCCTTCGCCCGTGATTTGGTGGAACTCATAGAGGAACAATTGGAGGGTTGATTCCAATAGATCGAAGAAGAAAATGTCAACATGTTAAGCTTGTTAGATGAGTTTGGATGTTTAGGGGGGTCGAGGACCCTTAGTCACTCTGCTAGGACCAGGTCCTACCAAGACAGGCTAAAGCGGACTGATCTCCATTATCACCTTACATAGAAGATGAGAAATTCCAAAGACCTAGAACCTGTTCGCCTATATGGTGAAGAAGCTGGTGCCCCAAGGAAAAGGACCAGACATTTAGCTGACGATGATCTTCTTTGTCTCTCATGAAGGGAGGAGAGGGATGGATTCAAAGAGGGTTTTACCCTCTCTATGAAAGACATCGGCATAAGACGCGACACATACATTAGCTAATATCTTACCATACTATAAAACAATCAAATTAGGGATAAGAGTCCTTAAAAAGACTTCCCTAATTGTTAATTTACTAGAATTTTAAAATATTTAATTAGTTCACTTCAATCAAAATATTACGTCTATCCTTTGTAACTATTCTCAACATTTTTTTTATGAGCAATGCAATGAAACCCAAAAAAATTACATCTCAAATGTCTATTATCCATTTAAATAAGTTAGTTCTATTAATTTTTTCAATGAGACCCACTCATCCCACACTTATCTATAAAATAATATGCATTTAAATTTTAACTTTTAAGCTTCCTTTGAGTTATGTAATATTTAAAAAAAAAAAACTACTTCAAAATTTAAACTTTCAATCATATTTTTTTATTATTTAAAATGTAAATGAATATTATTTTAATGCTAATAAAAATTATCCAGAGATATTACAGTCATGAAAGGTTTAGTAGTAAGGTTATAATATGAAAAGATAATAAATTTCACACATCGCACGAGTTGCCCACTAGTGTGCGTGTGTATATAAGATAGTTCAACCTAAGTTTTAAGTTACATAATGATGATAAACTTCATTGCAAAAATCGGTGACAACAGAAAAAATATTCAACTCAGAAACACCAAGACCCGAAATTCTACTACAAAAATACGAAAACCTGATCAAACTCCTCATAAATGTTGAAGGTTACAACTAACAAGTCTTTTACACTTCACTGGCTAATAACATAATGTATGAATGCAACTCTACGAAGAGGAACTTGCATCTTAGGGATATAGATGCAGAACTCTCAATTCCCTCATTCACTCCCATACTATAACAACTTGGACCCAAGCTCCGGATAGTCAATCATAACTAGCATTTAAGAATTTCAACAATTCGGTTCGTTTATTTTCTGCCAACTTATCCTCCTTTGATTTATCGAGCTTCAACAGAATCTACAAATGAACAAGAAAATTCATAACCAATCTGCAGATGACCACCATCTATTTAGAAAGAGCAAATTGCACTTTGTACCCTAAAAGTTTTCAAGATTCTCACTTTGCACACTCAAATATTAAATTTCTCACATTGTACCTCAATGTATTAGAAGTGTTAAAATAAAACTATTTTGTTAGCATTCCGTTAGTTTTTTCGTCAGTGTCAATAGACTGACTTTTGACCACAAAAAAAAAAATAGAAGTTAACAAAAGGGACACATTGCAACACTTTTGATACATTTAGGGTGCAATATATAATATTTAATATTTGAAAGTGCAAAATGATAATCTTTAAATATTTCACAGTGCGTGCGAAAAAGCCAATTTAAAAATTGTGGTTCATCGTTTTGTTGACGATGTTAACAGACTCACCTTTTTACCAGACACAGCACTGCGACGAACGCCATCATCTTGGTCATGCTGTAGAAACTGGATAACACGGATATCATAGGTTTCTAATATTAAAAAAAAAAAGATGGAAGTGCAATTTAACCAGTCCAAGTATCCAAGTACAAGGAAAGAACCTTTGAAAGCTGCACAGGGCTGCCACTTCCCTCATGCTGCTGCTTCTATACCACTCCCATTGTTAGGACAAACATGAGCCAGAAACAACATCCAGGCAAGCCAATCAAGTGCCCAGCCATCATGTCACAGACCCCAGCTCCAATTTCGAAGAGCCATTCCAGAAAACGGCAGCAATTACTATTAGCACCTCATGTAATAAAATTTAATGTGACAATTATAAACGCCCAGTAAAATTGCTAAGATGCATAAACCATTACCACGGGCAAAACTGCAGATATTAAAACTAACCCTTAAATAACTAGTGAAAACAACATATATTAATATGCAGGCAAGAAAGCTACAGATAGGATAATGGCCTACCTCTTTATCAATATGCTTCTGATGTTTATGGCGACGGCTCTTTCCTTTCTGTTTATCCTTTTTCTAAAAGGCCAAGAGCACGTTAATAAATGACACAGTGGGGCAACCAAACCATCTAATGATAACCAATTACTCTTAAACAACCACCTTTTTAGTCCTGTCATGCTGTTTGTGTCTCCTTGAATGATTTGATGATTCATGTTCACCATCAGACGAACTGCAGCAGTAAAGATGTCAGTAAGCTAGTCATGATAAATTCAACTGTCCTAAGCTGAAATGGAAACAGACTTGATAAACCTAAAAATTATTGAGGCTATGGAGGAAACCACTCTGATGAATGGCAACAATGAGTTACATTTGAGGCAAGGAAATCCCTTCACTCGGAACCAGGAAGTTGTACACTGATTCTCCGTGGTGTTCTATGGATGCAGCTAGTTTGTTTTGATATACCTTACCATCCAGCTTTCTCAATACTACTAATGCCTTATATATACAAATGTTCTGCTTCAAACACAACATTCATCCACTTTCCAGAATCAAGCTTCTAAGATAAATGGAGCCTATTTTCTTTTTATATTAGCAATAATCAGTATTATCATTAGATTATTCATTGTCTGCATTGATTCACCAACCCATCGTGCATTGTAAAAGTAATTGTCTATCCTAAAATTTATATGCTTCAATTCCTGCCTGACTTCTAAACACTTTATTGTATTCCTGTAGCTTTGCTTATAATACTTCCTAGGGAGTGCTGATTGCCCCCTTTCTTACTTCTACTTTGGAAATACCCCTGCTCATTGTGCTAGTTGGAGCACAAATTGCTTACTGGGGAATTCAGACTTTCAGAGTAAGCCCTAAACATTTTATTTTTTTTTAGGTTAAGTGAGTAAGCCCTAACATTAGCAATTGCTGAACATATATTTTCCTGGTTCGAAATAATTTCTTGTGGAGTTAAAAAAAAAGGGTAAATTGTTCGGTAATAAGAGGCATTAACTATTTAAAAAACTGAATTAGGAGAATTTCTAACTTCGAACCATAGGGAGAAAAAATGAGAGATTATAAACACCGTCGTATAAAGATACCACTTCTATAACCTAGTAGCTTCTAAGCATCCAGAGAGATTTTCTGTTTAACATACCATATACTCATGCAAACAGGTTTGAGTAGATGTAAGAGGCTATCAAGATGAAAACATGAAATGTGTCTAGCCAAATTTCTTTGTAGTAAATATGATGGAGATAATGCTTTTCCATTTATTCTTGTGGCCAAAAAACATGGGAGAGAGATTGCACTGAGGAGCGACATTTTTCAATGAAAATTAAAAACATCAAATACTAGAGGATTTAGTGAATGAAGTATCCCATATAATATGATGTCCCTCCGTTGACAGGTGGCATCACAACATTCAATGCACAACACGACATGGCAAGGACACCTCTCCTGCAGATCACAAAATCCATTCCCTCGAAAGTGATGACATCAGCATTAGAGGGACAAGATGGCACGACAATAGTCTGCCTTCCATCACAATGGAGAAGAAAAAGGGCAACTCGACCTCGAAAAAGGCACACCACCACAAAATGCTTTAGAGAAACCCAGGATGACAAAATCTGACCCCTTTCCCAAGAAAGCAAGCCCCTTGAGTTTGGAACCCTAAACAAACTGCTTGTGATAAGCCAGAGGAAAGTGGGATAACGTCAAGTCATCATGCCCCTTATGCCCTGGGCAACACACGTGCTACAATGGCCGGGACAAAGGGTCACAATACCACAAAGGTGAGCTAACTCCAAAAACCTATCCACAATTCGGATTGCTGGCTACAACTCAGCAGCATGAAGCCAGAATCGCTAGTAATTGCCAGTCAGCCATATGGCGATGAATTCGTTCTCAGGCCTTGTACACACCGCCTGTCACACAATGGGAGCTGGTCATGCCCGAAGTTGTCACCTTAACCGCAAGGAGGGGGATGCCGAAGGTAGGGCTAGTGACTAGAGTGAAGTCGTAACAAGGTAATCGTACTGGAAGGTGCGGCTGGATCACCTCCTTTTCAGGGAGAACTAATGCTTGTTGGGTATTTTGGTTTGACAATGATGCACACCCAAAAAGAAAAGAGCTACGTCTGAATGAAACTTAGAGATGGAAGTCTTCTTTCGTTTCTTGACGGTGAAGTAAGACCAAGCTCATGAGCTTATTATCCTAGATCGGAACAAGTTGACTGAATCCCCTTTTTTTAGTCCCCATGTCCCACCATGTGGCAACATGAGGGCAAAAAAAGGAAAGAGAGGGATGGGATTTCTCTCGCTTTTGGCATAACGGGCCCCCAGTGGGAGGCTCGCACGACGGCCTATTAGTTCAATGATAGAGTGCGCCCCTGATAATTGCGTTGTTGTGCTTGGGCTGTGAGGGCTCTCAGCCACATGGATAGTTCAATGTGTCATTTGCGCCTGACCCTAAGATGTGGATCATCCGAGGCACATTAGCATAGCATACTTCTATCTTCCAGACGTATAGCACGCAGGGCTTTGAACCCAAATACATTACCCACAATTGAAGTAAACATATTTGTAACAAAACCTTCTTCAAAAAGATCTAATGGGTAGGATGGCCAGTTGGTCCAAATCTAGTGTGGATCGTACATGGACGATAGTTCGGGTCGGCAGCTCTCCTAGGGTTCCCTCATCTAGGATCCCTAGGGAAGAGGATCAAGTTGCGAACAGCTTGATGCACAGTTTTTTTTTATCCATGGGCAATGAGTTCTGATGTATTGGGCGTATCTGTATTTATAGAAGCTTTAATTTTGTGCTTATTTTAATTGTTGGTTCAGTTTATGCATGGCGAAAGGGGGCATTGGAATGGTCTTAGCTCCTGAATATTCAGACAATAAAAAGACCACCATTGTATAACCATTCATCAACGGATGCCGCTTCTCAGATTGGGTAAAAGTGAAAACCGATAACTGCAGAAGTAGGAATAATGACACCTGAGATAATATTGTTTCCATAAAGTAGAGATCCAGAAACAGATACCTGCGATAAGACCCATGGAGAGCACAAGAAACCTACTAAATGCCTAAAGAGGTAAAGTCCACCAATCTTATTTCATTGCTCAATCGACCACGAGAAGTCCATCCTTCAAAAGAAGAAATCATGACACTCCTAAAGGGAGAATAGGGTCGTGCAAATAAATGAGGGCAATTGTCAATCTTGGCCTGGGCAGGGCTTGGATGGCTTAGTCTGCTCTAGGACGCTTCCCACTGCTAACTGGATTGGACTTGACTGAGATCCGATGAAACTCCTGAAAAGGGAAGAAAGGGAGGGCGGGACGATATCCGGATCAATACATGAAATGTTAGTCTAGATTTGAAGCTAGAGGATCAAAACTAAGACATTTCTTGAGCAAGCATCTTGATGAGCATTGTGGTCATCTTTGTATTTAAAGGCTCTTGGATCAATGAAAATGGAATGTTGAATATTATGATAAACTTTCTTGTGAAGTTTTGAAGATTAGGTTCTTCTCAAATTGAACCATCGGAGATTTCCACCACCCCTCCCCCCCGAAGCGGTTTTCTCCCTCAATTCTATCCTTATTTTATTTTACAAATCACCCAAAATCATACACGTAATAGAAGGTCACATCATACTTTAGGCTAGGCCTCCTAATAGCCAAATATTCTCTAACAAATCAGTTATAAAAGCAATGATTACTGTAACAAAGGGAAAGCCTAGACACTGCCCTAAGCAAGAGAAACCCTCTTGTACTCGGCTTCTTCCTCAAGCAATGCACAAATCAAGGAATAAAAGTCTTCATTACAAC
Source organism: Ilex paraguariensis (assembly GCA_963454935.2). Taxonomy (NCBI): domain Eukaryota; kingdom Viridiplantae; phylum Streptophyta; class Magnoliopsida; order Aquifoliales; family Aquifoliaceae; genus Ilex; species Ilex paraguariensis. The sequence goes on from CAUOFW020002558.1 coordinate 584,100, forward strand.
GAACTACTACAGCTTTTCAGCACAATGAACCACTCTAAATTTGAGCATTCTTGCCTATTTTAAATATATAGATATTATTTTTTTTTTGTTCAAATTTAAGTCGAAACTTATAATTCACGAATCTAAAATTTAGAATTCCGATTCATTATATGAATCTCAATTTAACAACTATGTTAATGACGTAGAAAGTTGGAACCAAATTGGAAAGGACTATACCTAGTCAAAATAGTGGTCAGACCTAGAAACTGTGAGTTGCGGACCGAGGATGGGCGCACTCTAACTCACTCTTGGAATGCGAAACATCTTAGGAAATATTACCACATTCTAGATCACTAATAGAATGTGAAACATCTTAAGAAATATTACCAGTAGTCGATCCAGGTTTGTTCTTTGTACCTTTTCACTAAAAGATGTCGAATAGCTTCCTACTCAGGGAAGCCTATTTATATTTGAAAAAACGAGCTCCCTTTTTAAGGATATTTCTAAGTTTCCATTCCAACATATCTTATCATACGAACTCAAAGGAGTATACGAAACACATACACTGGTTCTTCAGCCTAAGAACTCATTAACTCATTTTGGTGCATTAGATTGTTTAATCTAAGGTAGTAAGCACACTCAGCTTAAACTCAATAATTCAATTGGAAACAACAAGCATGATCACAGGCATACATCCTCATAAGAATGGACGGTAAGTCAACGCTGGAATGCTAGATTACACAATCCAAATAATGAGCTCAGGCTTTTAAGCCTTAAGTTGCTTAGAAAACAAACTAAGGCCTTCCAACCTTAAGAAATTTACAATGATGAATTCCCTAACAAATCAATTATAAAAGCAATGATTAATGTAACAAAGGGAAAGCCTAGGCACTTCCCTAAACAAGAGAAACCCTCTTATACTTGGCTTCTTCCTCAAGCAATACACAGATCAAGGAACAAGAGCCTCCATTACAACTTATGAAGCACGGATACTTCAAAAGGGTCAAAATATCGGTATCGGATACTTTCCATATATGGATATGCGTCCGATACGTTCAAATAAGTATCCGATAAGGCTGGAAAGTATCCTAAAATTTAAAAAAAAAAAATTAAAATATTGAAAACTTTAGGATATGATAGGGATACGGCGAAATATTACTAGAATTTTTTAAAAAGAATAGGAGCACCAAAGAAAATATGTTTGGACCCTTATTTAGAAAAAAAAAAATAAAGAAAATTTATGAATATATGATTTTTGAATGATATAATGGTTAGTTATTATTATATATCTTTGATAGATGTGTGATTCATTTTATAAATTATAATAATTATATTAAATATAATAATAAAATTTTAAAAATATATATTTTATAGACGTATCTTAGTCGTTTCCGTATCTTTTTTTTAAGTTTTGTCGTATCGCCATATCCGTATCTCGCTTTCGTGCTTCATAGATTACAAAGAACTACTACTGCTCTTTAGCACAATGAACATCTCTAAATCTGTGCATTCTTGACTATTTTAAATATGTAGATAATATTTTTTATTTTTGTTCAAATTTTGTGTCGAAACTTATGATTCACGATTCGATACGATTCACGATTCTCAAATTTATGATTTCGATTCACGATATGAATCTCAATTTGACAATTATGTTAATGTGATGAGGATCGTGTAGGAATTGAATAGATATTATAGATTAAGTATGATAGTTATTTAAATTTTTTTAATGTTTATCTTTTAAGTAAGTTCTTTTATCTTTTAAGGGTTTATTTGTCATTACTTATTTGTTTTAAGATTTTAATTTCCCTATATAAAAGGATGCATGTAAGGGTTTTATTTAGACTAGACTTTGATTATTGATTATTGATATTGAATCCCGATATTACTTCTTCAAATTCTCTCTATTCTCATCCCTTTCTTCTTCCCTTCTCATCCCTAATTCTTCCATACTACGATCTACATCAATTTGGTATCAGAGCCCAACTTCGATTCATCTAAATTAAAAAAAAAAATTATTGTTCATCGTGCACACGGCTCATCATGCGTTGTTCACTATTCATCAAAAAACATTGTTCATTGGAATAAAAAAAAAATCAGCAAAAAAAAGAAAAAATACAATTGTCCCCAACAGATTCAAAAAATTGCAACAATATCCCAACTGTTCCAAAAATTACAAAAACACCCCAAAAAATTTGAAAGTTGTAAAACCACCACTAGAAGTTCCAAAAATTACAGAATCTTGCCTCCAAAAGTTCTAGAATTGCAAAAACATTCCCAACAGATCCATAAAATTATAAAATCATCCCCAAAAAATTTCAGAATTTCTTCTTGATTATGGTATGCATACTCCCATAGAATTTGTGACTAATTTTTATTCATTGAGAAATTAGAGAATTTGTAAATGGTCCAAAATACATTTTCTTCTATTTAAACTTTCTTGAAATTGTCAATTGCATTCTTAAATTTGTTCTTATACCATTCTCATCTTTCAAGAGTCACTCATGAGTTCCTCTAATGCACATGTTTCAAGAGTCTCGTTAAGATCATCATCGTCGCAAGTCTAGGTATGTCTACAAGGATTCAGCACTTATGACCAAATCAATTAAAGATCCTTCTACATTTTGTGGTACTCCAGATCCCAATCAATTTTTGGATTGGTTAGCTAATTTAGAAGAATATTTTGATTGGCATGACATATCAGATTCCCATTGTGTCCGTTTTGCTAAATTGATGTTGAAGGGTTCCGCCAAGCAGTATTGGCAAGCAATCCAAAGAAGCCTAGATCCCTTAGGAGAATCACCTATCACTTGGGTTGAAATGAGATATAATTTGAAAGAAACGCATTTGCCTACTTCTTACATGGATCAAGTTTATGACCAATGGCTCAATCTTAGACAACATTCTTCTAGTGTCTCTGATTACTTTGCCCAGTTTGATTATCTTATGTACTTGTGTGACATTGTTGAAGAACCTTGGACAATTGATCGGTTTATTCTTGGGTTGAGACACAAAATTAGTACAGAGGTCAAGCAATACACTTTTAATACGTTAGTTGCAGCCTATCAATATGCTCTAAAGGTTGAGAGATTTTACAAGAAATCCAACTATAGCTTGATGAATTTTCAATCACAGCCTGCTGATAGGACATCTTCAAATTTTAATTCCATCACATATGAGTATCATGATTACTTGAATGATATCCATGTTGTTTCTGCAAATTTTTCTAATTCTAGGGTAACCATGGATTTGGATGACACATTTCCACCTAAAAAAAAAGATGTTACTCATGTCAACTACCAATCCCCTTGTCCAATTTTATCAGATCAAAACTCACCTCCATACCAACAAAAATCAATACCCGAAAAAAGTGAGTTTGAGCCTTTGCCGAGTCAAATGTTGAGTCACCACTTGTAATGGAACTTGCTAAAAAATATGTCGAGTCCACACTTATGAAAGAAGTCAAGCATATTGAGTAACCTATTTCAGAATCTTTTGGTGATTGTTTTGTGTCTCCTATTTTAAGTCAATCTAACTTCGTTCTCAAGTCTTTCCCATCTGAAATAGTTGACTTTATTCCAACTATCAAGATTTCATATGAGTTGGTACTTAATTATTTTCACCACCAAGGCGTTCTTGTTACTCCTTTGTCATCGATGTCTTATCCCATTGAATATTTTTTGTTGAAACCTAATGAGAATCGTTTTGCTATTCTTGAGTTTGGATCTAATGCTTATTTTTCTAATTTTTCATTGAATGTTAGTATTAGTCCAGATTTTTATTTGCAGGATATGCTACTTAATTGACGTACTCAAGAGCCTCCTATTTATTCAGCCAGTGTTTCTATAGGTGGAATTGCTTGTTCTTCAGTACTAGCTCCAGTTCTTATCTTTCTACTTCCATCGCCTATTTAAGAACAAATAAATGATGTGCTACGTGACCAATTTACATTGCTACGAATGGAGATTCTTGTATTTATTTTGATCGATAAAAAATGTTGATAGCTCTTTCATTCTAGATGAGGCGTTCTATCATCTTCATGCTGCTCTCTTAAAGTACTTCTACTTTGAAAACTCTCCAAATGAGAGTTTTTTCCAACCAGAGGAGAATGATGGGGATCGTGTAGAAATTAGATAGATATTATAGATTAATTATGATAGTTATTTAGATACTTTTAATATTTATCTTTTAAATAATTTTTTTTACCTTTTAAGGATTTATTTGTCATTACTTATTTGTTTTAAGGTTTTAGTTTCCCAATATAAAGGGATGCATGTAAGGATTTTATTTAAACTAACCTTTGATTATTGATTATTGATATTAAATTATGATATTGCTTCTTCCTCAAATTCTCTCTCTATTCTCATCTCCTTTTTCTTCTTTTCTCATCCCCTTTTCTTCCCTTCTCATCCCTAATTCTTCTCTACTATGATCTACATCATAATGACATGAAAAGTTGGGACCAAATTGGGAAGAACTATACCTAGTCAAAAGAGTGGTCAGACCTAGAAACTGAGTTGCAGACCGAGGATGGGCGCACTCTAACTCACTCTTGGAATGTGAAACATCTTAGGAAATATTACCACACTCTAGATCACTTCTGGAATGCAAAACATCTTAAGAAATATTACCAGTAGTCAATCCAAGTTTGTTCTTTGTACCTTTTCACTAAAAAATGTTAGGAAGCCTATTTATATTTGAAAAACGAGCTCCTTTTCTAAGGATATTTCTAAGTTTCCATTCCAACATATCTTATCATACGAACTCAAAGGAGTATACAAATCACATAGACTAGCTCTTCAGCCTAAGAGCTCATTAACTCATTATGGTGCCTTAGATCGTTCAATCTAAGGTAGCAAGCACGCTTAGCTTAAACTCAATTATTCAGTTGAAAATAACAAGCATGATCACAGGCATACATCCTCATAAGGATGGACTGTAAGTCAACGCTAGAATGCCAGACTACATAATCCAAATACTGAACTCATGCTTTTAAGCCTTAAGTTGCTTAGAAAACGAACTAAGGTCTTTCACCCTTAAGAAATTTACAATGAATTCGGGCTTGTCAACCTTTCAAGATTTTCACTCTTCTCAAGCTTTCTAGTCCCTTAGTTTAATTTAAATGCGTTGAAAAATTCTAAGTTTTGGCTCCTCAGCCTTCACAAGCTCCTCAGCCTTAGAGCCAACCAACTCTAACTCTTCAGACTCCTTGGTCTAAAAAAACAAAAGGTATACAACTATAAGCTTTGAAAGCTTTTGATCCAGATTTAACCCTTCAAAAGTATATATATATATATATATATATATATATATATATATATATATATATATATATATACATCTCTTCAAAAGTTTTTGAAGAGAAGAGTTTGCAAATACGTCAGAAAGGAAAAAGAAAAAGATTTGTGTTTTTCAGGCAACCCCCTGCTCAGTCTGATCCTCAGTTTGCATTTCTTTGTGGCCTCCTCAACAGCTTCCTCAGTCTTGGCCTCGTCATCAGCCCAAACCACTGCGAATGCAAGTAAAAAAGGACTTACGTTAGTAGGTGATGCCCAAAGCCGAGGAACCCAAAGACTCTCATCAACTACCCCTCCAAACTCCCAGACATTCCCATACACAAGAAAGAACCCCTTCTTCCAATGTTTATGAGAAATGGGTGTATTGACGATCAAGTCAAGACTCACTTTGCAAAATAGAAAAACCCCTCCAAGGGAGAAGGTTTGAGGTGGAAAAGATGGGAGCATTCATGGACGAAGGGAGGAGATTTAATCTCTCTCTCTCGCCAATAGACAAGAAAACCAACCAACAAACTCCACCCATTGGGGTACAAACGTGCAGGAGATGAGTTAAATTGGCACAGGACCGATCTGATAAAAGGATGTAAAGGAAAGTTGAGGCCAACCTTGGAAGCTACTACAACGTTCGTCTTTGGAAAGGGCATGGACTATCACTCTCTCAGGAACCGTATTTCTCCTTAATTGACCTAGCATGTAACTCAATAATTTACACACGCCGTGGAACAGGTCAGGTCGTCCAAGTCACGAGGTGCCTTATTATTCTTTCGTGAAGGATCGGTAACCACTGGAGAAGATTTTGTCGGTGCGATTGCTAGGGACTTCCTTAGCCCCTTCTTTTGGGGACTTCTTAAGCAACACGAAGAGTATCTATATCCTCTAAGACATCATCAAGATCAATATCGTCATCCCTAAGAGATGAACTCGTCCCAATTAGGGGAGAGACATCCCCAAATAAGGAGGCCATGAAGGATATCGAATCAAAGGTAGATGAAGACACCACTCGGGACATTAGGGCTAACCAATTCAACCTAAGGTATAAGTCAGGAATATTCCTGGGAATAGTCCTCAAAAACTTGAGACATGAATTGTAAAGGAAGGAGATCCTCGTAACAATTAACTAATTAACAAAACAAGGGAAGAGGCCTAGGGTTCTCCCAAGCCACCGGTGATGACAACCCTAAGAACTAAGAAGTGGAAAGAACTAAGTGGAAGCTCTCAAACCACCACCAAGGGTCGAGTGAATCCAAAATGAAGAGGAAGAAAGGACGTACCTATAGGAAGGGTAGACTAGACTTGAACGACGAACACTGTGGACATTGGTGATGGAAAAGACAAAGAACAAGAAAATGCCTCCCTATTTCTTTCTCTCTCTAGTTCGAAGATGACGTCAAAGATGAGAGATGCTAAGGAAAGGCAGAGATCTAAATAGGAAATATTTTGGTGGTTACAACCCCCGATGGCGCATTAATGCCCCATAAAACATGGGACACAAGGCAGCTTGAGAGGCATGCCCCAAAAATCGAAGCACCAAGCAAGTAGATGTTGCCTTAACTACGCAAAAATTGGACAACCATCAGAAACATCCCTACAGTTACACATAATCCCAAGAGCACGAGCTGGACTAGCACGATGCTTAGCCCCAACCACAGGCCAAATTGGTCAAACCTAGTTTGGGCAGAAGGGCAACTTATGACGCCAAAGAAAAGAGCAACTTGACAAACGACACATTAGATTGAACATTCGAGTCATTCCACACCAAATATTGGGCATGGGGTTTACCTAAAAAGAGCAACAGATGAATTTTACCATTACACCTCTACCTTGTGTAGGGGGTCATCGCTTCTAAAAGGCTACTCCATATCTTGGACAGGAGGCTTCCTAATTGCCAAGTATTCCCCAACAAATCATTTCTAAAAACAATTATTACTGTAAAAAAGGGTAATTTTAGACAGTACCCTAAGCAAGAGAAACCCTATTGTACTTGTCCTTTTCCTCAATCAATATACAGAACAATGAGCAAAAGCCTCCATTACAGTGGACTACTCCTGCTCTTCAACAAGATGAACCACTCTCATGCATTCTTATTTGTTTTAATTTACAGCTCATACACTGGGATCACAACCCATTCAATTACTCATACGTCTCAGTATTTTACACCAATAACAGTCAACTCGGCATAGTAGATTACAAGGACTTATCCTTCCAATTAGTCTCACAAACTATTTTTTGAAGATTATATGTTTTGACATCATTGTCAATTTAAGAGTATAAATGACCCACAACAATCCAAATATTTTTGGTTGTATCAACCAATAGAAAGTCAAGACTAATACAGAACTACATTGAGTTAAGTAGCCAATACATGACTAGGACATCTTCAGATGACCGTTGTTTCATGGAAGCACCAAACTCACCAAGCTTCTTAGTTTTCCCAGTCAAATAATCGTTCAAAGAAATAGTTTGTAACGATAACAAAAAGTCTGTGACCATGCTAAATAATTACTTCCATTCAACAACTTCTAGGCTAATTTAGAGAGAAGGGTTATTTGCGAGAGCACCAAAATGACTCAACCTACTCCCTCTGGTACTCCTACCGGTACCAATAAAAGTTACACTCATGTCCGACATGTTCAAACAATAAGATTAATGCAAAACATAAGTACCAACAAAAACTCATAGCCAAAGAATTAAGGTATAACCAAGAAATACCTCCAACAATAGCTAAACAGCGTCCAGGTACCCAAAGAAACCCATACAGTACCGAAGCAGAAACCAAAGAGGCACCAGGGGAAAAATATAAACCCTATTGCCATGGAACAATGGTGTCAACCCTTAAAATTGGCCAAAATCATCAAAAATCCATTCCAAATGCAACAAATCTGCTTGGGTGTTCAAGATCAACCCCAGTCTCACCTTTCCTTATTGATTTGATGCAAAAACAATCAAAGATCTCCTCATAAACGACATATCACAACTCATAACTATAATTATTAGTATCGCACGATACACTATACGTATCGTACGATACGTTACGATACACCTAAAAAATAATACATATCATGTTTTTGTATCATTTTTGCACTGTATCATACGATAAATACGATCCGTGAAGATTCTTCTTCTTTTTTTTTTTGGTTTTTTGGGGTTAAAATGACCTCATTTCACCCCAAGACTTATTTTTAAATTACTAGCCAATGAAATAGCGTCGTTTTAGTGGTTATGGTTTAAAAAAATAAAATAAAATCTGTTATTAATGTTGTTCAATTGAATTAAAAATTCCTGATTAATATTAAGGTTGTTCAAACAGTTGATATTAAAAGTTTGAATTAGAGGTCTTTGCATTTTAATATTACTGAACTATATTGGGAACTTAGATTGTTGGTGGAATATTAATGAAATGCTATATTATTATGAGGCTATAACTTTTTTACAAAGGTATGCATATATTTTATTAATAATTATTTAAAATTGCGCGTATCTTACAATACACGATACATGATATGATACACTATTTTTAAAAACGATACGTCTTCCGATATGCGATTTGACAACTATGCTCGCAACAATAGAAAACCATAAGCCATTCAAAAAATTGAAAAATAGAGACAAATCTGATCAAGTGATTTTGAAAAAATTCTGACATGATTCGAAGTTGATGTCAACAAATTCTAACAATGTCCAATGTTGAACTATTAGAAAATATCCCGGGGATTCAAAAGGCATTAAAGTTTTAGATTATAATCGACGCTCTAATGTCAAGTTAGATTGTGAAGTTTTAGGGATTAGAGAAGAAAGAAGAAAAAAGAAGAGAGAAACGGTCATGAATAGTAGTGTGTATTAGGTCACACAACTACACCCCAAGTTATATATATAAGCATGAAGTACAAAAAACACTCTTAAGTTAAAAATAAAGCATAACTAACATATGGAGAGAAGGCTTCTCAAATCCTCTCTAAAAAAGTTGATTTTTTATAAAATGTTACAATATATATGTATATATACATACCCCTCCAGCTAAATATACATTGGGCCAAGTCAAACAAATGAAGATGATAGAATATCACATAGTGGCTCCCATGACGGTCCACACAGAGGTTACTTGCCTATAGAAAGATCTTCATCTCATCCCACATAGCATTGAACACCTGCCATACTTATATTAACTTCTCAAATTATTGCTAGCCATATCCCGCTGCCCCCTTTTAATTTGGCAACACTAAATCGCATTTATGAACACAACAAAAAGAAAAAAGAAAACTATCCCAAACCCATTCTCCATTCATGAACTCACCTCCTTACTTAAGAAAGGGTGTTAGTAGCCATTTCCATCAAAGTCGCAAAATGTGGCTCATCAATTGTCAATTACGCATGATCTACTATGCAACCTTGCAACATAGTAAGTCACATAGTGCAAACAATGCAAAAAATTAAGCCCTTATCCCCATTTAACCAACACCCTTGATAATGACTGCATAATGTCCTTTTACAAGAATAATATAGCATCAATATGTGGATGGAAAACCTAGACGTAACTCCAACCCTCACAGATCATACAAGCTTAGCAAATGGACTGGGAGCCAACTGGTTTGCAAACATCCATTTGAATCCGAGGGCGCTCTAACTTTCTATATATCTACAGAGACATACAGATTTCATACAGATCCTTTCCTCCAATGAGAAAATCCACATAAACCCATCGACATGAATTTTCGTTTCAACCCACTGCAGCAGAACCAATAACTGACCTCCAAAAACAAGTACCCCTCTTAGCAATAATATTATTGTAGGGAATTAATCTGCGCGTTCGGGATGTCCTCCCTCCACAGAAGGATTATGGCTGACCTGGCGTAAGCCTACGCTTTGTGCCAGTAACTTTTTTACCTCTCTACCCGTTGGGAGCCAGTCCCACATTGGAAGAGATTCGTCTTCCCCCTCGCATATAAGCCTGAGCAATACATGGAGGAGGTACCCACTAGCCACTCCTCCCCCCCAAAAGGATTATGGCTGACTTGGCGTAAGCCTACGCTTTGTGCCAGTAGCCTTTTTACCTCTCTGCCCATTAGGAGTCAGTTCCACATCGAAAGAGAGTCGTCTCCCCCCTCGCATATAAGCCTGGGCAATACATGGAGGAGGTACCCACTAGCCAGCCCAGGGTTATATGCGAGGGGGGAGACGACTCTCTTCCAATGTGACACCGGCTCCCAACGGGCAGAGAGGTAAAAAGACTACTGGCACAAAGCGTAGGCTTACGCCAAGTCAGCCATTTCTGTGGAGGAAGGGCATCCCAAACGCGCAGATTAATCCCCTACAATTATTATAAACTCTTTATCAATTACTATGATTCTTATTTCAAGTAATTACCAGAAACTGTAAACCCCTCAACCCATCTATCTAACTTCATAAAAAAGAGAAATAAACCACAACTTCAAATCAACATAATACCGATCTCAGATGATATTCAAGAATGAAATCCGCATATAAATCAGAATCAATAGAATAGATAAATAACATGAGGATCTATTGGGATAAAGACCTGTAATCGTTGTAGGATGAAGAAGATTGACTGTCGGAACGGTGGTGCCTCCGACGACGTTTCATGTTCGAGCGGTTGCTTTTGCGTATCTTTAGGGTGTCTCTGTCTCGTCGATGGCGACGACGGTGACGACGGTCTCGATGAGACGAAGATGATTGTGAATCGGACGATGGCGATGGCGATGACGATGAGTCTGCCATTGATAGATCCGAGAGAGAGAGAGACAGAGACAGAGACAGACACAGACAGACAGATAGCGGACAGACACAGCGATTGGGCTGCGATTTTGAGCATCAAATAAGCCTAAAACAGCGGACGTAAGTCGGGCCCATCTTCAACTGCTATACGACGTCGTCCATGAAATCTTTTCTTTTTGTGTAAATTGTACCGTTAGTCCCTGAGATTTGCCACTTGTTGCACTTTCATCCCCAAAGTTCTAATTTCGACAATTTCGTCCTCCATGTTACAATATTGACTGACTTTTGTCCTTACTCCTAACTACCATCCCAAAGAATGACGAAAAACGGCACGTGAGTGGCATATGATGGAGTTAGAAGGGCAATCTAGTCATTTAATGGCCCTTCCCACCTATTTATCCCTTTCAACTGTGTTGCCCTATTTAACCTTTTCGCAAGCTAGCCTGAGGATGACAAAGAGGAAAACGATTGACGAAGATGAATATGAAGATGAAGATGAAGACGAAGAGCAAATGAGCAGCTAGCCGAAGGAAGAAGAAAATGGAACGTATGTCTTGCTATTGTGGGAGAAGGACAAGGATGTTTACTTCGTGGACAAATCAAAATTCTGGTAGGAGATTCCTTCGCTGCGAGAATCATACGATAACTTTCAATTGGTTTGTTTTGAGGTACTTAATTTTTTCGAAGGTTAGGCAATATTTTCATTGTCTGTTGTATGCAACAAAGTCGAGGATGTGGGTAATCCATGTGTAATTGACCGAAGAACATCATTTCTGGCTTTCTAGTGAGAATCAAAAGAATAGAAGCACAATTGGCAAGAATTCGACATAGAGAGAAGGTGTTGGGGATCTTACTGATTCTAACATGGGTGGTGGTATTGATGAACTGGAAGAACTCAGACATAAACAAGAACAAAGAGAGAAATCTTGCACCTGGTTATGGATTAGGAAATTAAGAATCTCAAGTGTTGTTTGGTTAGTTCAGAAGGGTGTATTGTTTATGTAATTTAGTGTTTTGTTTAGTCTAGAAGGGTTTGTTTAAATGTACAAAAGGGTGTGTTGTTTGTGTAATTAAGAAAAGGCATTTGTTCCATTTAATTATAAATGAAGTTCTATTGTCTTTTTTTCCAAAGACTTGCTTATTTGTTTGATGGAATGTACTATGTAAATTACAAGAAAACAAGAGGCAAACTAGGTGTACAAAAACAAAAAAGTGGTTCATAGATAATGTTCAAGCTACCTAATTCTATTACATTGTCTGCAAAAACAACTACTTGCAGTAGGATCCAAAATGCGGCATCTACACCATTATCTGTATTACACACCTTTCTCCTTGGCCTGCACACCATCATTATCTAGATTCCCTCCATTCTTCCCCTTTTTGCTGTTGATTGAAGTGATGCAAGAGTTGTACAACTCTGACCTTTCCACAAGAATGGTGATAGATTTGGAGTAGAATGAGGTGGTTTGAACTATTATGATGATATTGGTAGGATAACATTTCTTTTGACCTGCAACTTCTCTCTCCTATGTGGCTGAACACTTTTTCCAACTTCAACACTTGCATTTGCAACCTTTTCTTTCCTCGCATGTAGTAGTAGCTATGTTTCCACTTCTATTCACAACTCTCTGTGCAAAAGTTGGAGTAGTCCCAGAAGTTTGAGCAGTAGCAATCCTAGAAGTTTGAGCAGTAACAGACCCAAAAGTTTGAGCAATTTTAGAAGTTTGAGCAATAGCAGTCCTAGAACTTGCCCTACATCTTTTGTTGTGTCCCTTTTCACCACATTTGGGGACCACATGCATATAAAACAAAAAAATTGTATAAAATAATCATAGATTGCATGCAATAACTACTTCGCTTACGTCCAATTCATGAAATTTTTTTTAGTAAAATCGATGTGTCAAAGAGTGAATAACAAATTTATTCAAACTTTAATAGTCTTTGATTTACCATATTCTGGATTGAAGTCATCATCTTCTCATCATTTACAATTGAACCAGTCAGCCATTATAGGAGTATATGAAACCCAACTAAGTTGAGAAACGACTCTTGATTTCAATAGCAACAAAAGAAGAAGACGAAATCCCAAAATTCAATATTGAACCCTAGTTAGGAAGTACAAACACAAACATTCTTAGGCAACTGAAGAGGTTTAATGGGCGGGAAGGACCATTAAATGACTAAATTGCCCTTCTAACTGCATCACATGCCGCTCATGTGTCATTTTTCATCATTCTTTTAGATGGTAGTTAAGCGTAAGAACGAAAGTCAGTCAATGCTGTAACATGGAGAACGAAATTGTCGAAATTAGAACTTCAGAGACAAAAGTGCAACAAATGTCAAACCTTAGGGACTAACATTGCAATTTATCCTTTCTTTTTCAATTGGTAAACCTTTTTGCAATATATACTTGATTAAGGTGTGGCAAGTTAAACAATTTAAGTCATATTTTTAATTTCAGTTTTAAATTTTTGATTTTTAAAAAAAATTAAATAAATACATAAACAAAATATGTACTCATAATCAAACCAATGAAGTAATTCTATTATATAATTCTCTTATTTGAACAAAGGATATTTATTTCTTTTTCTGTTAACTTCTAAAGTTTTGAAAAGTTATTTTCTCACAAAACGTTACCTCCTGAATTTTAAAACTTTACTCATGAATTTAATAATATAGATTAACTTTATTTAAAATGTCTAATTGATGATAACATGTGTTACACGTGCACCATTATGAGTATAAGTTATTATTTATAATTGATTTAATAATTAGAAAATATATTTTTAATCAAAAGCTTGGAACATATCAAGAAGTATGAAATTGTGGATTATTAGGAAATAATCCATCTCACTCTTGCCTTCCTTCTTCCATGTACCTATTGTTTATAGGAAGAGTCTTGGAAGACTAAATAAAACTAATAGGAGATAATTTCTTACTGTATTGCATGATCAATCCTCCTTAGCTTATGATTGATGATGGATAATCTCTCAGATAATGATATGACTTAGCCTTCTTTTAGATAATTAGCAATGTGTTTGCACCTAAAAGATAATCACATAAGACTTGATGTTGGACTACCTACTATGAGTTAATTTAGTATTTACTCAGCATTAAGTTATAAATATATACTTCATTTTTTCTTTTCATACTATTCATTTTAATAAATTTGCCTATAAGAAAACCTCAGTGATGATTGGTCAATGAACTGTTAGCTCAAAAAAAATTTCTTATAACATTGATAGTTTCTTAGAGTACTTCATAAATAACTATAGTTTCTCTCATAATGTAAATCTATCAAGGCCAATAAAATTTTTCCAAGTAATGTTCTTGCATAATTTTCACTGAATAAAGTCTTGGCCTTAACAAAAAAATACGATATCATTAAAAGACAAAAAACTACAACGGCAGTGGATAAGAGATCCAACAGTATATACAAACAGTGAAGTAGTTAATAGGATGACAATTACGATATCAATACCACACCTATAACTCTAACCGCAATTTAAACAATGATTAAAAATTTTAACCAAGGTTAGGACCAAACCAAATGGCTTAAGTGACAAAACTTCTTATATTAGAATTCAATTATCATTTTACAACAATCCTTGCCAAACAACAATTTTGTAGGAGAAAGAGAATAAACAGTACATATCCTCACTATCTATGATATTGGCTTGCAAATCTACATCCAATTGATATTGGTACAGTGTTGTCTTAAGCATAGAAACTTTGCACTTTCTATTTGTTATATTACATTTTGTAATTGGCTAATTTTGTAAAGTCCATTTTAAGTCTCAACCTTTTCCATGGTCATTGATGTTATCAAGTTGAAGATCCGAAAATGTCATCGAAAGGAAGAGAGATCAAGTGTTAATGCAACATCATTCAACATCTATATGCACCTTCATACTTAAGACAAATGTAATGACCTAGACACCTAAGATGAACCATTAGTTACTTTTCACTTTAGATGAAAATTGAATTAGAAGCAATCCGTGTATAGCTCCTATGTGATTTCAAATGAAAATATTTTTTAAATAATTTTATATTTTAAAAACATAGATTGAGTCATTATTAGACACATTTTGATCAACACCTTTTAGTGCTCAAAAGTGCTAATTTTTGTTTTGTGCTTCAAAAATCTATAGGGACTGAGCTATGCTCACTAGTCTTGGCTAGATATCTCATGATGACTTAGGGAACTAGACGGGAAAAGGCCATGAGGGAACAATACATAGCTCACTTGAGCGGTGCTCATTGTCGCTTGAGCGGTGATGCTCCTGGATAGGATGGGAACGTGATTTTTATTCTAGTGTCAACTGCTCTCCCACCAATTGAACAGTCGTTTGAAAATCTGAGTTTTCTTATTTACTAAAACTATTCTTATTCTGAACCTATAAGTAGGAAAATCTTTTACCATAGCTAGGTTAAGTCTCTTGTGAGATTTCTAAGAGAAAAAAAATACTTCTTTTATCTTGAGAGCTTCCACCACTAACCTAGATCCCTAAATCCAAGTATTACCACTGAAGGAGTTCTCACATTAATTACTATATCTTTGTGAGATAAGGTAATTGTGGTGGTTTATGTTTTTATTGGTAATCAATGAGACTAAAATTGAAAAATCTATTCACCACCTCTAGTTAAAGTGTCTATTACTCTAAATGTATAATCGTGATAGAAGATCCACATCGGATTTTCCCTTCTAGAACGACAATTGGTATCAGAGTGTGGTTGCCCTACGTCCATAGACACTTGTCAGCATTTCTTATTTTTGCTTACATACCTAGTTTTCCTTCTTGAGATCTTCCATCACTACTATGAAATCCCCGAAAACTTGGACTAAAAACAAGATTGATTATGCGAGGTGGAACGCAAAATGCTTGAATGCAAGATTTAGTGCTGTGACACCAAACGAGTTTTGGAGGAACGCTACTTGCGAGACTTATAAAAAAGCATGAGATATCTTGGTTGTTTCCCACAAAGGGACTTCTATGGTGAAGATGTCTAGACTCCAAAGGTATACCTTTCGTTCAAGACTTTGAGGATGCAAGATGATAAAACATTTAGTGAATTATATCCTAAATTGTGCAATATTGTAAATTCATCATTTGTATTAGGTATCAAGGTTGACGATGTAACCATGAAGTGAAAATTTTTGAGATCTCTATTCGAGATGTTTTATGCTAAGGTCACATCCTTAGAAATAAGTGTCAACATGGAGTTGGTGTCGGTTGAAGACCTTGTGGGTCGATATAGAACTTTGAGATAAACACTCCATCCCTAAAGAAATAAAAGAGAATTTTATTGAGCTCAACGAAACAAGAGGGAGGTAAATTCAAGTCACCCCGATTAGGAGAGGAGGACCTAGCCTTAATTGCATGGAAGTTCAAAAAATACTTCAAGGCTAGCAATATTGAGTCCTCAAGGTTGAAAGGAAAGCCGAGTAGACCTACTTCTAAGGAAGGAAGAGAGAAAAGGGTAAAGCTTCCAATGCTATGAATGTCAAGGATTTGGAAATATTACTTTGAAATTCCCTATTTGAACAAAGAAAGACATACTCAAGAAAAAAAGGAGAGCTATGAAGACAACATGAAGTGAAAGTGAAAGTGAGTCCACAACAAGTGTTTACTCATCCTATTCAACTGATGAATAGAACTTTACTGCCTTTTTAGGTTCACCATCCTTTCCCCTTAGAAAAACTTCTACAAGTGAAGTTGAGACAAGCCCTACCACGACAGTAGAGGACTTGGAAGAAGAAATCCCCACATGTGTGGATAATGAAGAGTATTTTGAGGATATTAAAGATGTATATAGCCAATTATATATACAATTCCTTAAACAACAAAAGAATGTGCTTTCATTGAGTGGGAAAACGAACTCAAGTGAAGAAGATAGAAAAGTACTTCATGAGGATTTGGTTAAGTAGAAAGCTCAAATATGTGGGCTAGAGGAAGAGAAAAGTCTCTTCTCAATTGAGTGAGCTTCCTTGAGAGAGAGTGTCATGAGCTTGTTAAGTTCAAGAAGAATCTTGAGTCGAAATGTATCAAACTTGATAAATATTTTCATGAAATGAACTCTTAAAAAGACTCCCTCAGAGTAATGAAAAGTTTGATAGGATAGTATCTATGGGAAAGAATGTGGATAATAAGCTACAAAAGTGAATACACCAACACTTCATACAAGACCGTTTTTATGAAGGGTAACACTAACCCATCACCCCCCACAAGGAATCACAAGTTCTACAATAACTAGAAAATGGTAAGGGTAGGAACTTGCTTGCTCTTTAAAGTTGATTAAATTATAGAGGAATTCCCAAGTGTAGGAAGGGGTATCATTTTTGTAATTCGGTCGATTAATGAGGTCGTCTCAACAAGGAAAACAAATGGCTCAAAAAGTGATGGTTAAAAGAAAAGAAAATGTTGAATTTTGAGAATTGGTTGATAAATTGATCACTTCAAGAAAATAACATTAAAGTAAAGAACTAGTTGATTTGTAAAGATCACCTCATCGGGAATAGGTAGTTTGACTCAAACTCTGTAACTCACTCAAGATTGTGATCAAACGCACTCAAGTGATAGATATTCGTTTAACACCCAAGTAATAAATATGAATGTGTATTCGAGACAATCAAATTGATGACAGAATTTACTAAAATTACAGTGACTATAAGAGTTATCCATGTCAAGTCTTAGTTGTCGACGTGTATACAATTTAATAGTATCTTTGAATTAACCCAAATAACTTGACAATAGACAAGCCCTAGTTTTGAGTCAATACACCCAATTCATGGATGATACTACTTCATCTGATCAAACCGGTAAACGACTACTCACTCATGACTGAATTGAAATTGAAAACAATTAAATAAAACATCATTATAAATTAAAGCAAGAAGAGAAGAATTAAAATTTCCAAAAAAGTAAATACCTTTTATTTAAAAAACAATGAATGTAAGTCGTTTGCAGAAAAAAAAAATCAAAAGTAATTACTTTGTAGGAATTCAATGCTTGAATTAAAAAAAAGCTTGTAAAGTAAAACAATGAAGAAAGCTTGAAAGAGAAGAAAAAAAATCTAAAACCTCAAAAAGAAAAAAGAAAAGAAAAGACGGTGAATTGAATGATGGAATTGGAGCTCTCCTCTCTCTCTTATCAAACTTGGGCACTTATAAGAGGTCTTGTACTAAAAATCCTTTGCCTTCCTTAGGTGTCTCAATTATTGAATTTACAAGAACCTACTGATAGGAAGCAAAAAATGACCCACCGGTAGAACTGATCACTGTAATCTTCCTATTGGTTGTCTTGATCTGCTACTAGCATAAGTCTTCTCTATCTTCAGCCTACCAGTAGAAAGTACAAACCTACTGGTAGAATAACTTTCTATTTTGAACCAACAGACATGAATGTACTCCTACAGGTAGAACCAACTTCTAGCCTTCGTTGTACCAATAGAAGACTTATCGATAGAAAGTGTTTTTTTCTCAATTTTGCTGGCTGTGGCCTTAGCTTCACTCTTGGATCTCTTAGCTCATCCTCCAAGTCCTCTATGGCATTGAAACACGTATAATTCTATGTTCTTACACCAATTCAACTACAAAAGGATAAATTTACTATAAAATATAAATCTCAACTAAAATAAAGAAATTAAGTGACTAGCATGACTAAGATAAACGGTTATGAGGCTTATAATATGCAATATTATATTCTCATCATACTCCCAACTTAGCTTTTGCTAGTCCCTTAGCAAAACGAAGTAAACAAACATCACAACTTCCTAAAAATTATACTATGAATTCCAAAGCATACTCAATCACATAACCAATATCATCAAATTGACATACATATGCTTAAAGAATAAATGGCACACAAAAGGAATCGAAAGGACTTCATGTATATATCCGCTATATGTTTTTGGGTACAGACAAAACAAAATTGTTGCAGCCTTCTACCTATGGGTTCTTTAATGTGGCAACTACTACCCAAAAAACAAAATTTCTAAGGTTCTTCTAGAACCTATATGCTACCTAGACAACTAAAAATAAAAATAAGGTAAAGAAGTAAATCCTCAAATTCATCAATCTGAATAAGAAATAGGAGCATCCCCCAAATTCTCAGCCTTATCTCCATCTTCCCCAGAAAACATCACTCCCCTCGTTAGAATCAAAAATAATTAATGGCTTCTCAAAACTCTTACCCACGACCAAATCCTTCCCCTTAGAAATGGTAGCCTTAGCCTGAGTATCCCTCATTTTTGCCATACTTTCCACGAACCTTTAGTGTATGGAGGCAAAGAGGAGCCAAGCTGAAAAACTTGCAGTCCACGGGAGCCTATGCAAAGGGTTTGAAGGTAAGATCTTCTTGAGCATAGGAGGTACATCTTCTTCCTCCTCAGAAATCGACTCCACCATCTTCCTCACACCCTTCTCCTTAGCCGTTGCCCGCATTGATGAGGCAGTTGTTGTTGGGGTTTTGTTGGGGGCTATCCCTCGGCTTGCCCTTATTCTTGCCATCTTTGCACAATTGTAGAAACTATGACGATATGATTGTTGAGACTGTTGGGCCAAAACAGTAGCAATATAATTGACGAGACACTTGAGTGAAAATGGGCTGTTATTGGATAATAGATTTTGGATATTGTTTATTGGATGTTGGGTATTGAATATTGGATATTTGATGTGAATTTCATTTTAAATGTGTACGTGAGATATGATTATAACTATTTAGTGCTTATGCGTTTTCTTTTAATATGTCTCAGATATACTCACTGAACATGTGGTTTGTTCACCCCCCCAATAGTTGTTTGCTTTTAGGTTCTTGGAATATAGGAGGTGGTCCACTAAGTAGTCTAGTTTGATGTGGAGGTGTTGACATCAGTGTGTACTCCGTCAATTGTCGATATATAAATGTAATAAGGACATTTAAGGGTATGGAAGCCTAGTTGTTTGTGACACCGTGTTGAGTTGTTTATTCGTAGGATGTTTATTGAGTGGATGAGTTTGACTAATGAGGCACATGTTCTATTACTATGGTTGTAAATAACCACTTAAGCTTTAACAGGTCGAGGTTACCCATATCCCAACTCTTTTTTAGGAAAAGGAGTGACAGTTGAACTCCATCTCGTCAAATTTCTTCTAAAGCTCAAAACCAAGACCGTTCTGCGCAATGCAAATGTACTCCATTTCGGGCAAGGCAAACCTACACCTGCTTTTGACCTTCTTGAAACTCGCGATGTATTACTCCACAGTTTTCTCTATCATCTAGTATAATCTGGCCAAGTCAACCATGTAGTCACTTCAAGCTCAGTACGGTAAAACTAAGGGTGGAATTAATCCTCTAACTACTGCTAACTTAACACAGAGTTAGGTGATAGGTCAATATACCATTTGAAGGTTGTTAAAGTTAGGGAATTAACAAACAGTCTTAACTTCTTTTTTTTTTTTTGAAGATAACTGATAAAAGATTTCATTATGTAGGAAAGTGATGGTTACAATCAGTAGATAAAACAGTCTTAACTTCAATATACTATTTGAAAGTTGTTCAACTTAGGGAATTAACAAACAGTCTTAACTTCAAGAACTGCCTCTGTCTCGCCACATTGCACGGCAAAGCGGTCAATGTGTTCCATGGTTGACTAACTGACTTCTCAGGAGAAGGTTGCGAACACTGGGACCTTATACCTCCAAGAATATTCATACTCCCTATCCACCCAATCGGGATATGGCTTTTGATACATCGACTTGGTGACTCACCTCATCGTGGGGTTGACATTCTCCTAGATAATTTCATCTAGCTAGTCTCTATTCATGAATACCTGAGGCGTCGCTGGTAGAACAAAATGAAGACTGTCTTCTTTGCCCCTTGAACTCGTAAATAGGGGCTATATTCTCCCAGAACAGAGGACTGTTCTTTCTCTAAGAGCCATTCTTGGACTACTATGCCATCGGGAGTGGCACACATGGAGGAAAAACTAGTTGAGGTGCTCCCATGAGAACCGCTTTCACTGGTGGGAGTGGCAATTGCCTTGCACCCCCTTGTAGTTGAAACTGTCAAACAGTCGCTTGAGTGCATGCCTGGTTTGGCAAGATTGTTATCTTATTACGTCTCCCAAGCCATTGATAAATCTAGAGATTTACTGGGAAAGTGCTTTAATCAATGTCACAGGCTCCAAATCGAATTCTTGATTTTCTTTTCCCCCTGGTTGGAGGCTATTTTGCCTATAGGTTGAGAATACCAGACCTGCGTTCTTCTACTACTTTGTGCACTGGAGGCAGTTTTGTTGAGTCAATTTTTAGCTTTTTCATTGGTGTTTGTCATATTGCTGCATTGGGTCTCACTAGGCATGCCAAAAATATGTTTGGCATATTTTTAGATTGCGGATGTGTCAAAGTCCAACTTGACTTAAAATCCCAAAAATATACAACTCAACCTATTCGAACTAGCATGAAGTTCTTAAATCGTGACTGTTCAGGTTACATTTGAGTTATTTTCTATGCCTTGGAGATCAAGGATTTAAGCAATTTTCAATTGGCAGCGTAATGGACTAAAATGTAGAAAGATGATGGAATTCAAAGTGGCAGAAAGATTGACAAATGTAAATGAACAAACTAATGTACTTAGCATTCAAATGGAAATGAAAATTACTAGAGTGATGGACTACAAATTAAAGGAAATTTGGAAGAAAAAAAATTAAGTAAAAGAGAGGTTGTCTCTGTATAGAGTTGTCATGTTGATCGATGATCTTTTATTTATAGTCCTGCCTTTGGTATTTATAGGAGATGTCTCCTAACCGTCACAACCATTTTTTCTGGCCATGACTGCAATCACGACCTCTTCCCCGAAGATACATGCATCATGATATCACGTTTTCTCGTTTTTTGAGGTTCTTAGAGTCTCACTTTTTTAATCGTTATGTTAGGCTTGGACTCTCACTTACTATTTCTCAACTATTAGATCATCTCCATGTGTCAGCTTAGATTTTACTGTTTTGGGTGTAAACAATTAACAAGCCATAAATATGCTCTTATTGCTTTTAAATTTTATTCGTTACATGTTGACACCACTAAATCAGGTTATTAATGGCATGCATTTCCTTGCCTCCCCATTGTTTCTTCTCTTTTTTTGGTAATTTCACATTTACATACAATGCTGAGTCATTTATGGGGACTTCTATATTTTAAATAACTTTAGACAACTGCTCTTCTTTCTTCACTTTCTTGCTTTTAATACTGAAGCATCTAAACCTATGAAGCACGGATATGGATACGATACGATACGACAAAGTCTAAAAAAGTAGGATACGAGTACGACCAAGATACGACTATAATAAAATATTTTTATTATTTTTAACCAGCTTAATACTTATATATTTTGGTAGTTCTGTATTATACAATAAGGAAAATTAATAATTTTTTTTAGTTTCAAGAAAATATATATCGTATCGTTGTAGTATATTCACAAAATAAAGTGATTAATTAAAGGAATCAAAGCTAATATTTACCTAGTATTTAGAAATAATTTTTGCTAAGATAATAATGTAATAGTTTTATTTTATGCTCTTTTGGCATGTAATTGTAAATAATACTTAAGAAACACTCATGTGTCTTTGAAGTAATATGAATTTTTTGTTAATATACTGTATGGTATGTGAATTCGAAAGAGATGTTAAAAGTTCAACTCAAAAATTATATATGTTGCTCAACTACAAAAGTATCCGTGAAGTATCATAATATTTAATTATTATCGGATACATAGAAAATGTATCCGATACGTATCTTCAAGTATCCGACGAGTATCGTATCCGATACGGTATCGGATACAGATACATCAACCTCAACGAAGTATCCGTGCTTCATAGATCTAAACTAATTGTTAGTAGATTCATTTAACTTCAAATTTGCTGCCTTGGCTCCTCTGTTTTGGGTAGGGAACTAGGAAGATGATGTTGCAGTTTGCTGTTTTTTTTAATTCTCTTTTGATGTAAATATTTGCATAGTGTCAATACCACTTTTACTTACCCAAAGAAAAAAATGAGAAAAGGATAGGAACCTACTCGATGTGACCATATGTTAGAATTGTTCTCTTATTATTTCATTACCTTGTGGTCGCATCTTATTTTTCCACTGTGAACTATATAAAAATAATAAAAAAGAGGAATATGTTTGATGACACAACCATGGAAAATGAGCATATTAAGATATAAAAGATGACCTTTAACTATAGGTAGTTTCCCAAAAAAAGTATCTCAGAATCGAGACTAAGAATATGTGTAAACCAATGCTTCCATAGATGCGGTAATGACTTATAGTATAATATTAGCTTGGATACCTGTTTGTTTTTGTTGCTTGTCTGAGGATCAAAATAAATCTCAAAGCAAAATATGGATTTTTACAATATAGACCCTAATTTGGAAATACTTAGAACTATCTCATTTTTTGTGTATTGTATCCTAACTGAGCTAAGGTCTTTTCATCAATTGGCTTCAAAGCAAAAGATAATTGGGAGGTCTATATAATAGTCCAAAGATAAGAAATTAAAATTCTGGCAATAACACCAAAAGTTCTGAAAATTGAATCAATTAGTATCACCAATTCATGAAAAATGACCGAATAGAACATATTGAGCGAAATATTCTACATGTAATACCAACTAGATTTGGATTGGAAAATCATGCGGTTTTAGGAAATCATGTGATATGGCTAGAAAAATCCTTTAAAAAACATTTCAAAAGAAAAACTTGATTCTGACATAGTTGGTGCAGTGGGACTAGAAGTTGGAGCGGCTATATCTGATTCTGGTGGGAAGGCAAATCCAGCACTAGGAGCTGGAGCTGGAGCCTCAATAGTTACTGGCGTCTGTTGCAAGTCAGGGCTAGACTTATATGATTTTTTATCTTTCTTGTGCGTTAGATTTTGTTCATCTGATTCCTCTGGTGAGTACTTAACAGTTGCATTCTCTTTTGGTGGTGGAAATATAAGGCCAGGAATATAAGGCACATCGGTGGATGGTATCCATGTTTTGCCCTCAATGAATTGGGAGGCTGTGAAACGTTGAATCCGAGCTGATGTGAGCTCCTTGATGCCAGGCCATTGCACACGTTGTAGCTTAGAAGAAGCAGGACCTCTGTTGTTGAATTCAGTGTAGAAAAGAGTTTCAAGAGCATAACTTCCTTCCCATGGCAACCACCCTTGTGGATCGATCAAGTCATCAATATACGACTCCATGATGATGGTTCTTGAATATTCTTTCCAAGGTCGGCCAAGATATGATTTGACAACGTCTTTGACAGGATACAATGAAGGATCTGCTGTGATGGTGCAGTTTTGGAGGACAAGACCTGTTGGTTGACGTTTTTCTTTCCTGCCCTGTGCTGTGACAATGCACTGTTGATCGTCTAATGGCTTCCGCACCAACATTGTGCAGTTTTGGAAGATGGCAGCACTGTCACCAAAAATGAAGTCAATGGTGCCAGAGATGACACAATTACGGTAGAACTGGCGATAGGTATGCGTGTAAAGAGTGTCTTGGTAGCCATCAAAATGGCAGTTGTAAAAGATCGACTTATCTGCTGCAGCACGCAATGCCACAGCTTGGTGCTTTTCAGGGCCAGCACTATTCTCAAACCCGATGTCCTTAGCAATGAAATAGTCTCCGAGCACAGCTGCATTGGCGTGTAAGAAGAGAGAATATCAAAGACATATAACTTTGTTCCAGTTTATATATATACAAGGTTTTATCAAGAACTTAAGCAGTTAGCGAGAGGTAAAGCTTACCAACTGTGGCAGTATGGTAGGTGGCTACCCCATCCACAAAATTTAGTTTTCCAGTTATCCTTGTCTTAGTTGGGCCATCGCCAACAACCATCAAATATGTCATGCTGCTATTAAACTGCACCTTCTCTTCATAAACACCCTCTTTGATGTAGAGCACAAAGGTCTTGTTCCCATTTTCGGGGATATCTTTTAGAGCTTCATTAATGGTCTTATACTTTCCAGATCCATCCTTGGCTACAATGAGGTCGGGCTTGATCTGGTTCGGTTTGGCGTGAAGGATTCTCCGTCTTATTGCATCAAGCCAATTAGGGAATTCATCACCATGACCCATGACAGAAATGTCTTCTGAAAGGAGGCGACGGTTTTGGAACATAGGGATGTCCATGGTCGCGAGGACCGAAGAGATTTCAGTAACAATGGCAAGGGCATTGCTGGTCAACTGCATGGAGCTCTTCAATGCCTCCTTCATTTTCTCTCCTGCATCTCCTTGTGTATCTTCAAATCCATCCAAGCAAGTTTCTTGGTAAGTAATGGCGCCGCTTGACCAAATCTTTATATCTGCAAGAACTTCATCGAATTTGCTGACATCAAAATCACCTAATTTGTCGAAAGACTTTTTGAGGTCATTGACGGCAACACTTGCAAGTTCCTGGCAGGTTTCTAGAGCCTCCTTTGCTCTTGGATCTTTCTCAAGTTTTTGCAAGACGATCGATTTCTCAGCAGCTTCTTTGATTTTCATCGTTGCCACATCAAATGCGGCCTTTACAAGTACCTTCGGGTCGGTGGTGTTTCCTGCCGCGGATGAGAGGCTGCTGACGCAAGTTTCTTGATAATCTGTGGATTGGCAAATGGATTTAATTGCTTTCATTGGGGCAGATACATCATGATGATTATAATTTCCTGTTTTGTCGCCGTAGTTCTCCACAATGCCCACAGTTACGGCAACCACCATCGCCACCAAGAGTAAAGAAGAGATGCCGATCAGGGCAAGTTTACTCGTCTTTTTATCTGCCATTTTGACGATTCAGCTCTTACAACTACAAAGTGTTTTTTTCCGTTCCTCTTGATATTTTTCTTTGAGTAAGGCAAAAAAACACTCTTAAAGCTCACCACAGTGGAAGAGGGCCTGCAGGGCGGATGACCCCTCCTCTCCTTCAAGATTTGAAAGCCCCCACACTGTATGGCCCCTAGAGTTTTATGGGGAAATTGTTGTATATAAGAAAGAAGAGCACACACATACATGTCCATTGGTTATTTTTGGTACAAAATAGGAGGCTGAAAAAGAAAGCAATATGAAAAGTCAAGCTAGAATATAGCTGGTGCTGGTGCATTGCTAAATATGGGAGATGAAGAAAATTGGGAAGCGGGTCCTTAGGATATCTCATTGCAACATCTATTTTGAGTTTGGCCATCACACATGATTGAATTTTCCCAATTTAGGCGTCTGAACAAGATTGGAAGGGGTGGACAAATTTGAAACAAGATTTAGACTTAAGGTCTTCAGATACTAATGTGAGACCCAAACAAACTAATTAGGTATTTTATTTTGTGTTGAGGGTTTAAATGTGAGTACTTATTTTAGTCATGAGATTTAAAATTCAAATAGTTGAAAACACAAAAAAAAAAAAAAAAAACACATCCTCACTTGTTTCAGATTAGTAAGTCAAATTTCGGGGACAAAATTCATGAGGGAAAAATTGTAATAAGCATATTCAAATCGGACATGCATGCGTAAGATTGACAACCAGTATTCAATTACGAGTAATAATTGAGATCTAAACCTGAACGATTAATATTTTAATATTTAGAGATAATTTATAAATAATGGTTATAGGGGAAATTATTTTATTTAAGTGTGAAAAGCTAAATAAGAATGTTGACATGAGACATGGCTTTATTATTTTATGTACGTTAACGCATTTAGAATTAATTGGGTGGCAAATATGTGACATTAATTTATTGTTATTAAAATAAAGTGTGTAAGTATATACAAGGTGTGGTTATGGTTATGGGTACGAAATACGAAATTTAATGGGTGATAAATATTTTGGATATGTATATATATCTATATCTATACTACTCTTAAAAGTGGCTTGACAGAAAAAATATTTAATTTTCTTTTTTACCCTTCATAAACTCAAAAAAGACATTTGTATTAACCTGTTCAGATTTCTAACCGACGAGCTTCATTCAATTAGAAACGTAATTACAAATTTATCATTCATATTTTATTCTTCACTGATACTGTAAGGACATTTTTACCCTTGATCTAACTCTACTGACATTTATAAGTTTAAAATGCTAAAAATTCTGGAATAATATTTTAAGCGGAAATCCTTTCATGTGCCAAGAAACTGTAAATGTGTTTCATTTAAATGGCTTTAATGAGCCAACCTTCCAGAGTTCAAGGAGTGAAGGATAAAGAGCTTTAAGCAACGACCTTTTTGTGTGCAAAGCAGCATTCAAGGTTCGAAGGATCAAGGGTTAAGAAGCAAAATAGCTTTTGAGTTGACAATAAGATGATCTGCTCCAAGCCTCCAATGCCTTTCTATATACTAGCTATTTTAGAAACTTTAAGGTTGGAGATGGATGATGACTCTGTAAAGCTTATCATGAGAACAAACCCGCCTAGGTATTATTCTACCATGTTTTCCAATTAAAGTTAATGTTCCAGGATTGTTTTGTGCTTCTGGTGAGATCATACATGTTCATAATTTAAATCCTTGTCCTCTAAACGATAGTTTCAATTTCTTCAATCAACTACTAAATCATTAGCTAGATAGTTTAACATCATAGCAAGATATTCTTATTTCGGGATTCTGGGAATTGATGTTTTATGTTATATATGTTTGTGTATTGATGTTGTTTTGTTTTGTTTAATGAATGTGTTTTTACTGCAGTTTGTGCTTTTTTGAAGCTTTAATATGCTTGTATTGTCTTGTTGGGTAGTTTTTGTATGTTTTATCTATAGGGGTTTGTGAAGTGTATGCATAAAAGTGGTCGAATTCCAGTATAACTATTAGAAATACTTTTATTTAATGTTTTTAATGTTCTGATGTGCCTTGTATTCAATTGAAGAGGAAAAATCATTATTTCAGGATGGACACCATTGTTCTCTTTTTTCAAGTTTCCTTTTCCTAACTCCATGTATAAGAAGCTAGGCACCTAATTTTGAAATTATAGTTCTTGTTAAGAAATAATTATTTGTGAAAATATAAATTTTTTCTGTGAGCTTAATAATTTAGATATAGGCTAAATAAAACTTACATCAGTAATAAACACAAACACAGAAGGCTCAAGTGTGCTCCATGCAAACTTTCTGGTTCGCTCCTCTTCTTGGTATCACGGTTGGGTCGTTGGATTTTATTACAGTGGTTCATAGCTGTTAAGTGTGGGTTTTATCTTGTCTTCCTCTCAAACTTTTGCGTTTTGTTGCCCCACCAAGTCTATTAAGTTCTGTCTTATGTATTGTACAAAAAATCAACATTGGAGAGTATTAGCCAAATAATTCGGTTTGTGTGTCTTTTTTATACTTTAGTTATGACAAATAAAATTCAAGATTATAGATTAAAATTGTCCACGTACAACGTACGTATGCAACAACTAATATATATATATATATAAAAGAGGGTAATTATTGCATGTAGTTTTATTGGGAAGCTTGTTATGAATGTTTAGTAGTAAGGGTGTAGCTTGGAAAAATTAAAATAGTAATTTGGTGGATAGTTTAGAAATCTTATGAATTGTTATTGAATTTTCATGATTCCATGGGTACGAGTAATTACAATTAAACATGTCATTTTATACTTGAATAGATAATTATACAAATTGAATAAATTTTTTGATGTTTATAATTTTATAAGAAATATTTAATTTTGGTATAATTGGTTCAAATAAATATTTCCTAAATGGATTCAAGAAGATTAACTTAATTTGATTCAAGTAGATAATTTTACTCGATGCAAATGGATTACTTCACTTAACTTGATTTGATTATAAAACTATTAGTTTAATCGATTCGAGTAGATAATTTTATTAATGTAAATGAATTATTTAATTATTCGTGATATAATCACTAAACTAAGTTCAAGTAAACCATCGCGAATTAAGCGGTATTATGTATTAATGTATGAATGGAATTGTAAATATTAGTTATGTCAAGTCCAAAGGCGAACACTACTAAAAATGTTGGAGGTGTAGTATACGAGATAAAACTTCACACAAGGTAGGTGCATTGCCCTTCATTTTTTATCGATAAACATTTAAGTTTTGTTTATATGTTTATGATATAGTTTCTAATGAGATTTAACAAGTGTGTGGTGTGGTATTTTTGTGTAAAGCAATTGACTAAATAACAAAGTTAGTATTTTTGGCTCAGGTTGATTGTGCAATGGAATATGTGCGAGTGATTCGAGTTGAATGTGTGGGTGGTGAACTTACTTATAAATATGATTTGTCCTTGCTACAGAAAAATGTTTTTTAGTGACAAAAAAAATTGTCGCTAAAAGTGAATAATTCGCCACTAAAAATTTTTTGCGACAAAAAAATTTGGTCGCCAATTTGTCGCGGCAGGCTCGCTACTGAAAGTTTTTGACGACCAACTAAAATATCGTCGCTAAAGTAGATTATCAGTGACAAAAAACTTAGTCGCTTAAAAATTCATCTACTTGTCACAAAAAAACTTTCGTCACCAAAAAAAATTATATTATGGTCATAATTTTTCTCTTTGGTGATGACATAATATGTCGCTGAAAATCAAGGTACATTTTTTCCAACTAACATATTTTCGTCGCTGAAAGAAATTATATTATGGTCATATTTTTTTCTCTTTGGCGATGACATAATATTTATCGCTGAAAATCAAGATACATTTTTTGCAACTAACATATTTTTGTAGCCAAATAACAAATGAATACTCTCACCTTTAAATAATAGGCGACAAAATTTATTTGTCACTAAAATAAGAGATTTTTAGCGACCAAATTTTACTTATCGCCAAACAAAATCATTCCTAAAGAATGACATTTTATGATTATTATTGTCCTTATAAAAAATCAAAATAAATTCACTGTAGTGCTTCAATTATTGAAGATCATTATAAAGTAAATAATCCATAAAAAAAAACAAAAAAAATAATTTCCAAAGCATTCATTCAAAACACATTTAAAAACATTCATACAAGAACTCATACCAAAATATTCGTATATAATTTCATAATAAATATCATATCAAAACATCCCATGTAAAAAACTAAACTAAAAAAAATTAAATATCACAATATCTAGATGTCACAAGAACTCGAACTACTTGGATCATAGAGTGAAGAGATCCCATCGACAAAACCAATTCCAAGTAATACATTGTTAATCTGCATCAAACACAAAAAAAGTGTATTAGCAAAACTAAAAAATTATTTGCTAGAATAAATAGTAAATTAAGCATATATTTAAAACTGAAAATACTTACCAAGAAGAAGTCGTCTCACTGGTCTCCCTATTGCCTCCACCACGTTGCATTGCCAACTTTACCTCTATCATTTGTTGCAACATCGTCTCTTGTGTCTTATGCATCTGCTTGAGTTTTGCCTTAGTCTCATCCAACTCTCTTTGTCTACTTTCAGTTTCACCTTGAAGAGTCGCAACAACTACCTTCAAACCTCTTACCTCTTGCTCATGTTCAAGAGTTTTGACAACATTTATTGAAGAAGATGAATTTGGGTCAACCCCATAACTGCACCTATTGCAAAGGACAGTGCATACAATCTCCTCTTGAGACAATGGGGATGCACCATCCTCTATTGGTTGATCCTTCAACTCCTTCATCCGTTCCTAAATTTTTTAAAAAGTTATAACCCAACAACAAAACCTATGTATTTTGAAAAGGAAAATACAAAGATAATTGATACTCTTACATATCGAGACTCTGCTTCTGGTGAAATCCACTTCCTTGACTTCTTGCTGATGTGGGTTTTATAAAAGAAGTCAATGATATGAGGTCGCTCATGTGTCTCGGGGTCCAACTGTTTTCAGAAATTCACATGAAATTATATACTTTTAACATTTTAAACAAATGAAAGACAAATAATTTTAAATTAAAAAATTATAACCATATCATGCATCGCAGAAATAAAAGACTTAGAACCCATAGTGTGATTGTAGGGCAACTTAGCATGATTTTCAGAATTTGTCTTTGATCGTTTCTATAATTAAAAAAAAATTATATTAGAACAAAAAATTACTCGTTTATATTGCATTAAAAACCATCAACATCACTACAACATATATTGTTTTCCTGGAAGTTTTGATCCTTATAGACATGTTCTATTATATAAATCCAATCATCGTGACTAACTTTTCAATAAGGCTTACTTTTTGGGTCCACCCCAGACTCCACCAATTTAATGTAATACTTGTGCATTCTACAACGGTAATGACTATACAACTTAGCAAACTTTTTGTTAATGAATTCTACAACATGATCAAATTCGCCATACCCCACAACATCAAACTTGGTCTGCATGAAAAAATAGTATATCATTTCAAGAAAAAATAAATATATATGATAATTACAAACACAAAAAAGTATGTAATTACCAAGAGTCTTGCAATTATAGGGGCCTGTTCTTCAACAGGTAACTCGTGTCATTGGGTCACATCTTTGACTGGGACGAAGCCCCTAGCCAGGGTTTCAATCTCCGTAGTAAAATGTTGTGCATTTTCGCCAACAGGGACACCCACACTTGTAGGGATCTCAACCCGTAATTTTTCATGTATTGCTACTAACTTCTCTGTAGCCTTTCCTAGAGTAAGACCTTGCCCTAGTCTCGAGGTCGACCCTGTCAAGCACAAAACAAAAATTGAATAATAGAAAATAGTTTACATTCAACTTAAGCAAATAAAATCATACCTTTGTTGCTATTCGCAGAACATGGACTAGGCATAATAGATATCAGTGAAGCAATCGTCCCACCAGATGGCACATCTGAAGGTGTAGGTGCAGATAAGGCAAGTTTACGTTTTGGAGGCATATGTGTCCTAAAACATTAAGATATTCAGTTGATTATGCAAATATTTAATCATAAATAAAATAAATAACTAAAAAATAATAAATAATCACACCATCGCCTAGTAAATTTTCCTAAAATATTATACATCTCTGGTTCAACATCAGATTCAGAAATGCTATTCATGTCTTCTTCAAAATTACCATACTCTAATAGTGTCTCATCATCGTCGTGACAAATAAAATCATCATCGATATCCTTATCTTGTCTGTTTTCAGATGTCATTACCCTTTTACTTGGAATAAGCACAGGATCGAGTTCGGTCCTATGAAATGGGTAGGTATCATGATTTTCAATTACTATAGGAACATCCTTAATGGTTTCATCTTGTTGAAACGCATCCCTTGGATCAGAAAATTCATCATCACCTACTTCTACGTCAGGTAACTCTGGTATATCCCATATGCCTCGATGTTGGACCCTTTGTACTATTTGCCAATGTGGACCATACTTAGTATCATTAACATAAAATACTTGTTGCACCTGACTAGGTAGGACAAATGGATCATCTTTGTACCAACGACCTCTAACATCAATACTTATGAAATGTGCATCAACATGGATGGTTTTTCCCTTAGCAAGATTGAACCATTCACATTGGAACAAAACAACATGATATCCGAAAATATAACTCATTTCCCATACTTTACATAAGTAACCGTAGTAGTCAATTGTTTCGCTCTCATGATCCCCTTCAACAACCAATCCACTATTTTGGGTTTTACGACGGTTATCGCGATCTTTGGTGTGAAATCGGATTCCATTGCAAATGCAACCCGAATACATTCTAACTGTAAAATCAAGACCATTTGCTAATGACCATAATTCATCAGTAGTTTCAATTGAAGCTTCAGATCGCAATTGATTGATCTACAAAGAGACCATAAGGAAAAAAAATGATCATTTAACGACTAAATCAAACAATGGACTGCACTTAGTATTTCATAAAATATTACTTACTCATTTTTTGAACCACTTAGGAAATTCTTGCTGATGCCTTTTATGAATGTCTTGTTCATTTTGCTATCGCAATAGGTTTTTGTGCTCTCTACTTACAAAAAAAAAGTGATTTTAAATCATTTAAAAAAAATTAAAAGTATGCATTCACATATTCAAAAAGTCAACTTACTCCATATACGAATCTATGTCAGAGCTGTTATGCAAAACAAACCAATGAGCCATATCACGCTCCTTCTGTGACACCTCAGTTGTATTTGTTATTGTTCCGAAGGGACGAACATTTTGTGAAAACACCATCAGCCTCGGACTACGTTCACCACCATCGTTATTTCCTTCCTCATGATTAAATACAGTTTCCATCCCATTTAGATATAGTGAGCAACAAGTCAAACACTCGTTCACAATATAAGCTTCTGCGATAGAACCTTCAGGATGAGCTCGATTACCAACATACTTCTTCAAAGTGCCAAGGTACCTTTATACAATACAAGTACAATCAGATTTAAGTCAACAATACATGTATTGATATCAAAAGGATTTTTACCTTTCAATCGGGTACATCCAACGGTAATGTATAGGTCTAGCAAGAATTGCCTCCCGAGGCAAGTGCACAGCTAGATGGACCATAACATCAAAGAATGCTGGTGGAAAAATCTTTTCTAACTTGCAAAGTATTAATGCTATTCGATTATGGGATATCTTCAAGTCTTTAACCCTCAATGTTTTCGAACAAAGTTGTTGAAAAAAATTGCCTAACTCAAACAAAGCAGTATAGATTTCTTTGTCAAGATATCCACGTATTCCAATCGGAATGAGCCACTGTAGGAGAACATGACAATCATGACTTTTCAATCCTGAAACTTTTCCATCCTTAGTACTTACAGATCTTGAGATATTTGCTGCATAACCATCAGGATACTTAACTGATTTTAGGAACTCACAAAAACCATGTCTCTCATTTGGGGACAATGTGTACCATGCTGGAGGTTTCACATAAGAATCATCTCGCTTCTGGAGGTGCAATTCGTTCCTTATATTCAAATCCTCCAAATCTAAACGGGCCTTTTCAGTATCTTTATTCTTTCCATCAATACTAAGCAATGTTCCAAGAATATTGTCACATATATTTTTCTCTATATGCATGACATCAAGGTTGTGTCTGAGGTTTAGTGTTACCCAGCATAGTAACTCAAAGAAAATGCTTTTCTTTGTCCAATTAAGTTCCTCAGATGTGCGTTTTCTTTTCCTGTTGCTTGGATGTTTCCCAAACTTGACATTTGTCAATGATTGTAGTTGTTCCAAAATCTCATCCCCAAATAGTTCTAACGGCTTCGACCGCTTCTCATACTTACCGTCAAACAACTTACTCCGACGCCATGTATGGTCTTGAGGCAAGTAACGACGATGTCCCATGTAACATATTTTACTTCTCAATGGCTGTGCTAATGTATCGTAGTTACAAACTGGACATGCCATATAACCCTTTGTACTCCACCCAAACATGCAACCATAAGCAGGAAAGTCATTAATGGTCCACATAACGGCTGCATGCATTCGAAAAGTATCTTTGCTATATGCATCATAAGTTACTACCCCAACTTCCCACAGTTCTTTCAACTCATCGATTAATGGCCGAATATAGACATCAATATCTTTCCCAGATGATTGCGGACCGGGAATAAGCAATGACATCATAAAATATGGATGTTTCATACATTTCCATGGAGGCAAATTATAAGACATAAGTATGACAGGCCATACGCTAAATGCGTTGCTCATGTTTCCAAAAGGGTTAAAATCATCGGTGGCTAACCCTAATCTAACATTACATAGATCTCAAGCGAAGACAAGATATTTTAAATCAAATTCCTTCCATTCTACAGCATCGGCAGGATGCATTGACCCATTCTCATCAACTACACGTTTATCCTTGTGCCATCTCATATCTGTTGCAGTCTTCCTTGACATGTATAACCTCTGTAACCTTGGTTTCAATGGAAAATAACGCAGGATCTTATGAGGAATCTTCTTACCCTTGCCATCATTGACCCTATATCTAGATTCTCCACATTTTGGACAATTTTTTTGATTTTCATTCTCTTTCCAAAATAATGTACAATCATACTTACATGCATGAACGAGAACATATCCCAATCCCAAAGCTCGTAAGAACTTCTTAGCATCATAAATGGAATTTGGAAGTAAGTTACCTTTAGGGAGAAGAACCTTCAATATCTCCAATAACATGTTGAATGACTTATTACTCCACTTGTTCAACACCTTCACATGAAGTAATTTGACAACCGTTGATAGCAGAGTAAATTTTGTGCATCCCGGATATACCTCACGTTGAGCATCCTGCACTAATTTTTCGAACTTCTTCACATCCTCTTTATCACCACAATCACCAGTTTCACCAAAATCCGATTCCCCCCAGACAGTATCCATGAAAGCCCCCATACCCATATCTTCTAAGATATTAGGTAATTCATCATGATCATCAGCTTCAGAGTTTGTTGTGTCATCTTGGAGAGTTTCACCGATGTTATTATCCTCATTGTGTTCATTTGAAGGGACAGGGACCCCATGGTGTACCCACACCATGTAAGAAGCCATAATCCCTTTCCAGCACAAATGAATTTCTACAGTCTCTTCAGTATGCCATAATCCCTTTCCCGTTTGTGGCATTGCAAATCTAATAAACGACTTCACCCCATCAATTTATTGTTTACTCGATCTTTTCCTAACTATGATCCAACTCTTATCCATTTCAATTAATGTAACTACGAAACTGTATTTTTTTTTTAACTAATTAGATGGAGAAACACTAACTAAAATAAAGATATATATATCCATTCTTGATATATCCGAAACTAGACAACTCAAAAAATCATATCACCGAAAAAATATTCTCTAAATAAAAAGAAACTGTTAAATGGTTCTAACATTATATACATGAATAAATATATTATAGATATTAACATTTATACTTCACTAAAAATATCTTGATTGTGCTATACAATTTAAAAACAATTAAACTTTCTAAAATTTAAACATGCATTATGTTCAACAAAATTTTCACATAGTAAAATTTATATACATGAATAAAGGGACAAAGTGTTACCTAAAGGTCGCAAAAGAGACAAATATTCACTCACAAAAAAGACAAATAATCACCTGAATATCACAAAAAAAACAAAAATGAAATGGAGTACGAAAAGCAAGTACAAATGACTGCACTCTTTTAGTAATGCCAATTACAACTTTTACAACTACAACTATTTCGGAAAGAGTAAGGTTATTTGAACTTAAAAATTGACTTGTTATGTGGCTTTGGTGAAACTATTGAATCAACACCAAATTTTAATGTTTAATGTCCACAATCAATTCAAATTAGATTCACAGTCAATTTAAAAGTCATAGGGAATTAGGTCAGCAAATAAGATCTCAATGTCATTGCTCTTTCAGAAAAACCAGAACAATGCTCACAAAAACCCAACTTCATTGCTCTTTCGTGGCATGGTCGCTTCCCCCTCCCTTCCTCTCTCTTTCCCATCCCTGGCTTCAAGAACCCATGAGTGCAAGCTTTGGATAACGATCAAGAACCTTCTCTGTCATATCCAAATATGCAAGCTCAGTTATTTCCAGAGCCCTCGGCATTGCCCTTAGAACCAACCCATGATCAATCGGTCCCACCTTCCGCCTGTTCCCACTTCCTCTATTCCTCTCTTCCTCCACTCTATTTTCCTCCACTTTTGGTTTCTCTTCCCCTTCCAATCCAAATCTCCATGGAAACAATTTCTTATTATCCTTTTTCTTAATCAACAACCCGTCTGGTTAATGCTGATCTTTCGGGGTCAACCTCTGGGTCATCCTCTGCTAAAAATTCCCACAATCTCCTCCTTCTGATCTCAATACCTTCAAATTGAAATGTCACCTTTATCGATCCTCTATCATACCAATCTCTTGACTAGTACTTTGTACTAATCGATTTGAATTCTCTGCAATTAATGTGTTTTCAGAAGTTAAATTTTGTAATTCTTGAGGAGTGTTATTTTCATTGTCCCATAAAAGACCCTCTAATTCATTATAAAAATCTTTGTAAAGATTACCCATCAAGAATTCAGGGGCATAAGGGCTATTAAACCCATCATAAATTCCAACAAAAAGTCCCCCAACCACATGTACCCGATCTTCCCCCGCCTTCCCTAAAGCCCAGTGAATGTTACTGTCACTAACCTTCATCTCCGCTGCCTCTTTACCACCTTTTGTCGCCGACGACATATCTTTTCATCCACCGATGAAGTTTCGAATCGGCACCACCCACGGACCTGACAATTTGCCAGCACCACCAACACTGCCCCAAACCACCCACCCTCAAACCTTCAGCGATTTCTCATACTTTTAATTTTTTAAGTATATATAGAATATATATATATATATATATATATATATATATATATATATATATATATATATATATATATATATATATATATAGAACAAGTGCGGAAGACATGTGAGTTAGGTGATTCACAAGCTGTAGATATAAAAGTGGAATAATAAAAAATTCTTTATAAAATCTTGTTTATAAGAACAAGATACAAATTACAATAACAGAAATAAAATACTTACAACACTAGCACTAGTGGGCTAGTGGATGTAATGTGATAGGAATGAGAGTCTCTTCATTTGCATCATTATGAAGGCTTCTTACAATATGAGGATAGTGTATAGGGATAGTGAGCTTTTTTTTTAGAGGAAGGCTTATGAGAGCTTTCGGATGTCAAAGCTTTTTGAAGCAAAAGCTTGAAGAGATAGTGAAGACTGAAGTCCTTATATAAAGGTAAGAAGTTTGGAAGGAATCTCTGGAATGATTGCTTCTTTGTCTTCTGTGGCTGATTTTACTTGGGTAAAGTGTTTCACCTTAACCTTTCAATGGAAAGTAGAGGTAAATTACTTTTACCAAAGTAAATGCTGACTTTCGGTGTAGGTGGGCCCTACTGTTGTCTGAAAAAATCTATTTTCGGTGGAAAGCAAATCTGGACAAGGACTGACGGCTGCTTTTGGAGGAAAGGGCCGTTGTACCAAATGATTTCTTATCGATATATGTAATAGACAACTTTTCTTTCTTTAATGAAGAAAGTAGTGAATGAAGCTATCACACATATGAACAAGTACAATTATGGGGTAGAAATATCTACCAGGTCATCATACCATGCATATGGATCTTGACTGTCTTGAAATGGATCCCAAGGTCGGGGTAACTGAGGCCTGGGATGAGGCAGATGAACTACTTTCACTAGCTGCTTGTTGAAGAAGCTTCTGTGCTAACTCAATGAGGGCAGTAGACTTCTTCTTGGATTGCTTACTAGGGTCCTTAGAGGAGGACTTTTTCAGCTTGGGTTCTTCTGTAGTGGATTTTTTCAACTCTTCTTGAGTAGAAATCCTGAGAGAAGGCATGACCTGTTTGACTGGAGTTGCAGGGGTTAAGGTTGCTGGAACCGCTACTGGGGTTGGAACCTTGACTGGGAACTCCTGTTTGACACAGTCAATAATTGATCCTTGCTGGAACCAGGGCCACCATTTGACATAGAATTGTCTGGCGACATTATAACCGATAATTTTCCATTTTCATTTGTATATCCATGAGACTTTGTTCCTGCAAATAAATGTTAGTAAAATAGGAAACTGACTCTCATGTTTACTAGGTCGATAAACAGAGGAGAAGGCTATAATCTGATCTTGAAGATTAGCTAGAAAGATTTCATGAATGGGGCCGTGAATAAACCACCACTGGACGAACTAGGATGGAATCTGGCTCTTGAAATCTTTATGGAACTGTAGGAACCAGGAATGATCTAAAGAATCATTATGATAGAGGATGATTTTATACCATGATTCTTTGTAATCATAGTAATTAAATTGTCTCTTGTGATATGGCAAATCTCTAAGTAAAGAAGGATAAGATCCTCAATCTTTGAGAGAAATAATTTTTAAAATATTTAAAGAATGATAAATAACTTTACTGGGATCATTTTTATCGGCTATGGGCTTGATAAAAATGGAATGAGTAAAGAATAGTATGTCTTGATAGAACTGGAAGGTCTTTTTAGGATCAGATGGAATATAGGTCCATTCTGGCATAAGATATGCATTGACAAGGTCCATTGAGTCACTTAGGTGAGCATGCACTGGTTCAATAGCAATTTCATTTTGGGTATATGCTTTGATGTATTCAACTTTTGGGCCTTTATGGGCAAACTGTGGTTGGTGAGAATATGGGTTAACAAGTTGCCTAAGAGAGCCTGGTTGGGCTGGTGTAATAGGTCTTGGAGCCTGCTGGGCCATTTGGAGGAAAGTGCTAGGTGGCACTGTGGTAGATTTGGCTATTGGCCTTGTTGGGTTAGGATTATCAAGAGGTTGGAATCTATTGGTAATTTGGATAGCAGAGGATTGGCGTCTTAGACTTGGCAAGACTAGTGGGCTTGGCAAGGCTAACTATTTGTCAAGGTTTGTCTTTCCTTGGGCAAATATTTGACTCAATTTTTGTTTTCCAGTATCCCTCCCGGCTTTGGAAGAGGTGCCAGGGTTTGGATTTTTCCTGTCCGCCATGAGGTTCCTGCAGAAATTCATGGGTTAGGAAATCAGAGATGCAATTATTACTGCCTTTAATATATTCGATATCAAAATCGAAAATACTTAAAATAGATTGTCATCTGGCAAAAATCTGCTTACTAGCAATGTTTTGTACGTCTTTTTCTAAAACATACTTTGCTGATTTACAATCAACTCTTACTAAAAGATTATGATTTAATATATCATCCTGGAATTTAGAGATACACAGGACAATAGCTAAAATTTCTTTTTTAATAGTACTATAATTTGCTTGTGCCTTATTCCAGATACCAGAGTGAAAACGAACAATTTGCTATGGGGATTCTGGAGTAAGTTTCTGGAGGAGGATACCACCGTAGCCAATGTCGGAGGCATCAGTTTGGATGATTTTGAAGGAATCAACAGAAAGAATACCAAGGTAAGACAAAGTTTTAATGAACTGTTTGACTTGCTGGACTATAGAAGTATGAATAGATGTCCAAGGAGAAGGATTTCCTTTGAGTCTGTCATACAGAGGTTTGACAATTTTCCTAAGATCCTGATAGAAGTCAGAATCATAATTTAGGGAACCTAAAAATCGTTGAAGCTGGTTTTTATCTGTGATCTCATCAGGGAATTTATCTACAAATTGGATAGACCGACTGATGGGAACAATGGTGGACTGCTGGATGTTGTATCCTAGAAACCTTACTGAGGCTTGGAACAACTTGATTTTACTAGCTGAGATAACAAGACCATTGTGTTTGACAATCTCAAGGAATGCATAGAGGTGCTTCCAATGTTCTTCTATAGATCTGGAGAAGATGATGACATCATCTATATAGACTATAGAAAAATGACTAATGCAATTAAAAATTTCATTCATTATATTTTGAAATTCACTAGGTACATTTTTTAATCCAAATGACATTACATTCCATTCATAATGACCAAAATGAGTTGTAAATGCAGTCTTAT
Organism: Ilex paraguariensis; assembly: GCA_963454935.2. Classification (NCBI taxonomy): domain Eukaryota; kingdom Viridiplantae; phylum Streptophyta; class Magnoliopsida; order Aquifoliales; family Aquifoliaceae; genus Ilex; species Ilex paraguariensis. Next base: position 624,472 of record CAUOFW020002558.1, read on the forward strand.
ATCTGTCTTCTGGGGATATCATGACTTGCCAGAAGCCACTTTTCATATCAAATTTTGAAAATATTACTGCATTACTAAGTCTTTTGATTAAATCCTGCTTATTTGGAATTGGGTACCTGATCCATTCCAAAACAGAATTTAAACCCTTGTAATTTATTACTAATCTTGGTGTGCCTCTTTCTAATTCTGCATTTTTGATGACATAGAAAGCTGGGCAAGACCAAGGAGATTTACTCTTCCGAATGATACCATTTTTGAGTAATTCTGAAATCTTTTTTTTTGCAGATTTCCATTACTTCATGGTTCATTTGGATGAGTCTGGATTTAGTTGGAATATTTTGTTCCTTAAATCCTTTAATATAAGGAAGCTTTACCATATATTGTTTCCTATGCCAGAAGGTTGTAAGAAGGTTAGAACATACTTCTGCTTCTAGTTTTGCTTTAAACTGATCAATCTTCTCAATTAAGATTGGATTGGTCAATTGTTCCTGAATTCTTTTGTGATTAATTTATTTTTTGAGAAATTTCACTTGTTTAGTTTTTTGGTTAATTAAATTAAGATACTTAGAGATTGAATGATCTTTAAGTTGTCTTCATTTTTTAACTTCTGGTTTAGTTACAAATTTGAATGTTACTGAATGACCAAGTGGTTTCGTGGTTACACCATTTGTATCTGTTGTAAAAGGATACAATAAATATACAAAGGGTATACCAAGGATAACATCATCAGTCATATCTTTTACTAAGATAAATGATGTCTTAAAACATACATTATCTTGACAGATATGCACATTTGGCAGTTTGTATTTAACATTCATTTTACTACCATTTGCTGAACTAAGTCTTTCAATGATTTTTTGATAATACTTAGTTGGGATAATGCCTTCCTGGATCCAGTTTACGTCTGCACCAGTGTCAATTAAGACAATGGTTTCTAATTCAAAATCATTATCAATGATGATTTTTACTTTAGAATGCCATTTTTGAAAATTAATTTTATTAACTACATTGATCCTATGATCATCATTAGCCTGGGAACATCCATCATGAGATGGCTGGTTCGTTACACCCAAAGGATCCACTAGAGAGGTGGAGGTTACGGGTATCCCCTGTAATTCTGTTCCATCATGAGATTCTGTCTTAGATTGTTCATTAACTAATGGTTGTTTTCCAGGATTAAAGTCCTTTGTATCGCCAAGACTATTTGTTGTTAAAAGACTTAAAGCTTCTGCAAATTTCTTGTCTTGAGCTTTTAAATCTTTTATTTCAAATTTTATTTTATTAACTTCACATTGGAGATCTTGCAAGGTGATTTCTTTCTTTTTCTCCTTATTGAATCTTTCCATTATGGTGTTAATACTGATTAACTGTTTTTGATTAAAAGATTGTTTTGTGTCTTTGTTAACAAACAAATCTCTTAATTTTTTGATATATTTGACCTTTAAATCTGGGTCTTCAATTTTATTAATTAACTCAATGAGGATATGTTCTTCCTCATTTTGTTTTGTTATAACCTTAACTGTTTTACAGCAACTATCTTTGCAACCTAATTTGACCTTAGGTTCACTAGTGTTGCTAGAGACTGAATGGTAATCTGAAGAACTTTTAGAGCTGCTTGAGTCATCTGAACTTTCTTCACTATGGGAAAGATTACTTAACCTAAAAATGTTGAGAATTTCTTCTTCATCTTTTTGGGTTAGGTTTAATCTTTTGACTTATTTTTTAATTGGGCAATCTGGGCTTTTATGACCTTTTTTACCACAGTTGTAGCATTTAATATCTGTATATTTTTTACTATCTTTTTCCCTAGGATTTTTCTTATAAGTTTTACGCTTATAAGGTTTTCTGGGTTTTTTGCTAGATTCGGCATAGTCTGTAGGATTACTAAAAGTCTTTGTGCTACGTTTGTAGTGACTTTTACTATGACTATAAGGCTTTTGTGATTTGGTTTTCCTGCATGATGGTGCAATTGAAGGAAACCATATTATTCATAGAAATTATCCATTTCATATTTAGCCTTTTTCTTTTAATTTTTTAATTGTTTCTGGATTTTCATGTCAATACACATCTTAAGTCCTTCTTTTTGGATGGTACTAACAAGATCACCATAGGTTAGTGAATCATATTCAATGATTCCAGTTTCTTTACTAAGTGCTTCCCTAATCTTATGGGCAAAGAGATTAGGTAGGCCATTAACAAATTTTTCTTTCCAAAAAGACTTATCACAATCTGGCTTAAGCATAACTCTAGAGATGAATACATCTTTGCACCATCTGAAATCACTAAGTGTTGGGCACCTAAGGTTACTAAGCTGGTCATGAATTCTAGCTTCAATGTTACTGGGTGTTCCAACAAAATGTTTGATTATTGTGAAGATGAGAGTGTTAATTCCATCATCTTTTGCTCTGCCAATTCTTTCATTGAAAACTGGCATACCTTCATCATCAAGAACAACCGCATATTTGATGTGATCTCTTGATGTTTGGGTAAGATAGTTAGTCCACCAATTACTTAATACTCCTGTGAAACCAGAGGTGATCATGTCAACTAATTCTGGTTCAGTGAGATCAAGATTTGAGACATAACTATTAGCTACCATGGAAAGGTGACTAATCTTGTTAAGGATTTCTTGTTTACTTAATCCATCTATGTTCCATTCATAGAGTTTATTGGATTGAACAGAAAATTGATTACTAACATTTTTTTCTTCAAATTGAAAATCTGGTGGTGTTGGTCTAGAATACCAGTTTTTACTAGTACTGGTTGGATTAACTTTTAAAAAAGTTAATTTTTTAATTTGTTGGTTACCAAACTGTTTTTCTAATTTTTCAATTTCAGAATTAGGTGAGCTTTTGAAGCTACTGGTTACTGAATTGTCAGAAGTTTGGTTGATAACTGTTACTTGAGATGGTCCAGATTTAGATTCTTTTTTAGAGATAAGTTCTTCAATCTTTTGGATTGTTTGCTTATCTTTTAATCCTAGGCTGGTCCTATCTTTAGGTAGGTGAATTAGAGGTTTTCTAATTTTTTAGAAGGTGGCTTGATTTCATCGATTTTAGTTTCAATTTTATCACGCTGTTTACCAATAGTTATTAAACTTTGGTTAGTAAAATTATTTTGTTCAATCATCTTTTTATTAGATTCATCAGTAGGTTTCTTAAAAGGAGAAGCCTTAATTTCTGAATCACGATGATCAATTAATATTGTTTCTACTGGAGGATCACTAGATAATTTTGTGGAATTATCTAATGTTTTCCATTTATGTTTTGTTACTACTTTTACTTCTGGGTGATGGGTTTCTAGATAATCAAAAAATAGAATTTCTGACTCTATTTTGTGCATTAATCCTACCCATTGTGCCATTATTTCCTTATGTTGAATACTAGTGAATCTTTTAAAGTACTTCTGTCTTTTGGATTCATTTTCAACAGAATTAAAATTTTTTTTAGTTTAATCATGTTAGGTAAGAATAAACCATTTTCTTTCCTAATCATGAGTAATTGGTGATCTACTGGGGCAGTGCTTTGTAAGTCACTAGCTGTAGGTGAAGGGGTGAAGTCATCTTCTTCTTCTTCTTCGTTCCTTGACTGGCTTGTGGGACACTCTAATGTGGAGTATAACACGGTTTACTAATTTGTGGTGTGGAATTATCGATTCCTTTTAGTTTAAATTTTCTCTCTATTTCTTCTGTTAATTCTCTATCTCTTCTGGAGATACTAGAATAAACATCAGATTTTCTACTTTCATTTATTTGGATAGGTTTAGAGAATGATCTGCTTGATCTATTGGATCGTGCAGAGTCAAAGGAGATTCTTACTGATCCATCAGTAAACTGCTGGACACTCTCTAGGTTTGTGATAGTGTTTTTACTATATCTATCATGGTTTTCATTTTTAACTATCCAAGACTCTGGGAGTACAACATCCTTCCACTGGATTTGCTTAGGGACTTGGATATTAGATTGACTAGTACTGGCTTGAATCAATAAAGTACTACCAATAGGACTTTTTGTAATGCATGCACATTCAGGTTTGTGTTGATGCATTTATAATAAATCCTATAGATGAGGACAATTGATTCTGTTTCATCTACTAGTCTGGTAATTTGACCTGACAATTTTATTCCTAAGGTTAATGCCATAGGAATATTTTTGCATCCTAAACTTAAGGTGAAGTCTGGGAAGCAATTAAAATATATTGGTCCTTTATGAAGACCTGTTTCCATTAATCCTAAAATACTGGGTTCATAATCTAAGAACCTAGCATCTCTTAGGGTTAATAGTGTTGCATTTTTCCCTTGTTAAATTAGGGGTTTAATTGCAACCTGAACTAAGCCAAGGTGAATAAAATTAAAACCTTTGGACTTATGTTTTTTAAGGGTTTCTCTGCTAAGTAATTGACAAGTTTCTTCATCATTACTGAGGGAATAAACTTGTTCAATGGTTTTTACTTGCAGTTCTTCATTAAAGGTTTTAACGAACCAACTAGTTTTATAGATGTCTTTATGTGAGACTTTGGGGATGTTCCATCCACTCCAATCTACTCTAGTTTCTCCAAACTCATGTTCTTCTTCATTTACTATATTAGGTATAGTACTAAATGAAGATCTAGATGAGCTAGCCATAGAGTTAAATTTGAATAATCTACTCATTATTAAATCTAAATTTTTAATTATGTAAATTAATGTTTAAATTTGACTCCATTGTGCATACCCCCTAACATACATGCTCTCATGATATGTCTCTAAGATCCCTAGACTGCCTCACTAGGACTTACAAAGGCTAGGTGACAAGGGTAGACCAAACTAAACACTGATTTACTAAATTGAAATGAAAGAGATTTAACACAAGTAAGATAATTCAAATATAACTGCATGAGTAACTATTCAGGCCGTCAAATGACTCTGATACCAAAAATAGAACAAGTGCGGAAGACATGTGAGTTAGGTGATTCACAAGCTGTAGATATAAAAGTGGAATAATAAAAAATTCTTTATAAATCTTGTTTACAAGAACAAGATACAAATTACAATAACAGAAATAAAATACTTACAACACTAGCACTAGTGAGCTAGTGGATGTAATGGGATAGGAATGAGAGGGACAAGGTGGGGCAAAAGTGTTTGTTACTTTGTGAGCGATACAGATGTAAATTAATCCCTTTGTCAAAGAAAAAGATGGGGATCAATTTAGGGTTATAATATTTTAGGGAGAATTATATTTAGGTCCCTTAAGATTTGTCACTTAATCACTCAGATCCCCTGATATTAAAAATATTACACACAAACCTCTTAAAGTTTATATGCATGTAACACTTAGGCCCCTCTTGTAAATATATCTATTAATAAATTATACTCAAATACCCTAAAGTTTGTAAATATATATTTCTTACACCCTTAAGTTTAAAACATTATATTGAGATCAAAAATATTTCAATCAAGGATAGAATATCAAATATTTTAAATTTTATAATTAAAATTCATGTTTTATTGTATCACACCCTTAAGTTTAAAACATTATATTGAGATCAAAAATATTCCAATCAAGGATAGAATATCAAATATTTTAAATTTTATAATTAAAATTCATGTTTTATTGTATCAATTATTGAAATAAAAACAAAAATAAAAAATTAATTTTTATTAAAAAATTATAATTAATATATAATTATATTGTCTATTGGAATTTAATTTAGTCATTTAAACTAAAACATATTGTATCCATTACAGTTTAACCTTTTGTTTAATTTTTTAGTTTTATTCTAATAGATAGTGATGATGCACAAAATAGCCTCGTGTAAGATCAATAGTCGAGTGTATGATGTGGTATAATAAATAATACAATTAATAAAATAATCAATGACAAAATAGTAAATATTTGATCAACGCACATATATATAGTGGCTCAGTCCGGGTGACTTACTCCACTCTCGAAAAACTACAGCGGTGGCCGGGGGGGCTTTATTCTAATAGATAATGATAATGCACAAAATAGTCTTGTCCAAGATCAACATTCGAGTGCGTGATGTGACATAATAAATAAGACAGTTAATAAAGTAATCAATGACAAAATAGTAAAATTTGGTTAACACACGTAAATATAGTGGCTTAGATTCGGGTTACCTACTCTACCCTCGGGAAATGACAGCGATGGATGTGCTCATTCTTTCATGGACTCATTGGATCTTGGATTGGGTCGGACTAGTGAACCGGGCTTGGGTTGCCTTGTAGCTGATTTGGGCTAACTTGATATATTGGGCTTGGTCCGGTTGGATTTGGACTCATCAGATAGTATAATTGTATGCTAACTATAATTTTTTTGAAAAAAAAAACTAGATTTTTATTTTTAATTTTATTTCAATAAATGACATAATAGAACATGAATTTTACAATCAAAATTCATGTTCTATTATAAATGACTTAGACCCCTTGTCTGATTTTTTAATTTTATTCTAATAGATATTATAATTTTATACTAATTACTATTTTTTTTAAAAAAAATTGAATTTTTATTTTTAATTTTATTTCAGTAAATGATACAATAGAACATGAATTTTGGTTGTAAAATTTAAAATATTTAATATTCTATCTTTGAGTGGAGTATTTGTAGTTTAAGTATAATATTTTAAATTTAAGGGGTCTAAGTATTATATGTCTACAAACTTTTGGAGGATCTAGGTGTAATTTATTAACGAATATATTTATAACAGTGGTCTAAGTATTACGCGCGTACAAACTTCAAAGAGTCTGTGTATAATATTTCAAATGTCAAGGGGTCTGAGTAATTAAGTGACAAATCTCAAGGAGTCTGGGTGTAATTCTCAAAATCTTTTAATATCAAAACAACTTTGTTTTAATCCATCAGAGTGCACATTTGATTTAACATATTTTGCGACCAAATATCATTTGTCGTCAAACAAAATTAATTTTAATTTTTTTTTTCTCCGACAAACATGTATTGTTACTGAGTATTATTTTTTTCCGTAAATTTGACAAAAACTTTGCGAGCAAGAACCATAAAATTATCATTTAGCGCCAACATTAGTGCCAAATTTTTTTGGAGAGAACATTTTTGCGAAGACTATTGGCAATAACTATAAAAAATGGTTGCCAACTTTTTTTTTTCTGCGACAAACATGTATTGTCACCAAATATTATTATTATTATTATTATTAATTTTTTTTTTATAAATTTGACAAAAATTTTGCGATCAAAATATTATTTTGGCCACAATTTTTTTTGTCGTCCATAAAATTATCATTTAGCGCCAACGTTGGCGCCAATTATTTTTTGGAGGGAACGTTTTTGCGAAGACTATTGACAACGACTATAAAAAATGGTCGCTAACTATTTTTTTCTGTGACAAACATGTATTGTCGCTAAGTATCATTTTTTTTAATTTTTTTTTTTCATAAATTTGACAAAAATTTTGCGATCAATAAAGTATTTTGGAGACAATTTTTTTTGTCACCCATAAAATTATCATTTTTTTTGGAGGGAATGTTTTTGCGAAAACAATTGACAATGAGTATAAAAAATGGTCGCCAACTTTTTTTTTCTGCGACAAACATGTATTGTCGCTAAGTATCATTTTTTTTCTTTATTTTTTCATAAATTTGACAAAAATTTTGCGACCAATAAAGTATTTTGGCGACAATTTTGTTTGTCGCCCATAAAATTATCATTTAGCGCTAACGTTGGCGCCAATTGTTTTTTGGAGGGAACGTTTTTGCGAAGACTATTAACAACGATTATAAAAAATGGTCACAAAAAATATCATAAAAAATTTTACCGCGACAATCATTTGAAATTGTTGCCGAAAATCACTTTTTTTCAACAAATTTTATTGTTCGCCGCCAAAACTCGTTGCTAAAAAATAAATTTGTTGTAGTGTTGCTATGAAATAAACATTATTGAAAATAATTGTTGGATATGAGTCATCTTCGTGATAGGAATTAAGTGCTTGATTTTTGAGTTGTCTACGTGACGGAAATTTGGTTATGTGGTTGAATCGTCTTAAGTGACGGGGCGTTTTCGTGACAAGATCTATAGGTTATCTGGTACAGGTTTCTAAATGATGGACGTTGACATGATGGGAATTGGTTATGGGGGTTGGGTCGTCTAAGTGATGATAATTATTTATGGGGCTTTAGTTGTCTAAGTGACAAAAATTATTTGTGTGGCCTGAATTCCCAGTGTGGCCGGTGGGGGGGGGGGGGGTGTGTGCGAGGGTTACTCGTTGTGTGACATACTTTAATTATGTAAAAGTAATTATTTATGCGATATATTTTATTTATGAGGTATATACAAGTTTTGTTTATGTAAGGTATACAAACAATGTCTATGTGGTGAAGTGTGAGTTGTATGTTGGTAATTGCTGCATTGTTAGGGTTGTTTCTAAATAAACAAAGTGTTGCTTTATCATCTATTGTGCTCATACTTAATAATCGCATCTTGGATCTCACTAATGGTCTTAATGACTTTTTAGAAAAATCCGTAAAAAATCAAAGAATCAACTGTTGTGTCTAGAAGGTTGATTTGAGATGCCATCATGGGGTCTTGTCTTTATATTCTTTAAATTTAAATTGTATATATATGTCATAGTTTTGTGAATAATAACACATTTTGTAAATAACACAGTTTGTAGAAAAAGTATAAGTATGAATTCAATTAAATGAAAATAGAATATTAATATTAAATTTTTTATTCAAAGTTTGTGTGAGTCAATGCGAATATGAATACGATACGAAAATAAACATATCAACTCGACATGACACAATTAATTAATTGAGTTGAGTTAAGTTTAATTAATATTCGACATGAACTCACAATAACTCAATACGAATCTGATACAATATGACTCGATTGTCAACCCCTAATCTTAGCCAACAAAAAAAAAATATTTTTATTTTTCATCAATCCTACCAAACACCTAAAAAAAAAAAAAATTATCATCCATACTTTCCTTAAAGATAAAAAATATATCCCCTAATTTCCATCGCTCCCTGTTTCCGGCCATCCTGCCAATCGGTGCACGAATGTAAACTCTCGCTGTGCAGCTGAAAGTTATTTCCCTTAGTCAGTTACAACCTAAAAATGCCTCTATTAACATTAATGTTACACCGATCAAATTTTAAGATTAAATTAAGAGTTCAAATGACATGACAGTATATTATTTGAAATTTTTATTAGAGTTTAAATGATATAATACCAAATAAAAAAGTCAAATAAAAAAATCGAAGTGACTTTATTAAAGTCTAAATAACGTGACACAAAAAAAAAGAAACACAAGTCAACTACGAGAGCAATATCAGAGTGTGTTATCAGCAGGTTTCAGAATCAATTTCGACGGTAGGCGACGACGACGACGAATATTTTTGTGGCCAGCGGTGCTGAAAAAACTGGTACTGATGTTGAACCCAAGATTGTGATCCTCACGTCGACGACTGGTGCTGAAAACAATTATTGCGATCCCTTCTCTGCATATGGCGACACCACTCACTTCCCTTCGTCCTCACCCCCATTCACTTCCTTATCGGTAGACTTTCCTATATATATATGTAATATATCCGAATGTTATCAATTGAGTATTTATGGAAAATTTGCTTTTTGTTGGTTAATTTTCATTTGGATATTATTTCTTGATGTTTTTTGGGAAGCGGTTTGTGTGACTTGTTGCGGGCATATGATGTTGCTTTTTTATTTGATCTATTTTTTTTACGTACAAAAGCCTATATGATTTTACAATGTGCAATATTGAATTTCATGAAGAACCCACTTAATCTTGCCAGTCCCTATTAGTACATGGGTATGAGTATCATACGTGTTGTTTTTATGTGCAGGCTGGTGTTGAAGAGGCAAGAGGCTAGAAGATTTAAGTTGATGTGCTGTTTTTGGCAGTGGACAACCTACTGCTGCAAATTATTTGCTGGCTAATGCTTAGAAATTAGGAAAAAAAATGCTTAGAAATACTTGTATGATGTGTATATTCTCTATGTTCCGTAATATATTCTGGAAATTTTACTTTGTTGGCTTGTTTGATAAGAAGTGTTAGACCTCTATAGCAAGTTGCTTTCTCTAAGTTCTAATTTTTCTTAATCAATTTTCTTCTTCTTTCTTTATAGTTTTATTCCTGGTATTAGTGGCTTTCTAAATTCTCTATTTTACAATCCTGTACATCATAATTTAATGTTTAAATTGAGACATTTTATCAAAAGGATAAACAAGACATAGTATTAATCTTAATGAGTAAATGATGAATGGGTTGTGCTTCTATTCATTGAATATTTGCCATTAAATGGAGAACATTTAGTTGATGCTATATGTTTTGATAGATTTTAGTGAGCTATTTTTGGTCAACTCAAAAAACACTTCAAAAGTTGAAGTAAAGAAATGCGGAGCATGGATCAACCCTCGAAGTTTGGCGCCTTGTTTGTGTTAATTGTAATTTCCAAAAAACATTGCTACCTTTTTGACATATCCCGCAATCAAGATTGTCAAGCTTTCATGCTTTGTTTCAGGTAACAACTTGAGTACATTTGCAGTAATTAGGGCACGTTTGGAATGACTTATGAAATTCAAAAAATACTTTTTAAATAAATATTTATCAAAAATGTTTATAAGAAAAACACTTTTATTAAATAAATATTGTTTGAATATTCAAAATTTAAAGTACTTAAATTAATGTATTGAGATTAACAAAAATAGGTAAAATGCATAAAATCCAATCTTTGAGGGGGTAAAAAATAAATATTCTTAATTCTCTCTCTATGATATCACGAGTCAAACCACCGTTCACTCTCTCCCCTCTCGACGATATGGAAGACAAACAAAGACAGCCATAGACAAACCTCACTCACTCAACTCACACACTGAAGACTGAAATGGAAGATCCATCGAATCTGAGCTCACAGCAAACAAATCCAACGGCGTCGTTCAGGCCGAGTCACCGCCGGCGAGCTCACTCAGAGGTGAACTTCAGGCTATCGGAGGACCTAGATCTGGTGTCGGACCCCTTTGATGCGCCTTCGGAGAGTTTCGAAGAGATGGGATCGGAGGTCGATCTCTTCTCCACTTCATGGACATCGAGAAGCTTGGATCCAGCCTGAACGACGGCGTTTCGGGCAATGATAAGTAAAAATTTACCTTGTCGACGATAGTCGGAGAGATGGAAGAACACCGATGAGAGCTGGGAGATTTCTTTGATAGAGATGATCGGGCACGGGTAGAAGAAGTGTTTTTGTGAAAGTAAAAACCTTTTTTTTAACTTTTACTTATCAACTTAATTAAGTGATAAAATTACTTTTAACTTATTTAAAGTATTTTAAATAAGTAAATCCAAACACTACTTTATTTTTGTTATAGTGCTTATAATAAGTAAAAGTCACAAAAACTTTTATTTAAGTCACGCCAAACACTCTCTTAATGACTAAATGAAAATAGGTATGAGCCACCTCTTCTTCCTAATTAAAGAAAAGGTTGAGATATGTCTTTTAATCTTTAATCTTCTTGTTAATGTTACGATTCAGAAAAATGGAAAAGTACTTGACAAATTATTTGTGTTTGATATTTTTAAAAATTTTCTCTATTTTTTTTTTACTCATTCACCGTTGGAAAAATGATTTTCTGGTTGCTTATTGTGTTACATAGGTTGTTATTGGTCGATGGTGATATGGAAGGTGGGGATGCTAATTATAATCTAAACTGATGATACATAAAAAAATTTCAAGTTTGAGCTCGACCATTGGGGTCGGGAAGGGGGCTCAGCCAAGAAAGCTCGAGTTTTCAGGGAAGCTCAAGCTCAAAGGTTCAGACCTTGCGCTCCCTCAAGGTCTACACCTCAACGAACAGGATTAGAAACCAATTGGCAACCACTAAACATCTTCTCAACGGCAGTAAACGACAGTCTAAACGCAAGAACCTCAACCGCCTAAACCAACGCCTGAAATCAAGCAAAGCATTACAAAAGAGAGGCGAAGATCTCTCCCCAGACTCCATGGAACTAGGAATTAAACTATAAATACTATATAAAATCCTCACTTTGAGGCAAGCAATCGATATAGCCCTAAGAACTATGTAATCTCTTCATCATCTTTAATATAATTCCTAGGAGTAAGAGACTCCCTTGAAGAGTAGATTAGCCAAGCTCCCGAACTGGTGAACCACTATAAATCTTTTGAGCAATCTACTCTTTTAACGGGCAATAGCTTCATTTTTCTCGAGGCCCTTGTAGCTTAGATAAAACCCCATAACACACTAATTTTGCTCTGTTGCATTCTACACACCATCATATATCATAATATGTATTCTTAAAATTGGCATCATGTAAATAGTATGTCACCATCTATAAATTCTCCTCATAGGAAACTTGCCTATAATGTGGTATTTGAGTGCACTATTATAATGATTGTGATGTTGTGAGTGTACATAAACATGTGTTTATGGTATTTATGATGCATCCAATATGCTTTTTTAGTGTCTATGTATAGGTAGTTAGAAATTTGTAAAACTCAAGAAGAGTCATGGAAGCATATGTGTGTGTGCGTGCGCCTGTGCGTGCGTGCTTTAAGTCTTCAAACTTTATGATGTATTTGCTTGTTTATTGTGCCTGTAAGGAAGCATTCATTTTTTTCCTTTTGGTTGCTAAAAAGCTAAATCAAATCTAGCAATAATTTAGGTGTGAACGAGAATGTGAGTGAGGAAGCAATATATATATATATTACAACATCTAGGTGAGATGGAAATTAAATTGTTTAAAATAGTGGGGTATATACCAGGTGCTATTAAGATGTTTTTAATTTCTTATGCCTAGGGGTCATTTAGATGACATCACTGTGTTTGCGAATTTGAGAGTGTGAGTGACATTTTAAGTAATGTGAACACAATTGCTATTTCTTTCTTTGCAACTATGGTTCTCAACTACTGCAAAACACATGGGATTAGTCTGGCCAATGTAAAATACTATGATTTCAATCACAATAGGAAGTCTACACGATCTGCAATATAAAGTAAGAAAAAGATGAAGTCTAAAAAATAAGGAACTTTTGGTTCTACCCTTTAAGTGGTGAAGTTATGAGTGATATTCATATGGCCAAAATTTGATAGTATCAACCAAGTCATCAGTCCATACTCAACAATTTAAAAGTATTATTCCAAGGTGTAGCTCTTGCAACAAAATAAGTAATCCTGTTACTGTTGACAGATAACCTGCCTTCCCAAACAAGTATAATACCAAAATCAAACATCAACAACAAACCTTTATATACCTCGAAGCAGCAGCACAACCTATAGATTTGACAAAAAAAAAAATTGGAAATTCATAATGATGGGCATACTGTCCTATTCTTAATGGTTGTTTCTTAATGTTATGGTTTTAGTTTGTGGGACTGTGTTGTCAGTTGCTGATTGGGAATGAACCCACTCCTCAAGTCCAGGTTGTGAAATTTTCTCGAGGAATGTAGGATTGATTTTGCGAAAGATAAAAAGATTATGAGTGGATCTTTTTCAATTTTGATGGTTCTTTGTGCTTTATGGGTTAAGTTGTTTTGTTTGTTTATCTGTTTTAATATAGTTAGCAGACCCCCCAATAGTTGGGATAAAGCTCTGTAGAGCTGTATCAATTTTAAGATGGTATCCATAATTTCTACGGTATTTGGACAAGGGGAATGTGGGTGTTAAATTGTGTAGTTGTTAGGCATGGTAAATATTTCATGAGGAATTTGATATTAGTATATATTTTCTGCTCTATGTGATAAAAATTGTGATAAAATGTAAAGTTGCATGTTGTTCAAGAATTATGCTTTTTGCAAAACTGTAGTGAATTGTAAATTAGTTGAATGAATATTTTCGAAATGCTTGAAAATTTTGATTAAGAGTTTGGGTTTATTTGATTTAGCTTTGTTTGAGTTTATTCCTACTAATATGGATCTGCGACGACTGTTTTTGGACAGTTGATGGGATGATTGTGGATAGGAATACTGTTTTGAAACAAGAAGGTTTTGCCTTATTGTGGTTTTGCCTTATTGTTTTGATTTTTTGATTTTACTTATTATACTTATGGTTGGATTTCCTGTTTACTAATTTATACTTTTATCTTCATATAATGAATTTTTTTTGTTTTTTTTTTTATAAAAAAACATTAATTTCATTGAAACTTAAAAATTAGACCTAATTCACTATCTTAATGAGGTGATAGTGACACGGTTCAATAGAATTATTGTAACTATAACGGTTAGACTTCTTCATTGAAACAATATCATCTGACACATCATAAGGTTAACAATTAGATCAATTTTTTAAGTTTCAATAGCACTACTCAAAAAAAAAACCTGAAGCTTTTGGTGGAAGTGCGCCAATCTTTATTGTGTTTTTTGTTTGTCTTGGTCATGTTCTTTGTTAATCCAATATGATTTTGGGGCTTATTATTATTTTTTCACATGCTTATGTTTGCCATGTAAAAAGGTGTAGGTGGCATTTGGTGGTGTTCAAATGGTGGGCAATGCCTGATGGAATTTTAATTGTCTCTTTGTCATTCATTTAATGTTCTCTGTATCTACCTATAGCATATTTTTTTGATGGGTGGTTGCAAGGCCGAAAAACCATCTAAAAATTTGGAGCCTGCAGCTAGATCGGATATGTTTAGTAGTGGCTAACTTGATTATGAGGAATATTCTGGAGAAGATCTGCAAGACCTTGAACATAAGGAATGACTTCATTAGGTGAGGACTATATTGTCTCTATGCTGCTCATTGGGTCAGGTTCTTCCATTGAAGAAGCCACTTCTCATGCCTCCTTATGCCATACCTCTACTTCTGAAGTAATTCAAAATTTTTGCACTATATGTATCAGTATAATGACGGCCAATAGAGCTCTTTTTCTCCACTATTGTTCATACGTTTATATTCATAGTCTTGCTCAATGGCTCACGGTATAAGTTATCAGTGATAAGATAATTTAGGCAATTGGTCAAATAGGTGTTTTATGTTTTGTTTATTCTTAGAGTGACACGTCAAATAACGTTAAAATGTTTGTGTTAAAGTGGAGAATAGAAAGTGTTGTTTTTAGTTTTTTCATGATAGATATTTTTTAATTTTAGCTAAACAATCAAAAATTTATTCTCTACCCCCACCAACGAACACTATGAAAAATAAATATTTTTTTAGAGTCCATTTATAACTGATGAAGGAAGAAAGCGAGCTTACATGAACGGTTAATGTTATCTAAGTTTTAATGCGTGAATTAATGTCTTCAAAATTAGAATATATGAACACCCTAATTCCCACTACAGTATTATTAAAAAATAAATAAAAATTTATATATAGTGATAAATTTTGGCAATCCCGCTCTTAATTAACAACTTTGTATTAAAAGAAAACTCATCTTGAAAATATTTATTTTAAATAAATTTTTTAAAATAAAAGTTTTACATGCGCCGCATACCGGCCCGCTACCATATAATATATACATAACCCAAAAAAAATATTTACAATTGTTGCTTATATGCCCAAAAGGGGGAAAACAAAAAATATTTACATCATGTATAGCCCAAAAAGTTTTTCTTTAAAAAAACAAGAAACTGAGACGAGCCTCTCCTGACAATTTTTGACTGGACTTCTAGTTTTAGCAGTGGATTGCAAGCTTGTATACAAATTTACCTAAAAAGATTTCAAAAAAATTATTCATTGAGTTCTCATTCAAGATTTCAGAAATAAAGCAAAGAAAATAATGTGACATCCTTGTTTATTAGTGAAATTTAATATTAGCGATTCCATAACTAATTCTTGATATCCTGTTTCGTTGCTCTACTATTTCACACAGAGATAATTATCCTGCCACCTAGGCGACAACACAACACAATTTATCATCATATCGGTATACAATCGTCACTTAGATAAGTCAACAACTTGTATCATTTTTTTCATTTTTCGAAAAACTCACATCACATCAATAAATTCAACTTTCGTCACCTAGACGAAATCAACTTTAATTTATCTCCGTCACGAAGACAAACTTTAACACTTTGGTTACTTTTAGTTACTTAGACAACCCAGTCTAACAATTAACTTTCGTCCCTTAGATGTTTTGACTGTGCAAATAAAATTTGTCACTTAGACATCTGACGCTTTATTGTCTCAAACCAATGAGTTTTTCTTTCTGCTTGTCACACAGACAAATAAACTATAATATTATAGTCTATCATGAAGACATCTTGTTCACATTGTAACATTATGACATTTAAGCCATTTATTCAAAATAGAACTCATAAGATAGACAGTCACATAAATAATCAAGCATTTATATGTAGATAAAACAAGGTTAGCGTACGTATATACCTTGTGAAAATTTTATTTTGTGGATGACTCCTCTACTGGAGCTTCTGGAGTTGCATTTTTTTACTGTACTCGTCCCTGAATCTGACACCCATTATTTGCAATCTCATTCGAGTGTTAATAAATAATACCACGTACTCCAATTAGTTTACTTGAATCAATTTTCTTAATTTAATCATGTTACATTCAATAACTCATCCACACGTAATAATATTAATTACTCAAATCGATTAAACCAATAGTTATAATCAATTCGAGCTACTAGAAAATAATCTATTCATAGCGAGTGAAATGACCTACTTGAATCCATTACATTCAAGGTAAAATTTTCTCATAAAATTGTAGTAAACCAAAATATATTTGAATCTACATAATTCTCCCTAAAATTATAAGATTGCATACTTTCTTATAATACTCATACCCCTTAAATTCATGAAAATTTAAGAACAATTCACAAGATTAATAATTACCCACCAAACTACAATCTTTCTTAACCAAAATTCAACTCATATACAACAATTTCACTCATCTATTTTTTTTATATAACAATAACTTATTTCACATACCCACATAAATATTAAGGTGAATCATTCATGCATTAAATCAAAAATCATACTAAACATCATACGTAAAATCCGGTAAAATTTGAATTTTTATGAAAAAGAGCAAAACGGTAATTAGCCGCTACGGTGCGGGTTGAAAACCCAAATTTTTATAGAACTCGGATGAAGAAATGGACCTCACCGTTGAATTCGTCTTGCGAAATCTAGTTACTCAGTCAATTTTTTGTTGAATTCTGAAACAATTGAATTTTTCAGATTTTACGATGCGAGCAGGTGTCGCGTGACTAAAATAAATGCGATCGGGGTTTAAATTTCAAAATGTGAGAAATAATATAAATTTAGTTCAGATAAAATATAATGAAATTAAAATGGGATGAGATTTAATTGATTCAGAATAAAATCAGATTTGTAAAAAACGAGACGTGTGGTGGAACGAGGGCCAAGTAAATGAGGGATATAAAAAAGGAAAAAAATCAGATTTTCCCCCATATTCTCAGCCCATTCCGATAGAGAGAGAGAGAGAGAGAGAAAAGATGAAGAAGAGAGAGAAAGCAAGGGTTTCTTCCACTTTCTTCTTGCGATCAAGGGTGATTCGTTTGTCAGAATCCTTTAGACCAAGAATAAAAGTCATTCTATGTGACGAGAGCTACGCCTATGTACCAAATATGTGGATCTTGACAAAGTCTCGAGAACGAGATTTTTGAAAATCAAGGGTTGAGGCTTGATCTGAGTTCTTGGGAGTTTTGTACCACTCGTATTACGCTTCAAGAGGTAGGATTCTTCTCCTAACTATGTTTATTTTTAACCAAGGTTTTCGCATGAAATGCGTAGCATGACTTGAGATGAAATCACTTGTTTAAATGTATTTTTAGAGTAGCTAGAGTATGAAAAATGATACAAGAATGTAAAAAACTAATTTTTGCATGAATTGGGTTTTGGGTGAAATTGCTTGTTTTGTTAATTTCATGAGAAATGTGTTGATTGGGCATGCTATGTGTTTATATTTATGCCTTTAAGGTGTTTGATAAAATACCTATGTTGATGTAACATGCTTGGTGAGAATATGAATTGTAATTATATGCTTGAGATATAATTGACAAATTGGGAATGTGATGATGTTGAAATGTAATTATATGCTTTGTGGTATAAGTTACATTGAAGAATTGAAAATTGTTTATATTGTGCTCATGACATGATGTTGTAATTGCAATTGAAATCTTGGTTGCATAGTAATACAAAATGCAATTGTACATTACATTGCACATGCACGGGAAGCATCACATTCGTGGGCATGTGACAGGGGTGTGGGTGTGTGCATGATTTTGATCAAACACCATTCTTAGTGGACGATGCATGGGCTCAGGGAAGTTGGACCATTGTTTGATTGAGTTGCACGGTTTGCATTGAAAATGGGGTCAGGATTAGTAAGAACTGTAATGCCCCAGATTACACTTTGGACGACATTACTATCTAAAACCATTCAGATCATGAGAGCAACTAATAAAATCCATCAATAAACAAAATTTCCATTCATCATATATAATATCTACTACATTATCCCAAAATAATATGCCAAACCATGACAATCACATCCAAAATAATTAAACGTAACTTTGTAGCAGAATAAAAAAAAAACTTAGATTTCTACATTCTCTCAATAGGAATCTCCTAGTCTAGAACATAACAAAACAAGTATAGACATCCCCCTCTGGGTCCACCTGCCCATCACCTTGAGCTTCCCAAAGCACCTACTCGTCAACTCCATGCTCTTCCTCTAACCCAAAATCTGAAAGGAATATTGTTGGTAGTGGTGAGCACTAAGCTCCGTAGGAAAATCCTCCCAAACTCGAACAAGGTTTAGAAAACATATAAAACAAGTCGGTATCATTTTGCAAATATAATGTATCAATTTTTAAAGAAAACATAGACATTTTAATAGATCTCAAGTTTACACAATAACAATAATTAAATGAACAGTAAAATAATTTCCCAACAATAAACCATTCCAATATTAAACCGCTCCAACAATGAGCCATTTCAGCAATAAACTATTTCCAACATTTGTACAATGACACAACTCACCATATATAATCCACCACACATGTATCTATATCTCAAGTCTAATGTAAGACATCACATGAATAAACACATCGACAATATCTTGGCTCACACACACACCTAAATTCTCACAAGGATATCCAACTTTTAGGAAGGACGTTTACCAACTCATTGCAGTGACGAATCCAACCCAGGAATAGTATACTAACCCTCATCCTCGGTACCCGTGAGTGAATAGTAGTTTGGTCCTCACAAGGCACCAACCCCACTACGAGTGGTAGGAAAAATTCAAACCCGCATGGAGTAAGAAATGCATCTACCCACTCTACGATACCCGGTCAACGGCTACTCATGGTCATCCAGACATCCTCAAGAGATACAATACTCAATAATTTCTCAATGATAAATCATAATTTAAAATCCCCAAATTTTCTCAAGTAGTATCCCAATAAAACAATTTAAGAAAATATGTAAGAGATCATCACAAATACCATTTTTTAGTTCAATATAAAGCACTAAAGTTTTGAAATCAAGAACAAAGAAAAAATCAAGAGAAAATCCATTTCTCTTGAAAACTAGAGTTTGAAGATGAGAAAAAAAGAGCTTTAATGGTTACCCAACCATAAAATTGTTTAAAACATGGTAATAATTGCAAGGATAGCAAGAATCAAAGATTTTATAGCATACATATATGATTTAGAGTCAAGAAGTACATATATATATATATAAGCCCTAGCCTTAATGTAAGAGAATATAAAGAAACCTCTACCTTGAATCCGAATTTCCAAAGCTAACCCAAGCTCTAGCGACTCTCTTCCTCCCTTTTCTTGTTCCCTTCTTATCTTTTGCTAGGGTTTTAAGAGTTTTGAGTGAGAGTGAAGTGACATAATAGAAGAAAATGGGTGGAGAAGGGTGTTCTTGAAAAACTTGAAGTTTTGATCTTCTTTGAAGTGTAAATCCCTTTTTATCTTGTGTTTTTCTCTTCCTTTATTCCTCTCTAAGGTTTTTTAGGGTTAGAGGTGTTGTAATGGGGCTAAAGGAGGCGTCCTTAAGTATTTAAAGTGGAAGGAGGGCCGTCTGTTCGCGATCTGAAGAAATTAGATTTTTTTAATGGGAGTACCGGTACGCGAACCGGTACGCTTGTCCAATTTTTGCTTTTTCACCCATTTTTCATTTCCAATCCATTTCTAACCCTTCCAAAACCAATCCAAACTTCCATAACATACATTTTTACATCAAACATAGTTGGTATAAGTTCTATTGCAAACAATTTCCTATATTTACAAGCTAAAACTAAGTTTTAACTACTATTTACTCGAGTTTTACCATGTTAACATTTCAAAAGAAATAATTACTTGCTATATATATATAAAGATAAAAGTGTGGGGTTTACAATCCACCCTTCTTGAAGAAAGTTTCATCCTTGAAACTTACCTCAAGTCACGAACAAATGAGGGTACTTCTCTCGCATCTCCAGCTCCGGTTCCTAAGTAGCTTCCTCCACCCCATGATTTTGCCACATGACCTTCACCAGTCGGATGATTTTGTTGTGAAGCACCTTCTCCTTAGCATCGAGAATCTTGGCTGGTTGTTCTTCATATGTTGCTCCATCTTGAACTTCTATATTCTCCAAATATACGACATGCGTTGTATCCGATTGACACTTTCTCAACATTGAAACATATAACACCTCATGTACCCTTAACAACTGAGCTAGTAACCGAAGTTGATATGCCATTTTTTCCACCGCTTTGATCACTTCAAATGGTCCGATATACCTTGGAGCTAATTTTCCCTTATTGCCAAATCTAAGCACTCCCTTTTTGGGTGACACCTTGAGGAACACAAAGCCCCCCCTCTTGGAATTCCAAGGGTCTTCTTCTTTGATCCGCATAGATTTTTTGTCTACTTTGTGTTGTGCTTAGTCTCTCTCGGATCAGTTGAATTTTCTCCGTAGTGTCCCGAACAATTTCTGGCCCAAACAAACTACTCTCTCCAACTTCTAGCCAACAAGTCGGGGACCTACATGGTCTCCCATACAATGCCTCATAAGGTGCCATGCCGATGCTAGATTAGAAACTGTTGTTGTATGCAAATTCCACCAACGACAAATGATCACTCCAACTCCCCTTGACATCCAACATGCAAGCTCGTAACATGTCCTCCAAAATCTGTATTACCCTCTTGGATTAGCCATCCATTTGGGGATGAAAGACGGTGCTAAAGTGTAACTCTGTCCCCATAGCTCGTTGTAGACATTGCCAAAATTGTGCCACAAAACGAGAATCACGATCCGACATGATAGAGAGTGGAACTCCATGTAATCTAACGATCTCACGAATATAAAGCTTGCTCAAGCTTTCTAAGGAGTCCGTGGTCTTCATACTCAAGAAATGAGCGGATTTGGTAAGCCTATCTACAATGACCCATACAACATTATGCCCGCGTGAAGTCCGTGAAAAACCAGACATGAAGTCCATGGTGATGTGATCTCACTTCCACTCTGGGATAGACAAGGACTGTAATAATCCTCCGGACTTTTGGTGCTCAATCTTCACCTGCTAACACACCGCGCACTTTGAAACATACTTAGCTATGTCTAGTTTCATCTCTTTCCACCAATATTGACGCTTCATGTCCCTATACATCTTGGTACTACCTGGATGTATGGAGAATTTTGAACGATGACACTCACCCAACACTTCTTCCCTTACTTGGTCATTATTTGGTATACATAGTCTTCCTTGAAACCGTAACTCATCATCCTGTATCGACCAATTCTCAATGATCTCATTCCTCTCCAGTCTACCTCGGATAGCTCCCAACTCGGTGTCTCATCGTTGCAACTCCACAATCCTTTGTCGAAGAAGTGGTTGAGCTACAAGATTAAATAAGCATGATCGATCCCCTTGTCCATCCACCCATAGATCAAATTCCTCCAAGGCATCAATCATCTTCCACCTATTAACAGCAAGAACATTGATTTCATTCCAAGACTTTCTGCTCAGGGCATCTGCTACTACATTCGCCTTCCCCGGATGGTAGTTGAGTGTGAAATCGTAATCTTCTAGATACTCAATCCACCTTCTTTTCCAAAGATTCAAGTCTTTCTGGGTGACTATATACTTGAGGCTCTTGTGATCAGAAAACACTTAAAACTTTTCTCTATACAAGTAACACCTTCAAAACTTAAGCGCAAACACCACCGCGGCAAGCTCTAAGTTGTGAGTGGGATAGTTTTGCTCATGAATCTTGAGTTGCCTCGAGCCATAAACCACTACTTACCTCCTTGCATTAAAACACATCCCAAGCCTCGTAACGAAGCATCGATGTAAACATCGTATCCTTCTCCACTGCTCGGAATACTGAGGACAGAAGCCGTTGTCAACTTTTCTTTCAAGGTGCGAAAGGCTAAGTCACACTCTTTAATACACAAGAATCTTTCCCCCCTTTTTGTAAGGCGAGTCATGGGCATCACTAGCTTTGCGAACCCTTCCACAAACCTCCGGTAGTAGCCTGCTAAGCCTAGGAAACTACGTATCTCAGTCACATTCTTTGGTGGTTCTCATTTCATCACTACTTCAATCTTTGCGGGGTCAACAACTACACCCACCACATGGCCAAGGAATTTCACTTCTTCATCCAAAACTCACATTTACTCATCTTAGCATATACCTTATGCTCTCTCAATGTCTGTAGCACTACCAAAAGATGGTTTTCATGTTCCCCTTGTGTCCGTGAATAGATTAATATGTCATCAATAAACACAATAACAAACTAATCTAGATACGGCCAGAATATTCTGTGCATCAAATCCATGAAGGTTGCAGGAGCATTTGTTAGTCCGAACGGCATTACCATATATTCAAAGTGACCATACTAGGTACGAAAAGTTGTCTTAGGAATATCCTCCTCCTTGATCGGCATTTGATGGTACCCTGTGCAAAGATCAATCTTGGAGTAGTACTTAGAACCCCTTAGCTGATCAAATAAATCATCAATTCATGGCAATGGGTATTTTTTCTTCACTGTCACCCGATTCAACCTTTGGTAGTCCATGCATAACCGAAGTGTTTCGTCATGCTTTTTCACAAAGAGGACCAGGGCTCCCTAAGGTGAAGTGCTTAAGCGGATAAACTCAATGGTCAAGAGATGGTCCAACTGCTTCCTTAGCTCCTTTAACTCCAAAGGTGCCATTCGATAAGGAGCAATAGATATGAGTTTGGTTCCCGGATAGAGATCAATCTTAAACTCAATTTCTTTCTGTGGGGGTAACCCGGGTAATTCATCTGGGAAGACATCCGAAAAATCCGATACTATCAACACCACATTCGCATGTGATTTATCCCTATCATCTCCCATTAAGCTAGCCAAGAAACTCAAATTGCTCCCCGCCTTAGCTTTCAAGAATCTATTTCCCGTATTGAAAAATGGATATGAAGAATTTTGATCATTAACAAAGCTAAAAACTACCCCTCCTAGTGATTGAAATGAGATCCGCTTGCGAAAACAATCCATCACCGCACGAAAAGTGCACAACAAATTAATCCCAAATATGATGTAATACCCCTTCATGTCCAATGCAACAAAATCTACAATTAATTCTTACTTCCCAATTCGAAGAACACAGCCTCTACACACCCTTCTAGTATCCAACCGTTCTCCTGTAGGCATGTCTATACTCAAGGCATGTTCTAGCTTCTCAAATTTCAATCCCAAATGAAGAGCATATTTAGTGCGTATGAATGAATGAGTCGCACCAGGATCAAATAAAATTCAGGCCCAAGAATTATAAAGAAGAACGATACCTTTCACAGTTGCATTGGAAACGTCTTCCTCTGGTTGGGTCAAAGTTGATTGGCTAGAGCTCCTAACGGTCTCTGCTGTAGTGGCTTCTGTAGTGGTGGTTTATTGGTATTCACTGATCTTGTTGCTTGATTGGTCTTTGGTGGAAACAATGGACATTTATTTTTAAAGTGCCTGAAACCTCCACATGCGAAGCATTGACGTGGGTCTGTGCCTGTTCTCTCTAGTACACCTTCAACTCCTTGGGCTGTCTGAAGTCTCTGTCCAACCGCCTGTTTTGGGTGTTGGTAAGGTGCCGCTCTCTATCTTATACTGTTGCTAGCACTCATCTAGATCGGACCTCCCCTCGCGAAGTTCTGTCGCAGCTGGCTGTCCTCCATGTCTCTCTCCACCAGTGCAACTCTGTCAACTAGATCCCTATAGTCACGGATCTTGAGAGTTGCAAGCTTCTCCCTGATGGCAGGCCTCAAACCCTGCTCAAAGCGTTTGGCCCTCCTGACCTCAGTAGATATGAACTCTGTGGCATAGCGGGATAACTCATCAAACTTCCTCTCATACTCGGCTATCGTCATGCTACCCTATTGTAGAGCGAGAAAATTGACACTCATCTTGTCCCTGACGGATTCAGGAAAATATTTGTCTCAGAAGATCTAATCAAACTCCTCCCAGATAAGAGCATCCGTGTTCCTCCTTTTCTTCGCCGAGTTCCACCAATGGTCGGCCTCCCACTCTAATAAGTATGTGGCCAAGCCAACCTGCAAATCCTCGACAACTCCCATGCCATAACACATTTTCTTCACCCGGTGAATCCATTTATCCGCATCCAAGAGGTTAGAGCTTCCTTGGAAAATAGGTGGGTGTTGTCGCAAAAATTCTCGAAGAACTACCATCCTTCGATTTTCGTCCCTGTTGCCTGGTACATGAGCTAATGGATGAACCCCACCGTTGTGGTTGTTGTTTCCATTCTAGTGTTGTATTAGAGTGGTTAGCTCCCTTAAGCACTGATAAATGCCATTCATGGCATCGGGAGGTGGTGGTGGTGGTGGATTTGCTTGACCTCCACAACCACGCCCACGTCCACGTTCACCGTCCATCTTGCACATGAATTCACAATTTAGTTGATGTATAAGACATCCTAACTATTACTTTAATCTAAAGCGTAAGGCTTGTATAAGCTTTAAGTAAACAATTCATTCGTCCTAGTCCTACCTCTCTAGTGGTAATCCATAACCTATAGCTCTCATGTAAGACCTAATTCATAGACTCTGATACCAAAACCTGTAACGCCCCAAACTACACCATGGACGACATTACAATCTAAAACCACTCACATCATGAAAGCAACTAATAAAATCCATCAATAAAGAAAATTTCCATTCATCATATATAATATCTACTACATCATCCCAAAATAATATGCCAAACTATGGCAATCACATCCAAAAGAATTAAACATAACTTTGCAGCGGAATAAAAAAAAACTTAGATTTCTACATTCTCTCAAAAGGAATCTCCTAGTCTAGAACATAACAAAACAAGTCTAGACATCCCCCTCCGGGTCCACCTGCCCATCACCTTGAGCTTCCCAAAGCACCTGCTCATCAACTCCATGCTCTTCCTCTAACCAAAAATCTAAAAGGAATATTGTTGGTAGGGGGTGAGCACTAAGCTCTGTAGGAAAATCCTCTCAAACTCGAACAAGGTTTATAAAACATATAAAACACGTTGGTCTCATTTTGCAAATATCAAGTATCAATTTTGAAAGAAAACAGGAACATTTCAATAGATCTCAAGTTTACACAATATCAATAATTAAATAAATAGTAAATAATTTCCAACAATAAACCATTCCAATATTAAACTGCTCCAACAATGAGTCATTTCAACAATAAACCATTTCCAACATTTGTACAAGGACACAACTCACTATATATAATCCACCACACATGTATATGTATCTCAAGTCTGATGTAAGACATCGCATGAATAAACACATCGAGAATATCCTGGCTCACACACACTCACCCAAATCCTCGCAAAGATATCCATCCTATAGGAAGGGCGTATACCAACTCATGACAGTGACAAATCCAACCCAGGAATAGTATACTAACCCTCATCCTCGGTACCCGTGAGAGAATAGTGGTAGAAAAAATTCAAACTCGCATGGAGTAAGAAACACATCTACCCACTCTACGATACTCGGTCAATGGCCATCCATGGTCATCCAAACATTCTCAAGAGATACAATACTCATCAATTTCTCAATAATAAATCATAATCCAAAATCTCCAAATTTTCACAAGTAGTATCCCAATAGAACAATTTAAGAAAATATGCAAGAGATCATCACAAATACCATTTTGTGGTTCAATAAAAAGCACTAAAGTTTTGAAATCAAGAACAAAGGAAAAATCAAGAGAAAATTCATTTCTCTTGAAAACTAGGGTTTGAAGATGAGAAAAAAAGAGCTTTAATGGTTACCCAACCATAACATTGTTTAAAACATGGTAATAATTGCAAGAATAACAAGAATCAAAGATTTTATACCATATATATATGACTTAGAGGCTAGCGACTCTCTTCCTCCCTTTTCTTGTTCCCTTCTTATCTTCTCCTTGGGTTCTAAGAGGTTTGAGTGAGAGTGAAGTGATAGAATAGAAGAAAATGGGTGGAGAAGGGTGTTCTTGAAAAACTTGAAGTTTTGATCTTCTTTGAAGTGTAAATCCCTTTTTATCTTGTGTTTTTCTCTTCCTTTCTCTCTCTCTAAGGTTTTCTAGGTTAGAGGTGTTGTAATGTAACTCTCCAAAACCCACCTTGGACGACATTACAATCTAAAAACTATTCACATTATGAGAGCAACTAAATAAATTCATCATTAAAGAACATTTCATTCATCAAAGATAACATTTACAATATAATCCCAAAAGAATAGGCCAACCATGACCATTACATTCCAAAAGAATCAACTATTTTCTCGTAGCGGAATAAAAAAAAAATACATTTATTAATGTATCAAAATATATCCCCTAATCTAAAACATGGACATGTCAACTCTAGACATTCCCCTTGGGATCCACGCTTTCCTCCAGTTGGGCTTCCCAAGCCACCTACTCATCAACTCCGAGCTCTTCCTGTAAATCGACATCTGAGAATGAATAATATTGTAGGGGGTGAGCACTAAGCTCTATAGCAACATCCTCCCAAACTCAAACAAGATTTAGAAAACATGTAAAACAAGTCGGTCTCATTTTGCAAATATTAATTTTTGAAAGAAAACAGGAGCCTTTCAATAGATCTCAAGTTTACACAATAGCAATTAAGTGAAGTAATAATGCCAGGTTACAAATAACAAATCATTTCCAACCATTAACCATTTCCCTCAAGTTCTTGTAGAATCTCATACTTCCACAAGCTCTTGTAGAAAACCATTTCTCGTGCAATAAACCATCAATCCACAACTTGTATTCGTATCTCAGGTATGATGCATGATTCGCATGAATAAACACATCGAGAATATCCTGGCCCACACACACACCCAAATCCTCGCATGGATATCCAACTTTTAGAAAGAGCGTATACCAACTCATGGCAGTGACGAATCTAACCCAGGAATAGTATACTAACCCTTAGTCTCGATAACACGCGAGCGAATAGTGGTTTGGTTCTCGCAAGACACCAACCCCACTACGAGTGATAGGGAACCTTCAAACTCACACGGAGTAAGAAACGCATCTAACCCACTCTATGATATCCAGTCAACGGTCACCCATGGTCATCCAACCATCCACAAGAGATACAATACCCAATCAATTTCTCCAATCCCAATTACATTCAAAAAATCCCAAATTTCACAAGTAGTATCCCAATAGAAAAAGTTAAGAAAATATGCAAGAGATCATCATCAATACCATTTTGTGGTTTGATATAAGGCACTAAAGTTTTGAAATCAAGAGTGATTGAATCATTAAGAAGAAAAATCCATTTTTCTCAAAAACTAGGGTTTTCATGGCTATCAAACCATAAATACCTTCAAAACATGGTGATATTTGTAAGAACTTCAAGAAACAAGCATTTCATAGCATATATCTAAGGTTTAGAAGCAAAACATACAAATATATAAACCCTAACCCCAATGAACAAGAATGGAAGAAAACCCCTACCTTGGTGTTCTTGAAAAACTAGGGTTTTGATCTTCTTGAAGTGGAAATTCCCTTTGATCTTGTGTTTTTCCCGCTCTTTCTTCCTCTCTAAGGTTTCCTAGGGTTAGAAGTGTTGAAATGGGGCTAAAGGAGTGGTCCTTAAGTATTTATAGTGAAAGGAAAACCGCCTGTTTCGCGACTTAAAATTTTAGATCTTTAGAAGACCTTCCGGCGACCTTCCAGAAGGTTGGCCTATTGGAGCAACATTTACATTAACCTTGTGGAAGGTTTTGCCTACTGGATAAGTATTTCCCTTAACCTTCTGAAAGGTTTTTCATCGACCTTCCGAAAGGTTTTGTCTTTTTTTCTACAAATCCTCTTGTTTTCATTTCCAATCCATTCCAAACCAACCCAAACTCATACAACATACTTTTGTACATCAAACCAAGTTGGTACCAGTTCTATTACAACGATTTCATATATTTACAAGCTATACTAGGTTTTAATTACTATTTACTCGAATTTTACCATAATAACATTTCAAAAGAAATAATTACTTGCTATATAAACCTATGTACATATATAAAGATACAGGTGTGAGATTTATAATCCACCCCCTTAAAGAAAGTTTCGTCCTCGAAACTCACCTCAAGTAGCGAATAGATAAAGGTATTTCTCTCGCATCTCCAGCTTGGGTTCCCAAGTAGCTTCATCCATTTCGTGATGTTGCCACAAGACCTTCACCAGTTGGATGAGTTTGTTGCGAAGCACCTTCTCCTTTGTGTCGAGAATCTTCACTGGTTGTTCTTCATATGTTGTTCCATCTTGAACTTTAATATCTTCCAAATCCACAACCTGTGTTGTATCCGTTTGACATTTCCTCAACATTGACACATGGAACACGTCATGTACCCCCGCCAACTGAGTTGGTAACCGAAGTTGATACGCCACTTCGCCTATTGTTGTCCAAATTTGATATTGACAATTTACGTGCAAGTATACACGATCAACAAGTAATAAAGTGATAAGTAGAGTATCGTTCCCACGGAGAAATATTGCTATTAATATCCAAGTACTAACTTTGTATCAATTCAATTTTATTTAAACAATTGGACTTGAACTATGGAATGACTAAATTAAAAACTAAATCTAAACTTAATAATCGAGGGTTGAATTTACCGGATAAAAGAAGTTAAGATTACAATTTCCCTAATGCTTCGTATAAATCTTTTCACCCTCTTTCTAGTTAATTGATCAAAATAAGTTGTTAACTGAGAACTCAAAGTTATTTATCAAACCTCTTTCGATAGTTAAATAAAGTTATCTCTCCCAATTAAATTACTATATTCCTATGCAAAATAAGTGAGAATAAATTCATTAAGTTCAAACTCTTACAAAAGTTACACACGGCATATAGGTATATTCCTATCCTATACACAAACCCAGC
The DNA here is from genome assembly GCA_963454935.2 of Ilex paraguariensis. Classification (NCBI taxonomy): domain Eukaryota; kingdom Viridiplantae; phylum Streptophyta; class Magnoliopsida; order Aquifoliales; family Aquifoliaceae; genus Ilex; species Ilex paraguariensis. The sequence continues at coordinate 653,813 of CAUOFW020002558.1, forward strand.
AATTCAATCTTAAGAAGAATTAATCAGACGCATGTCATCATATTCAGATCTATCCCTAGAATTCATCTCCCAATTTCAGCTAAGGAATCAAATAAATTGTTGGCCACACAATCATATATTAAGCACAAAATATGACAAACAACTCATGTACGATCAATAGAACTAGAAACGAAGTAGATTAATTTAACTAGACATAGGTTCCGTTGCAATCTTAATAATAATTTAGTTCATAATGTAATTGAAAAACATCATTCTCATATTAAACAACATATCAGAAAATCAAGAAGTAAAAGTAAGAGAAAAGAATGAAAACTTAGTTGTAGTCTCAATCCTTCTCTAGCCTTCAAGTCCAATCTTCTTCGTGTCGATTCCTTCGATTCTTGTCTTCAATTTTCTTCCAATTCCTTGATTTTTTTTTAGATGTTTTCAGCCCCCAAAAGTCAGAATATCTCATCCCCACACAAATCCTAGCATATATGTAGCTTTAGAGTCCAATTTCGGGTAAAAAATAAGTCAAAATTCGCGTCATAGACCAACACAAGCGCAACTGTGCTGAAAAGGCACTGAATGGGCAGAATGTGGGCGCAGGGGCGCTGATTTTGCATTGGAACAGCGCTGCCCCCTTTTAAGCCTTCAGCTCCCTTGTTGCTTAGCTTTCAAAAATTCAATACTTAGGCTCCAAATTGACCTTGTTTCCTTCCAAATGATGTTGTTTGCTTCCAAATGATGATTCCTACCAATTAACATCAAAACACAAAAAAAAATAAAAAGGAACATAAAATAGTTGAAAACTTTCTATTTCATTAAGCCGAAAGTACTCAATTCGTAGGTATAAAACTCACTCATCACCTATCGCCTTGATTACTTCAAAGAGTCCGACGTATCTTGATGCTAATTTCCCGTTTTTGCCGAATCTAAATATTCCCTTCTTGGGTGACACCTTGAGGTACACATAGTCTCCCTCTTGGAATTCCAAGGGTCTTCGTCTTTTATCTGCATAGCTTTTCTGTCTACTTTGTGCCATGTGTAGCCTCTCCCGGATGAGTTGAATTTTCTCCGTAGTCTCCCGAACGATTTCTGGCCCAAACAAGCTACTCTCCCAAGCTTCCAACCAACAAGTCGGGGACCTACATGGTCTTCCATACAATGCCTCATACGGTGCCATGCCAAAACTTGCCTGATAGCTGTTGTTATATGCAAATTCCACCAACGACAAATGATCACTCCAACTCCCTTTGAAATCTAACACCCAAGTTCGTAACATGTCCTCCAAAGTCTGTATCACCCTCTCGGATTAGCCATCAGTATGCGGATGAAAGGTGGTGCTAAAGTGTAACTCTATCCCCATGGCTCGTTGTAGACCTTTCCAGAATTACGCCACAAATCGAGAATCGCGACCTGAAATAATCAAGAGCGAAACTCCATATAAGCGCACAATCTCACGGATATAGAGCTTGCTCAAGGTCTCTAAAGTGTCTGTGGTCTTCATTCCCAAGAAATGACCAGATTTGGTGAGTCTGTCTACAATGACCCATATGGCATTATGCCCTCCCGACGTCTGTGGTAAACCTGACACGAAGTCTATGGTGATGTGATCCCACTTCCACTCTGGAACAGGGAAGGACTGTAGTAATCCTCTGGGCTTTTGATGTTTAATCTTCACTTGTTGGCACACCACACATCGGGTTATGAACCTTGCCACAACCCTCTTCATTCCTTTCCACCAAAATTGACGCTTCATGTCTCTATACATCTTGGTACTACCCGGATGTATGAAAAATTTTGAACGATGACACTCACCCAACACTTTTTCCCTGACTTGGTCATTATTTGGTACACATAATCTTCCACGAAACTGTCACTCATCATTATGCATAGACCAATTCTCAATAATCTCATTCCTCTCCAATTTCCCCTGGATAGCTTCCAACTCGGTATCTAATCGTTGCAACTCAACAATCATTTGTCGAAGAATTGGTTGAGCCACAAGATTAAACATGCATGGTCTATCCTATTGTTTATCCACTAATAGGTCAAACTCCTCCAAAACATCAATCATCTTCCACCTATGAACAACAAGAACATTGATTTCACCCCGAGTATTTCTGCTACTACATTAGCCTTCCCCGGATGGTAGTTGAGTATGAAATCGTAGTCTTCTAGATATTCAATCCACCTTCTTTGTTGAAGATTCAAGTCTTTATGTGTAAACACATACTTGAGCTTTTATGATCAGAAAACACTTGAAACTTTTCCCCGTATAAGTAACACCTCCACAACTTAAGAGCAAAACCACAACAACAAGCTCCAAGTCTTGAGTGGGATAGTTCTGCTCATGAATCTTGAGTTGCCTCGAGTCATAAGCAACCACCTTACCTCCTTGCATTAGCACACATCCTAAGCCTCGTAACGAAGCATCGGTATAAACATCATATCCTTTCCCACTACTCGAAATAATGAGGACAGCAGCTGTTGTCAACTTCTCCTTCAAGGTGCGAAAAACTTGTTCACACGCTTGAGTCTACAAAAATTTTTCTCCCTTCTTTGTAAGGTAAGTCATCGGCATTGCACGCTTTGAGAACCCTTCTACAAACCTCCGGTAGTAGCCTGCTAAACCCAGGAAACTAAGTACTTCGGTCACATTCTTCAGTGGTTCCCACTTCATTATTGCTTCAATCTTGGCGGGGTCAACAGCTACCCCTTGCTCGGACACAACATGACCAAGGAATTTCACTTCCTTCATCCAAAACTCGCGTTTACTCATTTTCGCATACAACTTATGCTCTCTTAGTGTCTATAGCACAATTGAGAGATGACGTTCATGTTCCCTTTGGGTCTGGGAATAAATCAATATGTCATCAATAAATACAATGACAAACTAGTCTAGATACGACAGGAATATCCTGTGCATCAAATCAATGAAGGCTGCAGGGGCATTAGTCAATCCGAACGACATCACCGTATATTCGAAATGACCATACTAGGTACGAAAAGTTGTCTTAGGAATATCCTCCTCCTTGATCCGCAGTTGATGATACCCAGTGCGAAGATCAATCTTGGAGTAATACTTAGAACCTTTCAACTGATCAAACAAATCATCAATTCGTGGCAATGGATATTTATTCTTTACTGTTACCCTCGATTCAACCTTCGGTAGTCCGTGCATAACTAAAGTGTTTCATCATGTTTCTTCACAAAAGAACTGGGGCTCCCCAAGGTGAAGTGCTTAAACGGATAAACCCAATAGCCAATAAATGGTCCAACTGCTTCCTTAGCTCCTTCAACTCCAAAGGTGCCATTCTATAGGGACCAATGGATATAGATTCGATTCCCGAATAGAGATCAATCTTGAACTCAATCTCTTTGTGGGGGTAACCCAGGTCGTTCATCTGGGAAGACATCTAGAAAATCTGACACTATCAATACCACATTTGATGGGGATCTATCCCAATTATCTCCCATCAAGCTAGCTAAGAAACTCAATTGGCTCCCCGCCTTAGCTTTCAAAAATCTACTACCTGTACTAGGAAATAGATGGGAAGAATTTTGATCATTCCTGAAACTGAAAACTACACCTCCCGGTAATTGAAATAAGATTCGTTTACGGAAATAATCCATTACCGCCCGGAAAGTAGACAACAAGTTCATCCTAAATATGATGTTATACCCCTTCATGTCTAAGGTAACCAAATCTACAATTAACTCTTGCTCCCCAATTCGAAGCACACAACCTTTACACACCATTCTAGTATCTAACTGTTCCCCCGTGGGCATGCCAACATTTAGGGCATGTTCTAGCTTCTCAAATTTCAATCCCAAATTAAGAGCATATGTAGTGCGTATGAATGAATGAGTAGCACCGGGATCAAATAAAATTTGAGCCCAAGAATTATAGAGAAGAACAATACCTTCCACAACGGCATTGGAAGCATCTTCCTCTGGTTGAGTCAAAGCAAACACCCTCCTTTGAATGGCACTGCCGGGTGCTATAGCTCCTAACTGTCTCTGGTGTAGTGGCTTCCGAATATGCCCCGAATATGCCCCAAACCTCCACATGCAAAGCAAGCTCGTGGGTCTACTCCTACCCTCTTTGGTATGCCTCCAACTCCTCTGGCTATCTGAAGCCTCTGTCCAACTTCTTGGTCTGGGTGACAGTAGGGTGCCGCTCTCTGCACTCCACTACCGCTAACATTAGTCCTGATCGGACCTCCCCTTGTGAAGTTTTGTCGCCTCTAATTATCCTCTGCGTCTCTCTCAACTAGTGCAGTTCTATCGACATGATCCCCTTAGTCTCAGATCTTGAGGGCCACAAGCTTTTCCCTGATGGCAGGCCTCAAGCCCTACTCAAAGTGTTTGGCCCTCCTGACCCCTATGGATATGAACGCTATGGCATAGCGGGATAACTCATCAAACCTCCTTTCATACTCAACCACTGTCATGCTTCCCTATCGTAGAGCTAGGAAATCTGCACTCATCTTGTCCCTGACTGATTCAGGAAAGTACTTATCTTGGAAGATTTGGTCAAACTCCTCCTAAGTGAGCGCATCGGCGTTCCTTCTTCTCTTTACTAAATCCCAGTAATGGTTTGCCACCCCCTCTAACAGATATGTAGCTAAGCCGACCTGAAGATTCTCGGCAACTCCCATGTCATCACACATCTTCTTTATCCAGCGGATCCATTTATCCGCATCCAAAGGGTTAGAGCTCCCTTGGAAAGTAGGTGGGTGTTGTCTCAAAAACTCTTGGAGAGCAACCATCCTTCGGTTTTCGTCCCCGTTACTCGGTACTTGGGCTAGTGGATGAACCCCACCGTTGTGGTTTTTATTCCCATTTTGGTGTTGCACCAAAGTGGTAAGCTCTCTTAAACATTGGTAGATGCCGTTCATGGCATCGGGAAGTGGTGGTGGTGGTGGGTTTGCTTGGCCACCACGACCTTGTCCACGTCCACGCCTACCGTCCATCCTGCACATCAATTCACAATTTAGTTTCATTGATGTACAAGACATCCTAAATATCAATTTAGTCTAAAGCATAAAGTTTAGATAAAATTTCATCCAACAATTTCGTTCAACCTTGTCCTATTTCTCTAGCGGTGATCCATAACCTACAGCTCCCATGCAAGACCTAAAGCCTAAACTCTAATACCAAAACTTTCTAAGGCCCCAAAACCCACATTGGACGGCATTAGAATTTAAAAATCATTCACATCATAAGAGCAATTAAATAAATTCATCATTACAGAACATTTCATTCATCAAAGATAACATTTACAATATAATCCCAAAAGAATAGGTCAACCATGACCATTACATTCCAAAAGAATCAACTATTTTCTCGCAGTGGAATAAATAAAAATACATTTATTAATGTATCAAAATATATCCCCTAATCTAAAACATGGATATGTCAACTCTAGACATTCTCCTCGGGATCCACGCTTTCCTCCAATTGGGCTTCCCAAGCCACCTACTCATCAACTCCGAGCTCTTCCTCTAAATCGACATCTGAGAATGAATAATATTGTAAGGGGTGAGCACTAAGCTCTATAGCAACATCCTCCCAAACTCAAACAAGATTTAGAAAACATGTAAAACAAGTCGGTCTCATTTTGCAAATATTAATTTTTGAAAGAAAACAGGAGCCTTTCAATAGATCTCAAGTTTACACAATAACAATTAAGTGAAGTAATAATGCCATTTTACAAATAACAAATCATTTCCAACTATTAACCATTTCCCTCAAGTTCTTGTAGAATCCCATACTTTCACAAGCTCTTATAGAAAACCGTTTCGGGTACAATAAACCATCAATCCACAACTTGTATTCGTATCTCAGGTATGATACATGATTTGCATGAATAAACACATCGAGAATATCTTGGTCCACACACACATCCAAATCCTTGTAAGGATATCCAACCTTTAGGAAAGACGTACACCAACTCATGATAGTGACGAATCCAACCCAGGAATAGTATACTAACCCCCAGCCTCGATAACACGTGAGCGAATAGTGGTTTGGTCCTCGCAAGGCGCCAATCCCACTACAAGTGATAGGGAACCTTCAAACCCACCCGGAGTAAGAAACGTATCTAACCCACTCTACGATATCCAGTCAGCGGCCACCCATGGTCATCCAACCATCCACAAGAGATACAATACGCAATCAATTTCTCCAATCCCAATTACATTCAAAAATCTCCAAATTTCACAAGTAGTATCCCAGTAGAACAAGATAAGAAAATATGCAAGAGATCATCATCAATACCATTTTGTGGTTTGATATAAAGTACTAAAGTTTTGAAATCAAGAGTGATTGAATCATTAAGAAGAAAAATTTATTTTTCTCAAAAACTAGGGTTTTCATGGCTATCAAACCATAAATACCTTCAAAACATGGTGATATTTGTTAGAACTTCAACAAACAATCATAGCATATATCTAAGGTTTATAAGCAAAACATACATATATATAAACCCTAACCTCAATAAACAAGAATGGAAGAAAACCCCTACCTTGGTGTTCTTGAAAAACTAGGGTTTTGATTTTCTTGAAGTGAAAATTCCCTTTGATCTTGTATTTTTCCCTCTCTTTATTCCTCTCTAAGGTTTCCTGGGTTTAGAAGTGTTGAAATGAGGCTAAAGGAGTGGTCCTTAAGTATTTATAGTGGAAGGAAAATCGGCTATTTCGTGAATTAAAATTTCAGATTTTTAGAAGACCTTCCAGAAGGTTTTTCATCGACCTTCCAGAAGGTTGGCCTACTTGACCAACATTTACATTAACCTTTTAGAAGGTTTTACGTCGACTTTTTGGAAGGTTTTGCCTACTGGATAAGCATTTCCCTTTACCTTTCGGAAAGTTTTGTCTGTTTTTCTACAAATCCTCCCATTTTCATTTCCAATCCATTCCAAACTAATCCAAACTCATACAACATACTTTTGTACATCAAACCAAGTTGGTTCAAGTTCTATTACAACGATTTCATATATTTACAAGCTATACTAGGTTTTAACTACTATTTACTCAAATTTTACCATAATAACATTTCAAAAGAAGTAATTACTTGCTATATAAACCTATGTACATATATAAAGATAAAGGTGTGGGGTTTACATGTAATGGGGCTAAAGGAGGCATCCTTAAATATTTATAGTGGAAGGAGGGCCGGCTGTTCGCGATCTGAAGAAATCATATTTTTTAATGGGAGTACCGGTGCGTATAAGCTACTGGAGTTCGACGTACCGGTACGCTTGTCCATTTTTTGCCTTTTTAACCCGTTTTTCATTTTCAATCCATTTCTAACCCTTCCAAAGCCAGCCCAAACTTCCATAACATACATTTGTACATCAAACATAGTTGGTATAAGTTCTATTGCAAACAATTTCCTATATTTACAAGCTAAAACTAAGTTTAAACTACTATTTACTTGAGTTTTACCATATTAACATTTCAAAAGAAATAATTATTTGCTATATATATAAAGATAAAAGTGTGGGGTTTACAAGAATAGCTAGATTGTCCTTTGGGTACAAGACTCGGTGATTTGAATACGCACTCCATCGGTATCGAGTCCATAAAGTGTGTCGGCGTATGCAGAGCCGTTGATGGACGTCCATAAATTTTGTGTCGGTTGGATGCGCGTTGGTGGAAGTCTAGAAATATCCACCCTAAGAAAAACCCAAAATTTATAAATGGCCAATGGATATGTAACATCAATGGCGGAGGTATGGAATACCCGGATTCTTATATATGACATTGCATGTGTTATAGAAGTCGGTGAAGGCTCAAGTTCCATTGCATGTGTGAGTTTCACCTCATAATATGATATGTCATTATGACATTCGTTCTTGGAGTTGTATGTTCTTGGATGAATGTTTGTTTGATTGTTGAATGACATGTAAGTATTTCATATGCATCTAGGCTAGGGAGTAGACTCTTTAGGAGATACACTATTGAGCATGACTCACCATTTATGGAAACAACATTTTAGGTGCAGGACAAGTGTCGGTGGATGGCTCTCACTTGGGCCCTCATTGATGAAAAAAGTCGAGTTGTGGCGTTGAATTACACTTTTGTAAAACAAGTGTGTAATTAATTTTTGGACATGTAATATTGTATAAAAGATTGTAAAACAAACTCATATGAACTATATTTTGTGTAAATTTGGATGTTGTATGAATTTGAGTGGATGTTGTATCGCCCCAAAACCTACCCTGGACGATATTACAAACTAAAAACCATTCACATCACGAGAGCAAATAAATAATTCATCCATAAAGAAATTTCTTACATCAAAGGTAATCTTTACAATCTCGTTCCCAAAAGAATAGGCCAAGTATGACCGCTATATCTAAAAGAATATGCCAAGCTATGGCAATTACATCCCAAAAGAATTAAACATAAACTCGCAGCGGAATTACAAAAGAGTCTAAACTTCACAATATTTCCAAAGTAAATATCCTAGTCTAGAACAAAAAAAGTGTCACTCTAAGCGTCCACCTCGGGATTCACGCTCTCGTCTATCGGAGTCTCCCAGTGTGCCAGTTCCTCAATTCCCAAATTCTCCTCCAGTACATAATCTGAAAAATTTAGTTTGTAGGGGGGGTGAGCACTAAGCTCTGTAGCAACATTCCTCCCAAACTCGAACAAGGTTTAGAAAAGTAAATAAAAATGGTCGGTCACCTTTCACAAATAGCATATATGAATTTTGCAATAAAACATGGACATTTAAACAGATCTCAAGTTTACGCAATGTCAGTAATTTAATGCATAAGTGAAACCAATGTACAATTAATAATCCATTCCACCATAAACCGTTTCTCCCAAGTTCTTGCAGAATCCCATACTTCCTAAAATTCTTGTAGAAACCATTTCTGGTAGAAGAAACAATAACTCATAGCTTGAACATTTCACAATAATATATACATGTATCTCAACCATGATGTAAGACATCCACATGAATCAATGCATTGAGTAACATCTAGCCCACACACACACACCCAAATCTTCTCAAAGATATCCAACCTTTAGGAAGGGCGTATACCATACCAATGGCAATGACGTATCCAACTCAGGCATTAGTATACTAACCCTCTGCTTCGATACCCATGAGCAATAACGATTTAGTCTTACCAAAGCACTAACCCCACTAAGAGTGGTAGGAAAAATTCAACCCCACACGGAGTATGAATAACATCTACCCACTCTACGATATCTCGTCAAAGGCCACCCATGGTCCTCCCACACTCATGAGAGATACAATACCAAACTCAATTTCTCAATTTACAAGCATATCTCAAAATCCCCAAATTCATCATGTGACAATTTCAAAACCAATTAAGAAAAATACAAAAGATCATAACAACGTCATTTTATTACTCAACACAAAACACTATAGTTTCGAAATCAATAATAAAGGAAGAATTTAAGAAAAAATCCATCACTCTCCAAAAAAACTAGGGTTTTAAAGCAAGAAAAGAGATTTCATGGGTATTCATCCCTAACTTGTGTAAAACATGATAATAATTGCAAGAAGACCAAGAAAAGATGATTTCATAGCAAATATATAAGATTTAGAGTCAAAGAATACATATATATTAGCCCTACCATCAATGGACAAGAATGGAAGAAAATCCCCTACCTTGATGTACTTGAAAAGACTAGGTTTTGATCTTGAAGTTGAAATCCCCTTTGATCTTGCGTTTTTCTCTTCCTTTACTCCTCTCTAAGGTCTCCTAGGGTTTTGAGTGTTGAAATGGGGCTAAAGGGGTTGTCCTTAAGTATTTATAGTGAAAGGAAAGCCGGCTATTCGTTACTTAAAATTTTCAGATTTTCCAAAGACCTTCCGGAAGGTTTGCCTATTTGACAAACCATTTTCATTAACCTTCCGGAAGGTTGTTATCGACCTTCTGGAAGGTTTGTCTATTGGACAATCATCTTCCTTAACCTTTCGGAAGGTTTGTCTTCTGGACAAACATTTTCATCAACCTTCCGGAAGGTTTGCCTATTAGGCCAACTTTTCCAGAGATCTTCCGGAAGGTTTTGCCTTCTGGTTAAATCTTTTACCTTAACCTTCCGGAAGGTTTTTCATCGACCTTCCGGAAGGTTTTGTCTGTTTTTCTACAAAACCTCCCTTTTTCATTTTCAATCCATTCCAAACCTTTCCAATTCCAACCCAAACTTCATCAACATGCTTTTGTACATCAAACCTTGTTGGTATAAGTTTTTTTACAACGATTTCATATATTTGCAAGCTAAATTAATTTTTAACTACTATTTCCCAAATTTTTCCATATTAATATTTCAAAAGAATTAATAACTTTCTATATAAACCTACATACATATATAAAGATAAAAGTGTGGGGTTTATAGATGTTGTATGAGATTGAATTTGAGTGGATGTTGTATTTTGTGCAAACTGGGCTCTTCTACTAGTAGAACATTGATTATTTATCGGTAGAAATATCCCAGAGAGCTCTTCTAACGGTAGAACATTGATTATCTAGCGGTAGAAAAATTTCAGAGAGCTCTCTTACTGGTAGAACGTTGATTATCTACTGGTAGATCCTTTTAAATTTTCATAAATTTAAAATAATTTTGTCAAGCCTTCGGACCTTGAGTCCCTTTGTTCAAAGGATGTAAATGGAGTAATATTAAAGACAAATTGATGTATATTAGACCTTTGAATGGTCAAGTGATTAAAATGTATATAGATTATGCGTTTGGAAGTGTCCTGTACAAGGGAGACTCTGCCAAAACTCTGTGTTGTTTTTGATCCCGGTAAAGGGGATGTTATGTCGTGGTGTCGGGTTATGTGACATTCACAAGTACTTCTGCTGGTTGATGGATGATCAACGGGTCTTCAAAAGACCCCCGATTTTAGGGGCGTCATATACATATATATATATATATATACACCATTGAAATACATATTAGATACCATATTTTAAGAAAATGCAACACTCAAAATGTATATATTAGAGTTAGATTTCTACATTTTAGAAGAAAGAAATGGATCACAATCTTACCTTTACACCCACATTTATTTTTTTCCTTTTTTCTTCTCTTTATTTTTTTCTTTCTTTCCTTCTTCTTCCCTTGGGTTCTTCTTCTTTTATTTTGGTTCATGCTCTACCCGAAATTTCCAAATTATAAGACCTTTCCTTCTTCTTTTATTTTTTATTTCTCTTTTCTTTCCCATAGCCTTGCATGTGCCCATAACTTTTTTATTATTTTCTTTTTTCTTTTGTTTTTGCACGCAAGACATGACTTGCATGTCTTCCTAAGTGGGAAACATCTCATTATCAGTGTTTTAAAACCCGGCCTGGACCGGCGGGTCAACCCGGTGAACCAGTCTCCCAACCGGGCTGGTTTGAATTAAAAATCGTTTATGTACAGAACTCGGGATTAACCCGTTAACCCGGTCAAAAAATCGGTAAATCGTGAGAACCAGCCGAGTTTACAAAACGGATGGTTAGATTAAATTTCTATAAATATCATATTTTTACATTCCTCTTTTATTTTTTCCCCTTTTGTTGCCCTAACTCGTTCCAGCCTTCCAACCTCGCCTCTACCACGCACAACACAGCCTCGCCTACACCACACCACCAAGGCACCAACGATCAGACCAGCCAATTCAGTGCAGCCAGCGCTCACGATCAGCCAGTTCAGTGTAGTCCACCAGGAGGCAGTCGACTCCAGTGAGCTTTCCTCTCTCTCTCCCCCCCTTTTTCTCTGTCTTAGACTTCATTCATTCATTTTGTCTGTCTGATACATTAAAATCTCCGATGGAACACTTGTTGGGACTTCTCAAAATTCATGTCCACAGAGGTGTAAACCTTGGTGTCAGAGATCTCAAGAGCAGCGATCCTTACGTTATTGTTAGATTTGGCAAACAGGTAATGTCTTGCCCTTCTACATAATTTCAGCTCTTCGGTTCATTTCTTTATTGAATTCTTAGATTGATTCAATAGTTCTGAGCTTGGCTAGAGAAAATTTGATGTAATCTGACTGGGACTTATTTCTTTGAATATTTCGTGATTTAACTATTAAAAAACTTCAATCTTCTCTGACATAAAAGGTCGATCAAACCAAGAAATTTAAACCATCCAATTCTTTTTCTTGATCAATTTTTTCTTTCTTGCTTTTTTGGCTAAACTTTACTTCAGCAGATGTATGTATGCATGTCTGACTTTCCGCTTGTGTTAAGTCATGTTGTTTTCTTTTGGTTTGGGGAAAAGACTCTCAGTCCAATTCCTCAATTCGTATTGAAAATTAAATACATGGATGATTTTTCTCTACTTAACTTTGTATATTTGATGTTATTTTTATAATTATTGTGATTTTTTAGCCTATTTATTATTATTTATAATTATTTTTTAATTTTTTATTTTATTACCGGTTCGACCAGTGACTTAACGGTTGAACCAGTGACCCGTTGACCCGGTCCCTTTACCGGATTAATGTCCGGGCCGGGTTTTAAAACATTGCTCATTATTACTTGCAATTAATATATATATATATATATTCCTTACACTTCTATTTCTTATATACATATTTGTTTATACTTATATGTATGTACCCATTTTTTTTGTGTGCATATTTATACATAAACATGTACATACATATATTCAAAATATTGACTATCTATTAAATTCGTATCTTGGACCTTTAATCACTCGTTGTATATACTAATACATTTTATTTTATTATTATTATTTTTTAATAACAATAAATTGATGTCACATGCTTGTCACCCGATTAATTCTACATGCGCTAATGTACATAAAATAATAAAGTCATTTCACATGTCAACATTCTTATTTAACTTTATATCTTTAAATAAAACAATTCTCCTTGAAAAGATTTCAAGAAATTTTTTTAGTGATTTCTCATTCAAGATTTCAGAAATAAAGCAAAGAACATAATGTGACGTCCTTGTTTATTAGTAAAATTTTAATATGGTGATTCCATAACTAATTCTCAATATTGTGTTTCGTTGCTCTACTATTTCATACAGAGATAACCATCCCGTCACCCAGATGACAACACAACACAATTTAATCATCATATTAGTATACAATCATCACTTAGACAACTCAACAACTTGTATCACTTTTTTTCATTTTTTGAAAAACTCACATCACATCAATAAATTCAACTTCTGTCACCTAGATGAAACCAGCTTTAATTTATCTCCATCACGAAGACAAACTTCAACACTTTGGTTACTTTTAGTCACGTAGACAACCTAGTCTAACAATTAGCTTTCGTCCCCTAGACGTCTTGATTGTGCAAATAAAATACATCGCTTAGATATCCGATACTTTATCGTCTCAAACCAATGAGTTTTTATTTCCGCTTGTCACACAGACAACTACACTATAATATTATAGTCTGTCACAAAGATATCTTGTTCCCATCGTAACATTATGACACTTAAGCCATTTATTCAAAATAGAACTGATAATATAGACAGTCACATGAATAATCAAACATTTATATGTAGATAAAGCAAGGGTTAGCATATGTATGTACCTTGTGAAAATTTTATTTTGTGGATGACTCTTCTGTCGGAGCTTTTTGAGTCGCATTTTTTACTATGCTCGTCCCCGAACCTGGCACCCATTATTTGCAATTTCATTCGAGTGTTAATAAATAATACCACTTACTCGAATTATTTTACTCGAATCAAGTTTCGTAATTTAATCATGTTACGTTCAATAACCATCTAGACATAATAATATTGATTACTCAAATTGATTAAACTAGTAGTTATAATCAATTTAATCAATTCGAGTTACTTGAAAATAATCTATTCATAACAAGTGAAATGACCTAATCAAATTCATTATATCCAAGGTAAAATTTTTTCATAAAATTTTAGTAAACCAAAATATATTTGAATCTACATAATTGCCCCTAAAATCATAGGATTGCATACTTTCTTATGATACTCATACCCCTGAAATTCATGAAAATTCAAGAACAATTCATAAGATTCTTAATTAGCCACGAAACTACAATCTTTCTTAGCCAAAATTCAACTCATGTACAACAATTCCACTCATCAATTTTTTTTTATATAACAATAACTTATTTCACATACCCACCTAAAATATTAAGGTGAATCCTTTATGTATTAAATCAAAACTCATACTAAACATCATATGTAAAACCCAAAAAATTTGAATTTTTATGAAAAAAGGGTAAAACGATAATTAAACGCTATGGTGCGGGTTGAAAATTCAAATTTTTATAAATTCGGATAACAAAACGGATCTCACCATTAGATTTGTCTCACGAAATTCAATATTTCAGTCAATTTTTGTTCATTTCTGAGACACTCGAATTTTTTACGTTTTACGATGCGATCAGGGTTTAAATTTCAAAATGTGAGAAATAATATAAATTTAATTCAGATAAAATATATTGAACTTAAAAAGGGATGAGATTTAATTAATTCAGAATAAAATTGGATCTGTAAAAGACGGGATGTTTGGCGCAACGAGGGCCAAGTAAATGAGGAGTATAAAAAGGGGAAAAATCAGATTTTTCTCCCATATTCTTAGCCTATTTCTGATAGAGAGAGAGAGAGAGAGGGAGAGAGAGAGAAGAAGAAGAAGAAGAGAAAACAAGAGTTTCTTCCACCTTCTTCTTGCATTCTAGGGTGATTCGTTCATCGGAATTCTTCAGGCCAAGAACAAAAGTTGTTTTACAATACAAGAGCTGTCATGCCTTGAATTTCCACAAACCCGGGGAGTGAGTGAAAATGGAAAAGAAAAGTAAATGAAAGGTCATTAGGTTGGATAAATTGGTTTCTCATTCATTTCCCATGTTTTTCCAAAGTTTTTCAAGCAACTTTTCTTCTATTTTTAGCCTATTTCTTCAAGGTTTCTAAACCCTTCCCTTTGACATCCTTCCTACCTATTTAAAAGGTGTTTTACACACTTAACAAGTCTTTTAATTTTTTTCATAAAATTTTGACATAACCTCATTTGTTTTCAAGCCTTTTTTCCACCTAATATTCACAATATTTCATATGCATTATTATATCACAACCCACTCTCACTCGGTGCCCACAACTCATGTAAATTAAACATACATCTCTTATTCTCAACATATACATCTAATTTTCCCAATGTACACATATGATACTCATTAAATAAAGACATCCCAAATATCAATTGAGTTTACACTCTTACACATTAAAATGGTCCAAGACCTTTAATCCACTACTTTTTCAAACTAGAATACAAGTTATTTGGGCTTATGCCCATACATACAAAATATGCCCAATGACCAAATATACATTCAAGTCCCTTTCCTCTCCTTCCTCTAAGACTTCCTCAAGTCTCAAGTACCGGGAACCTCATCTGTAATATGATATCCCTTGAATGGGTCAGCTCAAGTGCTGGTATGACAAAGTGCTAACGCTAGGAATAAATTTAAGGCATGACATATGCAAGTGTACATTTTTAAAAGTTACAACCCCATAATCTCTCAATGCTATGCAATGTCAATATGCATGACGCACCCATGTAACTCTATGCCACTTATGTCTCTCTTCACGGTCTGCCCCCGTCAGCCCGTGAGTACTGTCATTAGCTAGATTTGGATTTTTCACCACAGGATCTATACCCTCATAATGCATAGCACCAAGTACTCAACCCACACTATGTTCCAAGGATTCATGTATGTCAAGATGCCATGATTTTTCTCAATGTAAATTCTATGAAACATTTCATCAAACACCTTATCTACATGAATGTGAAGCACCATTCAATGGATTAAACATATAATCAAGCTTCATATTCCTATAAAACATTTCATCAAACATTTCATCAAACACCTTATCTACATAAATGTGAAGCACCATTCAATGGGTTTAAACATATGATCAAGCTTCATATTCATTACTTTCACAATTTTTCAAAGAAACTACAAGTACACAAACTACCAACTCATGTAATAAATCATAACTCTCAAACCATAAGAGTTTCTCTACATGAACATAAGTTGTAATATAATAATCCAACACATAAGTAATATACACCTTCACCATAGCAACAAATTGTCAAGAAACTCAAAGAACACAAAAGTACTTAAACAAATAATTCTAAGTTTTCAAATCAACTACCAACTAAATGATTTTCTAACATCAAGTAGACACCTAAATCATCCAATCAACACATAGGAAGACAAGAAAATTTAAATCTATTCTCAACTTAGCAAAATATCATACCTAAAATAGTTTTTCTCAAACCAAGAGAGTTGTGTTCTCTTTATAGCCAAACTGATTAGTGAGAATATAGGTCTTGTTGAGAGGAACAACTTCTTAGAAGGAAGTCTTGCAAGAATCTTGGCCTAGGATTGAGTTTTAGTGTCTTGAAATTTGAAGAACCTAGGGGTTTTCTTCCCTTTTCCTCCAAAAATGTGTACTGACCCTTCTCAGCCCAAAAACACTGATACTTTTACACTAAAGGGCTGTATTTATAGTGGAGGGCAAAGGTGCAAAAAGACTCTTTTGCCCTTGATGAATTCGGGACCCCGTTACACTACAATTTGTCCCGAAACGCCTCAATTCAATATTTTATTTTAATCAAAGTTCTTAAAATTATTTTAAATGAAAAGTTTCAAAAAAAATATATTTTTGCTAGTGGCCGGTTTGGCCGGTCCCACCTAGGCCACCGGGATACCCTTTCGATCTAATTTTTGAAATTATTTATTTTTTTGGCTCAAATTTGCACAGTAGGTGTATTTTAATATTATAAGCATATTTCTCTTCTATGACATACTCAAATTATGCTCTTAAATATGACGTATTATTAAATGATGCGTATGTAGTGTCCTACCGGCAAATGGTGCAGAAATAGTGCCCTACTGACAAAACTGTAAAAATTTATCCTCACTTTTCAGATCTCTACAAGAGCTATGCCTACGTACCAAAAGAGAAAATTTTGACAAAGTCTCAGGAACGAGATTTTTTAAAAATCAAGGGTTGAGGTTTGATTTGGGTTCTTGGGAATTTTATACCACTCGTATTATGCTTCAAGAGATTGAGTTCTTCTCTTAACTATGTTTATTTTCAACTTAGGTTTTCGTCTGAAATGGGTAGCATAACTTGAGATTAAATCTATTGTCTAAATATATTTCTAGTGTAACTAGAGTATGAAAAATGTTATAAGAATGTATAAAACCAATTTTTGCATGAATTGGGTTTTAGGTGAAATTGTTTTTTTTGGTAATTTCATGAAACATGTGTTGATTGGGCATGCTATGTGTTTACATATATGCCTTAAAGGTATTTGATAAAATGCCTATGTTGATGTAACACGCTTGGTGAGAATATGAATTATAATTATATACTTGAGATATAATTGACAATTTGAGAATGAGATGATGTTGGAATGTAATTATATACTTTATAATATAAGTTACATTGAGGAATTAGAAATTGTTCATATTGTGCTGATGATATGATGTTGTAATTTAAATTAAAATCTTGGTTGCATAGTAATACAAAATACAATTGTACATTACATTGCATATGCATGAGAAGCATCACATTCGTGGGCATGTGACAGGGGTGTGGGAGTGTGCATAGTTTTGATCAAACACCATTCTTTGTGGATGATGTGTGGGCTTGGGGAAGTCGGTCCAAGTTTCGACTGAGTCGCATGAGTTTGCATTGAAAATGAGGTTGGGGTTAATAAGAACGACTAGATCCCTCTGGTGCAAGACCTAGTGATTTGGATACGCCCTCCGTTGATATCAAGTCCATAAAGTGTGTTGGCGTATGCGGAGCCATTGGTGGAAGTCCATAAATGTCATGTCTGTTGGTGGAAGTCTATAAATGCCCACCACAAGAAAGACCCGAGATTTATAAATGGTCATTGGATGTGTAACATTAATGGCAGGGACTTGAAATGTTCGGATTCATACACATGGCATTGCATGTGTTATGGGAGTCGGTGAAGTCTCGGGTTGTATTGCATATGTGAGTCTCACCTTATAACATAACATATCATTATGAAATTCGTTCTTGAAGTTGTATACTCTTGGATGAATGTTTGTTTGATTGTTGAATGACATGTGAGCATTTCATATGCATTTAGGTTAGAGAGTAGCCTCTTTGGGAGATATGCTACTAAGCATGGCTCATCCTTTATAGGGACAACATTTCAGGTACGGAACAAGCGCCGGTGGATGGCTCTCACTTGGGCTCTCATTGATGAAGAAATCTGAGTTGTGGCTTTGAATTATATTTTTGTAAAACAAGTGTGTAATTAATTTTTGGACATATAATATTGTATAAAGGATTGTAAAACAAACTCATACAAACTATATTTTGTATAAAATTGGATGTTATATGAGTTTGGGTGGATGTTGTATGACATTGAATGAGTTGGAATTGAAAAAGGATTGAATTGGGGGCAAACTGGGTTATTTTACTGGTAGAACATTGATTATCTACTGGTAGAAAAACCCCAGAGAGCTCGCCTACTGGTAGAAAGTTGATTATCTATCGGTAGATCTTCTTAAATTTTTAAAAATTTAAAATAATTTTGTCAAGCCTTCTGGGCTTGAGTCCTTTACTTCAAAGGATGTAAATAGAGTAATATTAAGGACAAATTGACGTATATTAGACCTTAGAATGGTTAAGTGATTAAAATGTACACAGGTTATGCGTTTGGGAGTGTCCGGTACAAGGGAAACTCTGCCCAAACTTTGTGTTGTTTATGATCTCAGGGAAGAGGATGTTATGCTGTGGTGTTGGGTTATGTTGTATCCACAAATACCTCCACGGGTTGATGGATGATCAACGGGTCATCAAAGGACCCCAGGTTTTAGGGGCATCACATCATACATATATATATACACCATTCAAACACATACTAAATACCATTTTTAACTACACTCAAAATGTATATTTCTGAGTTAGATTTCTACATTTTAGAAGAAAGAAATGGATCACAATCTTACCTTTACACCCACACTTTTTTTTTCCTTTTTTTTCTTCTCTTTTTGTTTTCTTTCTTTCCTTCTTCTTCCCTTGGTTTCTTCTTCTTTTCTTTTGGTTCACGCTGAAGCCGAAATTTCCAAATTAGAAGACCTTTCCTTCTTTTTTTTTTCTCTTTTCTTTCCCCTAACCTTGCATGTGCCCATTACTTTGTTATTATTATTATTATTATTATTTTTTGCATGCAAGACATGACTTGCATATCTTCCTAAATGGGAAACATCTCATCATTACTTGCATTTAATATATATATTCCTAACTTAGATATGTATATATGTATATATTCCTTACACTTATATTTCTGATATACATACATGTTTACACTTATATGTATGTACCCAATTTTTTTTGTGTTCATATTTATACATAAACATGTACATACATATATTCAAAATATTGACAATCTATTAAATTCGTATCTTGGACCTTTAACCACTCATTGCATATTCTAATACATTTTATTTTATCATTATTTTTTTAATAACAAGAAATTGATGTCACATGCTTGTCACCCGATTAATTCCATATGCGCTAACGTACATAAAATAATAAAATCATATCACATGTCAATATTCTTATTTAACTTTTCACACTTTAAATAAAATAATTCTTCATATAATAATTCTTTATAAAATTATCTCTAAATATTAAAATATTCATCGTTCACGTTCAAGTCTCATATCATTACTCGTAATTAAAATGCTAATCGTCAATCCTACGCATGCATGTCACATGTGAATATGCTCTGACATATATTATATGCTTGTCATGCATGTCGGGTCTTACAATTTTCCCCTCCTTAGGAATTTCATCCTTGAATGAAATGGGATACTTCCATATATATTTGTATATCCATCATATTTTGATTTTTTTTTTCAAAAATTAAACCCAATTTTTATATCAAGACATGTACTCGATCTCTCGTATTCCCGATAGCTTACTTTTCAATCATCTAACTAAAATTACTATTCACTTAAAATTAACATACACACCCTTATATATTTTTCTAGAGTTCTTAACCCGTGACTAAAAGTTTATCATTTGATCCATACTTATTTCCATATGTTTGAAGAGACCGAACAGAGGTAATACAAGCAATAGGAGCAAATGTCTCCTCATACTCAATGCCAGACTCTTGTGTAAAGCCCTTGGTAACCAGACGAGCTTTATATCATACCTCAGAACCATCAGAGTTGGTTTTTCTCTTATATACCCATTTGTTTCCAATTGTAGTCTTTCTAGGAGGAAAATCAACCAAATCACAAGTATGAGTTTTGTTAAGGGCATCAAGTTCTTCAGACATAGCTTGTTTCCAAATAGGGTCAGAATAGGCCTCGCAATAACTGCGAGGTTCATGAAGTGTGGCAAGAGTGGAAAAACAATGATAATTACTAATATGAACAGGGGGGGCTCTTACCCGATTGGAACGTTGAACTTAAAGGAGAATATGAGGAGGAATTGGATGGGAATTTTGAAACACTAGTGAAGACCTTGTGTTCCTAGAACTGAACATGGCTAGAAACTCGAAGGCCCTTGGTTATGGAGTCATTGCACCAATAACCCTTATGTTTAATGCCATAACTAAGAAAGCAATAGACACGAAAAAATGTTCAAGTTTTGTACGCTTATAAGGTGGGAATAAGACAAAATAAACACAGCCAAAAATTTTTAAAAGAGAGTAATCGGGTACCTTTCCATATAGAAGTTCATAAGGAGATTGATTAGAGATAGTAGGAGATATAACCCGATTGATAGTGTAAACAGTGGTGAGGGCGGCTTCTCCCCAAAAAGATTCTAGGAGAAAGATAGAGAGAAGGAGAGAACTAACGGTGTCAAGAATGTGATGATGCTTACATTCTACACGACCATGTTGTTGAGAGGTGTAAGGACATGATCGATGAGACAAGGTATCTACCTATTTAAGTTCTTCAATGAATAAGGCAACCTTATACTCCATGGCAATATCGGAGCAAAATATTTTAATAGGGCGACCAACTGAGTTTTTATCATCTACTTAAAATCATGAAAGATATTAAGTAACTTAGAGCGATCATGTAAAAAATACATCCATATGTATTATGAATAATCATTAATAAAAGTTATAAAATAACGAGACTCACCCTTAGTGTAGACAGGAGTTGGTCCCTAGATATCAGAATGAACCAAATCAAAAGGTGCAGAAGATAAAGAATCACTTCTACTAAAAGGTAAAACTTTCTGTTTGCCCAATTGGCACGACATACAATCAAACAACCACTAGAAGCTAAAGACTGAACACAAAGTAAAGATTTATGATCGAGGGAGAGTGCAAAATATTAGAAGAAACCACAGCAGCAAGAGGTTGAGCAGAACATGAGTTAGGCATATGCAAATATGTAAGCTTAAAAAGGCGACCAAATTTACACCTAGTCTCAACGGGCTGACATATCTTCCTATCTTGCACATCACACCCTTTTTGAGAAAAGGTTAAGATAAGATCAAATTCAACAAATTGATCAACATAAAGAAGATTTAGAGATAAGTTAGAAACAACATATGTGTCAGATACAAAAAGAGTAGGGGTAGAAATAGGACAAACATGACATGTGTGAACCATTAATAGTATATATGTAAGGCATGTTAAAGACTTTTTATTAGAAATCAGGGAAGAATCAGATGCCATATGATTGCAATAGGTCAAGTCGATAAACCAGGGAGATGATTTACCTGACGAGAATAACAAGGCAGAGGAAGAACGAGATAGAACCTTGGTCACAATTACCTCAAGATCATCTACAATAAGAGAAGACAAAGAAGTTGCCATAGTAGGAGTGACTAGAGTAGAGCAGCAAGATTGTAAAACCCGAGAAAAAAATTTATTAAAATCCTAATTAAAGGTGTAAATAGTAATTAATTGTTAAAATACGGGTCAAAAACGTGAATTTTTATATAATTCAGATGATGAAACGGATCTCACTGTTGAATTCATCTCGCGAAATCTAGCTATCCAATAAAATTTAAAATTGAGACAATTGGAATTGTCACGTGTTACAAAGTGATCGGGTGTCGCGCAACTAAAATAATTGTGATTAAATTTTATTTGCGAGACCCAAAAAATAATTGATTCAAAATAAAATTGGACCCGTTAAAATAGAACATGTGGTGCGATATGGACCAAGCATTTAAAAGCATATAAAGTGGAAGACTTTTAGTCTTCCACTCAATTCTTGGCAAGCCCCGAGAGAGAAAAGGGAGAGAAAAAGGTAAAAATTTAGATTCTTGACCTTCTTCCTCAGATCTACAAAGATCCAACAATTTAATAACTTCGGGCTAATAATTAAAGTTACTCTATGCAACGAGAGCTACGCAACCACACCAAAGCTCACATTTTTCTCTAACGCTGGTTGTCCTTAGAGTTCTACTACGTGGGCTCACACTACGAGAGGTAGGGTTTCCCCTATTTAGATATAATTTTAACCTAAAAAATGGCATATGAAATGGGTAGGCTAAGGATGCATATCACATGTTAGGTCTTGACTAATGTAACTAGTATTCAAATATAGGATTTATAATTAACCTTGTAATTAGTAAAATCTTATTATGATTAACTTGGTGTAAGTTAATGTTAGTGGTTTAAAGCATGTTAATTGTACATTAGCATGACTTGATGTTTTAAATGGCATATCAAGTTTAATAAAATTATTAGCTTGTTACATGATTATGAAATAATATGTATATTAAATGATTATTTAGCATATGATTAGTGTGGTGGACTTGTGCTTATGTTTATAGAATTAATAAACATATTGTCATGTTGGAAGTAATAAGCATGCTAGTTGTGCAAATTGATGTGCCATCTAGGTGTTTGTTTAAATGCCAAGGTGAATACAAGTATGTGAGTTGAGTTGATTATCTTACATAACATGTTTGAGATTGTATTGAAAATGTCATTATATTGCATTCATTATGTAATGGACATTGTAAATGGTACCAAAGGCAATTGCACATTGTATTGCATTATGCATGGATTGCACTACATTTATGGGCATTGACATGAGTGGGTGTGTGTGTATGGTATGAAATCAATTACCACATAGGTGGTTGATCGTAGACTCGAAAAAGTCACACCAAGGTCTGGCTGAGGATAAACGTGTCAGGGTATAGCAAGAAAGGCTAGATTCTAACTCAGGCGCAAGACTCGCTTACTTGGTTTATACACTTTTTGAAGGTGCAATTTCAGAAAAGTGTAACAGCAAAAATAGAGTCGCATGTGGGATGTCCTGAAAATCCGTTGATGGTGTGGTGCCCAATTGGTGAAATACCATAAAACATCTCCCTACAAAGACACAATAAAATGAATTAATTAGTCATTGAGTGTACATAACACCAATGACGAGGGCTTGCAATACTCGGATATATACACACGACATTGCATGTGTTGTGGGAGGTCAGGTTGGGGCTCGGTGTTGATATTGCTTCCCTGAGTCTCATCTCATGACATGACATGATTTATGACATTTGTTCATAATAGACATATTTGAATGAAAGCATCAAATTATTGTTTCATGTGACATTTTGTATGCATTTGGGTTGAGAGGTATTCTCTATTGGAGTTACCCTATTAAGCGTTGACTCACCCTTTATGGGAATAATTTTTAGGTACACCACAAGCTTTCACCAAAGGCCTTCCTACTAGTCCGCTTTGACGCAGAGCCAGACTGTGGCTATTATTTTGACATCATAGTCCCTTGTATATGTTTACTTTTGGCCTTGTATAATTTTTGTAACAAAAACTTGTTTATACTCAAAATACATGTACATGGGACTCTTTTGAGACATTTATTCTTTTATGAATGAATGTAAGAAGTGATAATTATTATGGTAGTATCCGATATTATGCAATTGAGTATGGATGAATGGACCCGGTGTGGTCAATGTTGTATGATTGCACAGGATGCATTTTGGGTGGAGCTCCCCATACAAAGGAGACTCTGCCTGAATTTTGTTGAGTTATAGATCCCGATAAATAGGGTATAATGGCGTGGTATCAAATTGAACAGTATCTAGGGATATTCCGCGGGTTGATGGGTGATCAATGGGGTAATTACAGACAACTGGATTTTGTGGTGTCACAGCTTGGTATTAGAGCCTAGTTTCTCGATTTACCTAGGGCTTGTGGGGCATGAGACTAGGCCATTGTATTCATTGTGCATTACATGTTATGTGCTTTAAATGTTATATGTTATGTGCTATGAGTTATAAGATTATATGCAAGATTAAATTTATATAAGAATGAGACACTACAGTTAGAAAACATAACCTTAGAGTCGGGAAGAGAACAGATGGAAAAGCCTACTGTTTGGGCATCTACTAGTATGTAGAGTACCTCCTACGATTTTAAATTTTGATCCCTAACTTTGGGATACTAAGTTGTGACTCTATTGCTATTTGATTTGTGTGTAGATAGCAAATAGAGGGAGAGAAAATCGGAACTGTTGAAGAGGTGGACGGAACAACAATCAACCGCCACCGACCTTTAACCAATAAGCCTTTATGGAGGCTATAGGCACGATGGCGGCTACTTTTACACAAGCTAGTGCCAATGTGGGTCAAGGAGGCTCAAATAACCTCCAAAAGTTCAACGCACATAAGCCTCTGAAATTTATAGGAGGAACGGATCCTATGGTGGCTGACCATTGGATTTAGCAAGTTGATAAGATCCTAGAGGCTATGGAGATCATTTTTGATGCTACTAAGGTCAGGCTAACAACATTCTAGCTAGAAGAAGAAGCCTATCTATGGTGGGATTGGGTAAAGACCTCGAGAGACCTAGAGGCAATGACATGGGGAGAGTTCCGAGAGCTTTTCATAGGCAAGTACTTTCCATCAGTTGTTCGTCAACTGAAAGCCTAGGAGTTCTTGGATTTGAAGTAGGGGAGCATAACATGGATGGAGTATGTGGCTAAGTTCATTGAGTTAGTCTGTTTCGCTAATGACTATGTGGTCACAAACTTAGCCAAAGTGAGGAGATTTGAGGATAAGTTAAAGTTGTCCATCCGGGGGAAGATTGTGGGCCACCGCCTACAAGATTTGGACTCGATGGTCGAGACAGTGATGACCATTGAGAGGGAGATAGATGACACAAGAAGCATTCGGGAGGCAGGTTCTAAGGACAAGAAGAAGGAGGGTAAATCCTCTTCTTCTAGTTCGGGAAAAAAACAAAGGACTTCTACTTCGCAGGAAAATTAGGGACATGTTCGAGGCTATCAGGGCTAAGGCCAAGGCCATGGTCAATCTTCCTAAGGCAGGAGAAATTTTAAGGGCACACCATAGGGAGGCTCATGGATATGTTTCTATTGCCACCAGCCAGGCTACTTGAAGAGAGAATGCACTCAAAGCCAGGGTTTCTAGAGCTACAGGGCATCTTAGTCCCTATCATTAGTAGGGCATCCACAGTCCTACTTCATTCCTCCCTACCCCACCATGGGCCAGGAAAATCAGTTCTAGTTTTAGGGTACGACACAAGCCCCTACCACTTCACGAGCGGGGACTCTGCAGTCAAGCCAAATAGGCCAGGACATGGGCCGAGATCGGAGATAGGGCTTTTAGGCAGGGACTTCAGGGACCTAGGGACGAGTCTTCGCCATCACACCAAAGACTTTATTGGTAGATCAGTCAGTAATTCAAGGTACATTTCTTCTCTCTGGATTATAGAGTAGAATATTATTTGATTCTGTGCATCACATTCTTTTATTTTTACATCATGCCTAAGAGACTTGGGCTTAGAGGCCGAGACTCTGAAGGAGCCCATATATGTGAGTTTACCCCTAGGAGATAGAGTTTGTATTGACAAGGTATGTTAGAGTTGTGAGTTAGAGATCGAATGGACCCAACTCACTGTTAACCTTAGGGTCATTGAGATGATAGAGTTCGATGTCATACTCAGGATGGATTGGTTGACGGCACATAAGATCTTCATTGATTGTGAATGCAAAAGGTTATGGTTTACACTTCAAACGGGGTTTGTTTCAAGTTTCAGGGGGAGAAATAAAATGCTTTAGTCTAGACCGTATATGACTCTCAATGGCACGAGCAGTTGATAGGTTTGCTTGCTAGCCTTGCACTAGACGAGGTGAGACAAGAGTTGTGTCTGCCTCGAGTTGTGTGCGACTATGCAGATGTCTTCCCATATGATTTATCGGGGTTGCCATCGCATCGAGATGTAGACTTTACAATAGAGTTACAACCTAGTGCATTCTTTATTTCTATGACACTGCATACGATGGCACCAGCGGAGTTGTAGGAGCTTAAAGTCTAGTTACAAGAACTATTGGATAGAGGCTTTAATAGGCTGAGCACCTTACCTTGGGGGTGCTACGATGCTATTTGACTTGATTCAAAATGTGTACACCCAAGTGCAATCAATCAAGTTGTAGTAATAATTAAGTCCGGAGTCGAATCCACAGGGAACTATGATTAGTGTTTTGAAGTAAGCAATAATAGAGACCAAGTGACTTGAAAATTTCGAGAATGTGGAGTGGTGGGGTTTTCTTGAATAGAATAGAAGATTCTTTTCAAGAGTTTTCTAGACAAAATATAAGATTCTTAAAATATAACAGCCACCATTTAGCTCGAGGATCAGGACATGTAATAGAGTATCCGTTTTTTTATGTTTGTGCTTTATTACTCAATTAACTCCCGTGTCAACAACAAGTTAATCGGAAGACAAAGATGGACTGTGAGAATTAAGCACATGATTCCGATGCCTTTCTAGAAGTTTACAAGAATTGTCTGTGCCGAGACTTAACCCGTCTACAAAAAAGCAAGTGTTTCTACAAGACATCCAACCATGGCATTAATGATCCATTCTTTGAATGAAGCACAATAATGGTGAGGATTGAAAGGTTTGTCATGAAGAGCTAGCCGAGGTACTTGCCTTGAACCAACAAATTTTTCTATGCAGGAGTTATCCATATCATAGATGGAGCCTTTGGTTATACAAAGTACCTCAACTTTGTTAGATACATTCAATCATTCAATGAACAGGTGGAGTATAAAGCATTAAAGCATGAAGAAGTTACACAAACATAACTTCCAGATAATTTTAACATATTCATCACCTCTTACTAAAGAGTGAATGAGGAACTACTCACTTTTTATGGCCTTGGCAAAACTAGAAAAGTGAGTGCTACTCATCCCTCTAAGTAGAGGAGCTACTAAATGAAGCAAACTAAACAAGAGCTTATCTTCAATGAAGAATAAGTAAATCACTTTCCACCCTTCACGGATTTGGTAAAGCTCTAGAAAAGTGGAAGAGTTTCACTCTTCTAAGAAAGAAGGATGCTCAAGCAATGGAAGTGAAATACATGAACAATAAAAGTAAAAGAAAGGTAGTTACTTTTGGAGGGTTTCCACCACAACCAAAAGATGAACTATCCCTCTTGATACCTTGTAAATAAAAGCAAGTACAACTACAAGAGGAGTCTAAGCCTCCATTATGGTTGTCACAACATGAATGTAAAGACTTAGCATAAGTAAATAAAAGACTTCAACTACAAGGGGAGTCTAAGCCTCCATCATGCTTGATATAAAGGCAAAATGAAAATATAAACATGAAATGTTCAAGAACTAAATTACTAAAACACTCTTACTTTACAAGAACAAGGATTGCTCTCCCTTTTCTCTACAAGAGGAAGAATGCCTTTTAGGCTCCTAACATGGGAGTATTTATAGGCAAGGAAGAGGAGGGGGTAGGAGATAAGAAAGGATGAATGAATAGTGCTTGCCGCCGATGGGAATCAACTACTCTGCAGGCAGTCTGTAGGGGGACATTCGAACGTGATCTGGCGTTCGAACGTTAAGTCTGTCTTTTCTTTAAGGAAGTTCGAATAAGAGATGTCGTTCGAATGTTGTCTGTTTCTTTGCTTTGAGGATGTTCGAACGCCAGATGGGGTCTGATTCCTTCCACTCAAGTGGCCTGTGGTCTCTAACTTGGTCACTTCCATACGTCTGAACAACTTTGACTTTACACTCAGCAACTTGGTCCTCAGTCACTCGAGACAACGTTCAAACGTGGAGTGGCGTTCGAACGTTGTACTCAAGTACTCTTGGTTCTTCTTTCTTTACTGCAACACACTAGGTTCCAGTGGTGTAGTTTTCTCAGGATTCCAGAGGACGTTCGAACATGTGTTGGCGTTCAAACGTGGTACTCAAGCACCTCAACATTTTCCCTTTGTTGACTGCAACACGCCATGTCTTACCAGCTGGTCTTGGCAAGATTTCAGAGGATGTTCGAATGTGGGTTGACGTTCAAACGTTTTTGCTTTGTTCCAATCTTCTGCAATTTTGTTCCATATTGTGCTAGTGTTACATTCAAGTGTGATTTTTGTTGTTCTTGAGCCTTTGTTCTCTTTAGGACCTGAAATGTCATTACTTAAACTCCATCAAAATACAATTAGTCCAAAAAGGCATACTAAAAATTGTTAACTTTACGCACGAATCACTATTTGCCAAGAAGAAGGACAAGACGCTTAGGCTCTGCATTGACTACCGACAGTTGAACAAAGTCACTATCAAGAACAAGTACCCACTGTCGAGGATCGATGATCTTTTTGACCAGTTGAGAGGGGCACTGGTCTACTCCAAGATAAATCTACGCACAGGGTAACATCAGTTGAGGATTAGGGATGTCGACATTTCGAAGACGGCTTTTCGAACGCATTATGAGTATTTCAAGTTCATTGTGATGCCATTCAGATTGACGAATGTCTCGGCGGTAATTATGGATCTTATGCATAAGGTGTTCCATCCCTACCTAGGTCAGTTCATTATGGTATTTGTTGATGACATACTGATCTAATCCAAGTCTGAGGAGGAGCATGAGGGTCAGTTGAGGGTTGTTCTCCAAACTTAAGAGAACATCGATTGTACGCCAAGTTCAATAAGTGTGAATTTTGATTGACGGAGGTAAAATTTTTGGGACATGGCGGCTTAAGGTGTGTTAGTCGACTCAAAGAAAGTTGAGGCAATCGTGAGTTAGGAAAGGTCGAAGTCAGTCTTCGAGATACATAGCTTCTTAGGATTGACAGGGTATTATAGGAGGTTAATTAAGGACTTCTCCCGACTAGTTGCACCTATGACTAGATTGACCAGGAATGAGTTATAGTTTCAGTGGGATGACTCATGTGAGAGGAAATTTCAAGAGTTAAAGAAGAGGCTTACTTTATCTCTGATTTTGATAGTTTTAGAGAGGGGACAGAGGTACACAGTGTATTGTGATGTCTCCAAGGATGGACTTGAGTGTGTTTTGATGCAGCCCGGGAGGGTGGTAGCTTATGGTTCTCGGTAGTTGAAGAGCCACGAGCAGAACTACCCTATGCATGACATGGAGTTGGCGGCTATTGTCTTTGTCTTGAAGGCGTGACACCACTATCTATATGAAGAGCAATTTGAGGTATTTTGGATCATAAAATTCTAAAGTACATCTTCACGTAGTAGTACCTTAATATAAGGAAGTGTAGGTGATGGAGTACCTAGAGGATTATGGCTTCACTTTGCATACAATCCCGAAAAGATAAACGTGGCGACTAATGCACTGAGCCAGAAGTCACGAGGATTCTAGCTAGATAGTTTCCCGAGAGTGGCTCATGCTCGAGACTGTGGGACAGTTCGAGTTACATTATAGGGATCAAAGTCAGGACACTTTGGGGAGTCTAGTGGCTATGTTTTCCCTACTGAGCAAGGTGATCGAGTCACAGGGGCAAAATACTGAGATATTGTCCATCAGGGATGGGGTATAGTTGGGTACAGGTGACGAAGGCTGGGCCATTCACACAGATGGTAGTCTTTGATTCAGGGAAAGGGTTGTGGTTCCCTAGTTTGTAGATCTGAGAGAGGAGATCCTTAGGGAGTTTCATTGTTTCCATTTTGTTGTGCATCTAGGTGGCACGAAGATGTACCATGATCTTCGTTGCCAGTACTATTGGAGTGGGATGAAGAGGCATGTTAGAGATTTTGTTAATCGATGTCTCACGTGTTAGAAGGTCAAGGTTGAGCACTTGAGATCAGCAGGAACGCTCCAACTTTTGGAGGTGGCTGAGTGGAAGTGGGAACATGTCACGATGGATTTTGTGACCTACTTGCCCGGACATCATGGGGCCATGACGCGATGTAGGTGAAAGTGGACCGACTTACAAAGTCGGCACACTTTTTGGCAGTCCGAATGACCTTCACACTGGAGAAATTTTATAGGTTGTACGTACAAGAGATAGTCTGATTACATGGGGTGCCCGTATCTATAGTATCGGATCAAGACTCCAGGTTCAAGACCCATTTTTGGGAGAGTTTTTAGCGGGCCGTGAGGATGCAGTTAATGATGAACACCACTTTTCATCTACAAAAGGACATTCAGTCAGAGAAGACTACCTAGACTTTAGAGGACATGCTATGGGTATGCGTCCTTGAACTCAAGGGTGGCTGGGAGGAGCATTTACCCTTAGTGGAGTTTGCCTACAATAACAGTTTTCAGATGAGTATACATGTAGACCATCACATTCTCGTTTTTATATAATAATGTAATGATTTTGAAATGCTCATATATGTAATGAAGGAAGCATGAACTATATAGGTTGTAAAAGTAGAAGTTAGGAAGTTTTTTGGAGTTAAAACACATTTTTGATAGAACTTGGATAGAAAGAATTTTGGCACTTCCTTAGTATTTGGACCATAACCTTTTACCTTGATGTCCGTTTGATCTGAAATTTTTACAGTAGACACTAGACTTCCAGGGCTACAAAAGTGTATTTCACGAAAATTTTCCAAATCAACCTGTAAATAGGTCAAAACTTCATGAGAAATTTCAGCAAAAATCGGGAGTCCGTTCAAACGTGAATCTATGTTCGAACGACAGTGAATCCTAGTACTTTGGTGCCTGCAGGGCTTTGATGGAAAAGGTAAAATTACTAGGAGCAACTAATGTTCAAATGTCATAATGACGTTCGAACGTGAATTAGTAATTTGCACTACTAACATTCGAACGCCAAATGACGTTCGAATGTGAGGTCAAAATCCTCAGTATCAGATTCATGATAAGTGATCTGATTCTTAGCCTCATTTCACCATTTCTAACCCTAGAGAGTCTTAAAGAGAAAGAAATAGGGGGAGAAACACAAGATCAAGGGTAATTTTCACATTAAAGTGGATCAAATCTTCTAGTTTTTCACACAACACTAAGGAAGAAAGGTTGGGGTTTCTTCTCAGTCTTGTCCATTGAGATTAGAGTTTATATATATGTATGTTTTGACTCTAAATCTTAGATATATGTCATGAAATCTTTGTTTCTTGATGTTCTTGCGAACCTTACCATGATTTGAATGAAGTTATGGTTTGATAGCTATAAAATCCTTGTTTTGATGTCAAAACCTAGTTTTTCAAGAAATAGAGATTTTTCTCTTGATATTCCTTTGTTATTGATTTAAAAACTCTAATTCTTAGTTTGAACACTAAAAATTATATATTTGATGATCTCTTGCATATTTTTTTAAATTGTTCCATTGAAAAAATACATGGAAATTGGGGGTTCTTGATTTACTTGTGATTTGAGAAATTATTTTGGTATTTTATCTCTTTTGTGGATGTTTGGATGAACATGGGTGGCCGTTGATCGGGTATCTTAGAGTGGGTAGATGCGTTTCTTACTCCGTGTGGGTTTGAAGGTTCCCTACCACTCGTAGTAGGGTTGGTGCCTTGCGAGGACCAAACCATTATTTGCTCACGTGGTACTGAGGCTGAGGGTTAGTATAATATTCCTTGGTTGGATTTGTTGTTGTCGATGCATCGATATGCACTCTTCCTAATGTGGTGTATCCTTGCGAGGATTGGGTATGTGTGTGGGTCAGAATATTCTCAATGTGTATATTCATGCGAAATCTTACTTTCTACCAAAGATACAATTGAAGATATAGATACATAATGTGGGTAATGGTATATTGTGGGGAATGATACAAGAAACTGTTGGAAATAGTTGATATTGGAAAGGTTTGTGGTTTGAAAATTAGTTTTACTTATTCATTCTATTCATTAATATTGTGTAAACTTGAGATTGGATGAACTATCACTGTTTTATTTTAAAATTCATATATGATATTTGTAAAATGAGACCGACTGGTTTTATATGTTTTCTAAACCTTGTTTGAGTTTAGGAGGATTTTCATACAGAGCTTAGTGCTCACCCCCTACAAACAATATTTATTTTTAGATTTTGTTTCAGAGGACGAGCTCAGATTTGATGAGTAAGTAGCTTGGGAAGCTCAGTTGGATGAAAGCATGGACCCCGAGGGGGATGTCTAGAGTTGATCTCATTATGTTCTAGACTAGGGATGCATTTTGAGACATTATATGGATGATATTTGGTTTATTCTACTGCAAGATAATATTTGATTTTTAGGTGTAAATGTCATAGTTTGACACATTCTTTTGGATGATGCTATAGATATTATGTATGATGAATGAAATTTTTTTTATTTATGAATTTTATTAGTTGCTCTCATGATGTGAATGATTTTAGATAGTAATGTTGTCCAAGGTAGATTTTGGGACATTATAATACAGATGTCAATCTATGAGGTACTTTATGGGAGATCGTGTCATTCTCCGATTTGTTGGACAGAGGTTAGAAAGAGACCCTCCATGGGTCCGAATTTAATTAGAGGCACCTCAGAGAAGGTGGACTTGATACGAAAGCGTCTTCTCACGGCTTAGAGCTGGCAGAAGAGCCACGCCGACAAATGGCAGCAACCTCTGGAGTTCGAGATCGGAGATCATGTCTTCTTGAAGGTGATGCTTAAGAGGGGAGTGGTCAGGTTCGAAAAGCGAAAAAAATTATTGCTGAGGTATTACGGGTCCTTTGAGGTACTCGAGAGGGTTGGTACAACCGCTTAACAGTTGGCATTACCACCAAATCTATCCGATATTACATGATGTTCAATGTCTCCATGCTCCGGAAGTACACTCCAGATCCTATACACGTGGTGGATTGGGGTGAGGTGGTGGTTGATGCTGATGAGACCTTTAAGGTGGGACCGATGCATATCATGGACAGTTGACAGTAGATTTTGCGTGGCAAGACTGTGAGGCTGGTGAAAGTACTGTGGCAACACCATGAAGTGGAGGAGGCGACATGAGAGCGTGAGGACACTATCTAAGCTACCTATCCGTTTTGTTTGAGGATGGAGGTATGTCTCTTATAGTAATAGAGTATTGAATGACTTTTTTGCATGTGTATGTTGTTATATGTACATGTGGGTGTAATTTCGGGAACGAAATTCCCTTAAGTGGGGAGAATGTAAAACCCGAGAATTTTTTTTTATTAAAATTCTAATTAAATGGGTAAAATAGTAATTATTTATTAAAGCAATGGTTAAAAATGTAAATTTTTATATAATTCAGATGATGAAATGGATCTCACAATTGGATTCATCTCGTAAAATCTAGCTACTCAATAAACCGATCGGGTAGGGTGTCGCGCGAATAAAATAATTGAGATAAAATTTTATTTGCAGTACCCAAAAAATAATTTAAAGTTAGTTCAATAAAAATATATTAAATTTAACGCGAGACAAAATTTAATTGATTTGAAATAAAATTGGACTCGTTAAAATTAAACGTGTGGCGCGATGTGATCCAAGCATTTAAAAGTATATAAAGTGGAAGACTTTTAGTCTTCCCACTCAATTCTTGGCAAGCCTCGGTAGTAAGAGAGAAAAGGGAGAGAAAAAGAAAAGAAAAAGGGAAAAAGTTAGATTTTTAACCTTTTTCCTCAGATCTACAAAGATCAAACAGTTTAATCGCTCCGGGCATAGAATTAAAGTTACTCTATGCAACAAGAGCTACACAACCATACCAAAGATCGCATTTTTCTCTAAAAATATCAAAGATGAGAATCTAGGAATAAGGGTTGGGAAGCTAAATTTGGGCTTTTCTTAGAGTTCTACTACGTGAGCTCAAGCTACAAGAGGTAGGGTTTCCCCTATTTAGACATAATTTCAACCTAAAAGATGGGATATGAAATTGGTAGGCTAAGGATGTATATCAAATGTTAGGTATTGAATAATGTAACTAGTGGGTCAAATATAGGATTTATAATTAACCTTGTAATTAGTAAAATATTATTATAATTAAGTTTTGTTTTTATATTTTTGTATATTCTTATTATAATTAAGTTGGTGTAAGATAATTTTAGTGGTTTAAAGCATGTTAATTGTACATTAGCATGACTTGATGTTTACTGGCATATCAAGTTTAATAAAATTATTAGCTTGTTACATAATTATGAAATAATATGTATGTTAAATTATTATTTAGCATATGATTAATGTGATGGACTTGTGCTTATGTTTATAGACTTAATAAACATGTTGTCATGTTGGAAGTAAGAAGCATGCTAGTTGTGTAAATTGATGTGCCATCTAGGTGCTTGTTTACATGCCTAGGTGAATGTAAGTATGTTAGTTGAGTTCATTATCTTACATAACATGTTTGAGATTGTGTAGAAAATGTCGTTATATTTCATTCATTATGTAATGGACATTGTAAATGGTACCAAATGTAATTGCACATTGTATTTCATTATGCATGGGTTGCACTATATTCATGGGCATTGACATGGGTGGGAGTGTGTGCATGGTATAAAATCAATCACCACATAGGTGGTTGATCGTGGGATCAAGAAAGTCACATCAAGGTCGGCTGAGTCGCACAAAAAAATAAATGGATAAACGTGTCGGGATATATCAAGAAGGGATAGATTTTTCTCTCGGGTGCAAGACCCATTTACTTGGTTTATACACTTTTTGGCGGTGCAATTCTAGAAAAGTTTAATGGCAAAAACGGAGCCGCAGGTGGGATGTCCTGAAAATTTGTTGATGGTGTGGTGTACCATTGGTAAAATACCATAAATCATCTCCTCTCAAAGACATAATAAAATGAATTAATTAGTCATTGAGTGTACATAACACCAATGATGGGGGCTTGGAATGTCAGCATACATAAGCATGACATGCATGTATTGTGGGAGCTTGGAATGGGGCTCGATATTGGTATTACTTGCGTGAGTCTCATCTCATGGCATTTGTTCATAATAGACATATTGAATGAAAGCATGAAATAATTGTTGCGTGTGACATTTCATATGTATTTGGGTTGAGAGGTATTCTCTATAGAAGTTATCCTATTGAGCACTGACTCACCCTTTATGGGAACAATTTTCAGGTACACCACTGACTTTCACAAAAGGCCCTCCTACTGGTCCGCTTTGACGACAAAGCCAGACTGTGGCTCTTATTTTGACGTCGTAGTCCCTTATATATATATTTAAATTTGGCCTTGTATAATTTTTGTAACTAAAACTTGTTTATATTTAAAAGGCATGTACATGGGACTCTTTTGAGACATTTATTCTTTTATGAATGAATGTACGTAGTGATGATGATTATGGTAGTATCTGATGCTATGCAATTGAGTATGGATGAATGAACTCAATGTGGTCAATATTGTATGATTGCACAAGTTACATTTTGGGTAAAGCTCTCTGTACAAAGGAGACTTTATCCGAATTTTGTTGAGTTATGGATCCCGATAAATGGGACATAATGGCGTGGTATCAAATTTACGGTATCTAGGGGTATTCTACGGGTTGACGGGTGATCAACGGGATAATTACAGACACCCAAATTTGGAAGCGTCACATAGACAATGTAGCGGCCATGACCATATTAAGTGGAATGGACCTGGTGACTTTAGAACGAGCATAAAAAATTGGTTGGGGCTGGTCAGAATGTCACTAGAGGATGACCGGAAAGTTGCTGAAGGATAATTGAAGGTCGTTGGAGAATGGCTCGGAGGTGATCAGAACGTCACCGGAGGACAACAGAGGTCGCCAGATGATGACTAAGAGGCGATTAGAAAGTCGTGAGGAGGATGGCTTGGAGGCTTTCGGAATGCCATCGGAAGACAACCAGAAAGTCGCTGAAGGATGGCCAGAACATATTGGAAGTTCGCTAGAGGATGGTCGGGAGGTTGCTGGAGCAGATTGGAACTTCGCCGAAGGATGACCAAGAGGCCGTCGAAGGATGGCCAGAACAGATCAGAAGTTCTTTGGAAGATGGCTGGAAGGTTGCCTAAATAGATCGAAATTTCGTTGGACGATGGTCGGAACTTCGGCGGAGGATGGTTGGAAGAGGAATAGCCACAAGAGTTCTGATGTGAAGAATCCCTTGTAGGGCAACCACAGAGCATACTATTTTTGCCCAGAAGAATTCACGAGCCTAGGCTTTGATACCATGAGAAAGAAAAGATTAGAAAGTGAATACAATTTTATATTGCTTTGGTGTGTTTTTCCATATACATAAGGAGGTGTAATTATAATACAAGAGAATAGTAAAATATCCTAGTATAACCGGCGTGGGACAAACATTGAACATACACATTAATAGTGATTTGACCGAATCTCTATAAATCTGATTTATCTTTTTTCTTTCCTACTACTTACTTGCTTCTTTCATATTACATTTCTTCATCATACATTTGTTACATTGCATAATTAGTTACAATTAAAGAAAGTAAAAATTAGTTATTAACTTATACAATATAATTTATCCCTTCTTAGGTTATGGGGTTAAATACATTGGAGGTCCCCAAAGTATGAGATTTGTCTCACTTTGGTCCCTAATATTTCAATTGCATTATTTTAGTCTCTTAAGTATTGAATATATTTCTATGTGGTCTTTCAAGCAGACAGCGTTCAGATTGCTAATAATTTTTTATTATAAACTTGTACATAATATCTAAATATGGGAAAAAAAATAATTTGGATAACTCTTGACCAAATTTTTATACAAATTTCAGTCAAAGAGGTGTCCAAATTACACAGTTTTTAATCATAAGCTATCCAAATTTTAATCAAGAGCTACCTATATTATATATTTTTGGTTAGGAGCTACCTAAATTTTGGTCAAGAACTACCCAATTTATTTTTTGCCCATATTTATGTATCATGTTACAAGTTTATGATAAAATAACTATTAGCAATTTGGATATTAACTGTTTGAGGGATCACATAGAAATATATTCAATATTTCAGGGACTAAAATGATGTAATTAAAATATTAAAAACTAAAATGACACAAACTTTATATTCTAGGGACTTCCGGTGCAATTAACCCTAAGTTATATTTAGATCATCAATTGGTATTAAAAAAGTACGAACTATGATGCTAGCGCACTATGTGAACATAAGAGAAATTTCTCGCTGCTATTTGGATTCATAAACATTAGGCTAGCAAGATGTTCTTACTTGGAATGGGAGAAAATGTATTGAATGCCTCATGTTTCAGGTGACTGTATGTATATTAATTTTTTTATTGATTGATATATATTGGAGCTGCCGTCGTCACTTCCTACTTTTGGGATAGCTTAATGGTTGGACTCTGTCATTTATATAATAAAGTAAAATACAATTTAAATTTTAAAAGATAAATAAAATAATTTTTATTTTTTCCGGTGAAAATCTCTTTAAATTTTACTTTAAAATTAATCTGACGTCTAATATTAATATCTCAAATTTAATAGGGAATAGACCTCTAAGAGTATGTTTGAATGACTTTTTAAAAGTAATTTATAACTTCTCATAATTATTTTTTAAAAAAAAATAGTGTTTGAAATCGTCCCACAACCGTCGCCAATCCACCACCATTACCGCCACCCCACTCCAACCACCTCGCCCCCATTACTACCATTGCCCGCCATCCCACCACTACCTTTTGCCACAACAACCATCGCCGCCAGCCCACCACCTCCATCCCCTCTACCACCGCCACCACCACCACCGTTGTCGCCACCCTACCATCATCACTGTCACTACCGCACCACTACCGCTACTGTCCCACCATTACCCCTACCACTATCACCCTATCGTCTCATCACTACCACCACCACCACCACCGTTGCCGCCTTCACCCCATCACCACCACCATTGTTGTCACCATCATTGCCCACTGTCATCCACACCTACCACCATCACCACCATTGTCATTTGACACCACTCATCACATTATCATTTAGAAGAATTCGTCGTTGCCCACCACCACTATTACCAACCACCATCACCGTAGTCACCCATGTCTATCACTACCGCCATTGTCACCTAAAACTAACCAGCACCATGATCGTTGCTGCCCACGGTTGCCACCATCACCATGATCGTCGCCACCCACAACAACTATCACCGTCTTCTACCACTATTCCCACTGCCGCCTATCACTAGTACCACTGCTCACCCCTATTACAACTAAGGTTTAATTTTTTTTCTCTCTCCTCTATATTTTATGATTTAATTTTTAATATTAATACAAATATATTTATTATTAATTATTTTTTTTATTACTATGTATTTTCAGGTGTAATAACTAGTATTTATATATAAGGACTTTTAGAGATTTCTTCATAATACATAACGCGTTTGACCGGGCGACGCCAGCAGGGGTTTAGTAAAGAGAGAGCGCAACCTACGTCATAAACCAGATTGAGACAAGGTCTGACCCACACTCATGGATCAAGTTACCAACTGGTCTAAGTAAAGAATCGGCATTAAATTTTTTCGCATAATTTACATATTATGGAATGACTTTGGGTACAAGATTGTTACTGTAAAGTTATGATTCCATAAGAATTACTTATAACTCAGTTAAGGTTGAGTTATAATTCAAAAAAATTAATTGCAACTGAATGAGGCTCAATTTATAACTCCAAAAAAGTTAATCAATTATAAAATATTAGAATTATCTAATATCTAGGTAATGGGTGCCATGACATATTGGATACTCTCCCAAAATCAACGTTGCACTTGAAAAGTTAATGAAAAGAATATCCATAGAGCAATGCTAGACAGACTTAAAATACAGACTTGATGATGTGGTTGCTGATGTGTACCAGTCATGTTATCAGTTTCTTTCCAAAAAAAAGAAATTAATAAAAAATCTATTTTTAAAGAAAGAT
The DNA here is from genome assembly GCA_963454935.2 of Ilex paraguariensis. Classification (NCBI taxonomy): domain Eukaryota; kingdom Viridiplantae; phylum Streptophyta; class Magnoliopsida; order Aquifoliales; family Aquifoliaceae; genus Ilex; species Ilex paraguariensis. Next base: position 692,861 of record CAUOFW020002558.1, read on the forward strand.
TCTCTGTTCCTTGTTCCCACTTCCCTCGTCTTCTCCCTTTCCTTTCACTAAACCAAACACCGTCGGCCATCCATAGGAATTCCAAAAAACCCTTGAAGACCTCACCCAAGAGCCACAACAATCAGTTCGGCTTCGGATGTGGTGAAACAATCGACTGTTCAATTTTTTTTTTTAAACAGAAAGGTCTTAAGCATAGGGGTGAAACATCAACCAGTTCGGCTTCGGATGTGGCTATGGAGAAAACCCAATTTATTGGGTTCAATTTTTTTAAATAGAAAGGGGGTAGGGAGGAGCTGATAAAGAAATCGTATGGGTGGTTGGCGGTATTTGGTTTCGTGAAAGGGACTGGAGAAGATGATCGACCAAGTCATCTGATCTTTTTTTAAAAACAGATTTTTTATTTTTTATTTTTTTTGGACAAGAAATTGATGACATTGCTGGTATACATCAGCAGCCACAAGACCAAACCTGTATTTTAAGTCTAAATTTTAAATCTGTTTAGCATTACTATATCGATATATCGTCATTCCATGAGTATACTGTGTCATGGATTTGCATTGATCTGATGGGCAGGATTACTGGACTGATGGCACATGTGTGGCCGTTCATCATCCGCTAAATAGCTTAACATTAAGAGGACCTCCCTCGTTTGAACTCTGAAGAAGCTTACTTACCCAGCAAGGCAGAAATAGTAGGTGACTTTCGGCACGATGTCATGCAATGCAAGTAAGCATCACTTGAACTTTGTTGTGGGAAAAGGCATATTTTTTTTTTGATGTCCTGAAAAATCACCTTTTCTTTCACAACAAACAATGAATAATCACGCTGCATTTCTCAAATCAATAACTCTTTCCAGACAAAATTGCCACAGCCATCTTCTCCTTTCCCATGCGCCATCTTACTCGATCAATGGCATTGGCTCATTTTCTCTCCCTTCTCATTATTTTCTCTTCACTTGATGTTCTCTCCTACGGAAATGTTTCGAAACACCAAAACGAGACATTGCAAACCATGATTATTCAAGCTTGCAATAACGTCGAAGACCATAGTTCATGCCTGTTAAACTTGGAATCCAGGCTTGCAGATTCAGGGCATAGAAGCCCCACCTCAATCCTCAGAGCAGCGCTCGAGGCTACACTCAATGAGGCAAGACTAGCCAAAGAAATGGTTACAACGTTCAATAGCTTATCAATAAGTCCCCGGGAACAAATAGCGATTGAGGACTGCAAAGAACTCCTCGATTTCTCAGTTTCAGAGCTGGCATGGTCTCTAGGAGAGATGAAGGAGATCCGGGCTGGCTCGAAGAACGTTCATCTCGAAGGTAACCTAAAAGCATGGCTTAGTGCTGCTCTGAGCAACCAAGACACATGCCTCGAAGGCTTTGAGGGCACAGATCGGAAGGTAGAGACCTTCATAAAGGGAAGTCTAACACAAGTCACACAGCTCATTGGCAATGTCTTAACTCTTTACAGTCAATTACATAGCTTACCCTTTAAACCACAAAGAAATAGCACCATAAAGAGTGAAACTGAGAGCATGGTGTTTCCGAAATGGATCACAGATGGTGATAAGGAGTTGCTCCTTTCCAGGCCAAAAGGTAAGCACATTGACGCAGTCGTGGCGTTGGATGGGAGTGGGCATTATCGTTCCATCACATCAGCCATTGATGAGGCTCCAAGATATAGTAATAGAAGATACATTATATATGTAAAGAGAGGAGTTTATCATGAGAACATTGATATGAAGAAGCAAAAGACCAATGTTATGCTTGTAGGGGATGGGATAGGAGTCACTGTAGTGTCTGGTAACCGAAATTTCATGCAAGGATGGACAACCTTTAGAACAGCCACCGTTGGTGAGTTCCCTGCTAGCCCTATTTTCTCTATGCTCCTATTATTTTGCATGTCTCTTTCATGCCATTCAATTGCTTTAATTGGCTTTGGACAATTTTTTATGACCTTGGGACATTGGCATTGGCCATGTTTTTATTTCTATAAAATACACTCCGCCTATTTATATAGGGGTGTTCATTTCTTGAGAGTTTCGTATTTGTGAGCCTATTTATATAGGTAAAATGCCAATTCAACCAAAGATATTAAGATGACGTTGTGGTTCCACGATCAACTTTAATGCTTTGAATTTTACAAGGATATATGATGAAGAATAAGTGTTAAATTATAGTCGTTTCATGTTGAGTTTATATCTTTTTTAATATATATTCAATTCGTCATATACTTTGTCATGTTTTAAGTCAAACTCATAGAAGTTCACGCATAATTGGGCATATGTAGCATATCAATAGGTCAAATCTGTCGACTTGATTATATCTTAAACTCATTAATATTTTTTTAATATTTGATAATTTCGTATCGATTTCATTATAGGCTAACAGATTGTATGATGTACTGTCAAGTCTAATTAAATCCTAGTCTACATGCTCTATTTCGGGAAACTTTATCAAAAAAAATGGTGAATTTTAATGGCAATTTACCACCAGAAACAAAGTGGTTTTCCGTGAGAACCATGTTGGGCCATTGATTGATCACTACATCAGTATTAGAGAAGCTGCTGAGTCTAACATATGATGTTGCTTTGTGAACCGTGGACTATGCCAATAGATGCTAAGTCACTCCTTATGCTATGTTGATTGCATTTTCAATGCCCACTGTGCACTGTGGGACAGTGGGCCTCTAAACTTGGGGTGAAATAATTGTAGGATGCAAGTTGTGGACCGAGTCTCGTCAATCCAATAAATAACTAACCGAAGGAAAATCATATTTGAAGATTTAATTCAATTCAATCATTAAATTAAAAAAATGAGTTTCAGTTGAGATTAAAATTCACAATTAATTGAACAATTACATTAAATTAGGTCTTTGATTAGGTCCTCAAATTAAACTAAAATAATATTGCTAATAACAAAAAATTGTCGAACATAAGTTTAATTGTACCAAATTTGGGTTATCAACAGGTTTATTGATTAAACTCATTCAATGAATAAGGTAACACGCAATAGAATATACACGACACAAATCTAACCATAAATGATTATGAATGTCTATGTATGAGTGAATACAAATTGAAGGTAATATAGAATGATTTTAAATGATTCAGCCATAGGTTGTACCGATTTCACATGACATGAGTTTGTACTCAATATTATGCAACCCACTCGAACCCATGCCTAATCGCTGTCGTAACTGAGACATATCAAGGGTTAGACTGTTATTTTCTGTTCTTTTTTCTTGTTTTGTTTTTCAGTTTGCAAGTGTAATAAAAGAGTTGGTGGGGTTTTCAATTATTCACAACGAATGCAAGTGACAGTGAGCTTCTTGTTTTTGTTTCCTGTTGTTTGTAGCTGTTTCGGGCAAGGGATTCATTGCAAGGGACATGACATTTCGTAACACGGCAGGGCCTGAAAACCATCAGGCTGTGGCACTTCGAGTCGATTCAGACCAATCAGCCTTCTTCCGCTGCAGCATGGAAGGCTACCAAGACACCCTCTACATCCACTCGCTCCGCCAATTCTACCGTGAATGCAGCATCTCAGGCACCATCGACTTTATTTTCGGTAACGGCGCAGCCGTACTCCAAAATTGCAAGATTTTCACCAGGGAACCTCTACCACTACAAAAAGTAACCATCACGGCTCAAGGCCGAAAAAACCCTCACCAAAGCACCGGGTTTTCAATTCAAAACAGTTATGTTTATGCAACCCGGCCCACTTACTTGGGCAGACCCTGGAAAGAATACTCCAGAACTGTGTTTATGAACACGTACCTGAGTGGGCAGGTCCAGCCTAGAGGGTGGCTAGAGTGGTACGGAGACTTTGCTTTGAACTCATTGTGGTATGGGGAGTATAGAAACCATGGTCCTGGTGCTTCACTATCCGGGAGGGTCCAATGGCCTGGCTATCATATGATCAAGGATGCTTCGGTAGCTAATTTCTTCACGGTGGGGCGTTTCATCGATGGCCGATCGTGGTTGCCATCTACCGGTGTCAAGTTCTCAGATGGCTTAGCCAATTAATTCGCAAAGGGTTCGATTTTTTCAACTAGGATGTCAATGAGCGACCATAATGTAAGAAATTTGCTTTATAAACCATGATCATATTTGGTACTGACCCTAGATAATGATGATAAGTCCAATCCAAAGATTCATTCTATCACCGTTAATTTTGTATTATGGATAATTAATACACAAAGTACTTATTGGAGAATAGAAATTCAAAAATAATAAAATAATAAAAATATGACATAAAGATATAATATAATTCCATACAACGTACCCATATTAGTACACGTATCTACATCCATGAACTAAAAATTACATTGATATATTATTCATTGAAAAAATTGGTCATTAGACTAGTACGTAATAAGTATTACGTAACTGATTATGTAATATTCAATCTTATTTATAGGAATAAAATATTAACCTAATACAATTTGGATACTGTGACATCTCTGTCTCATATCAAGCCACTAATAAACTGATTCATGGTTTATTAAGATTCTTCTAATACATTTCTTATTTTATTCATAATTCTCACATTGATTACTCAAAAACTTTTCAAATTTGGTTATACCCATTGGATTTAACTCTCTTGATTTTGATTCATCAATTTTTTCAAGCGCCGCATGCAAATCTACTCTTCTAAGTCACCACAATCATTTTTGTCTTTCAAGAATTTGCACCTTAGCCAACATCATTTTTTCATCTCTACTCACATCAATATTTCACCATTCAAAGGTAAAACTAAGTGACTTGCAACCCATGAGACACCACATAATCACTATTAGGTTTATGTCGGCCCACTAGCTCCCGAACTATTGGAATACCGTGACTTCAAATCCTAGAACCCAAAAACCTGAAAAAACTAGTGAAAATTGGGTTGAGTCCTACTTAAGGGACTTATAATGAGTTGAGTCTGTTAATGAAATTTATTTGAGGATAAGTTCGTTTTTAATCTTATTAATAAGTAGTTAAGTCCACTATTTTTTAAAACTCCAAAATACTATTTCTTGAAAGCAGCTTAAATTAATTTCCTAACTTGAAAATTATTATTCCTTAATTCAATGTCAATGGAGATATGCCAATAAAATCTCTATCAAAAATTTAAAATTCAAATTCAAGGAACTCAATTGGACTATCACAAAAAGGAAAAAAAGTTTTTATTAATCACAAATACTTTGTGGCGGTATTGCTTCGCCATGATAAGTGTGGTCTCAAAAGATTTTTACGGCAATAATAGTTTGTTTCAAATAGTATTTACGACTGCAATACCCTGTTGTAAATAAGTTGTTGCAAAAAAATCCGTCACTTTTGCTTTTATCACGGTGGCAAAAGTGCTGCCTCACATACCACATTTGGCTGCCATAAAAAATAGAAGACTTTGTTATGGCGGTTAATATACTATCGCAAAAAAGTAAGAAATTTTCTCTACATTAAATGAAATATATTTACGATGGCAACGATGCCTCCACAAAAAAAATAATAATTTTTTTTAATTATTATAGATCATTGGTAACCAATGATATATACCTTGTGCATATATACACTTCTATCACATGAATTTAAAGGTACACATCCGTACTACTACACAATTCAGTATATAGATAAACACAAGTAAATATGACCAACATTTCCAAAAACATAGTAATATTTTCATATCCAGAAAAAAAATCTCATGAGTTAAATAAAATGTAAAATATGCATTTTTGTAAACATCACGATCCATGAGTACAAGAAATTAATGCAAAAAGTTGAACATCCTTCCCGAACCATCTAGTCTCTCAGTGACACCTGAAAAAAACATAAAATTATTGTTACTATAGTAAAATGATATTTATATACATATCTACAATAAATAACTAAAAGAAGTTAGAATATACATCAACAGAAGGCCACGAAATATTTCTCTGAACGGTTTGTCCAATTGTAAGAATACCTCGACGAGACTTTATCAAACACACATTCAGATCTCTTGCATTTTCAACAAATATTTGCCAAAAATTTGATCCCAATGGAATTTTATCTATTTTTGTCGATTGGTTCCTACTAATAATAAGGCCCTCTACCACTATATGTTTTGGAACTTTTGAACTAAGTGTACTTTGTCTCCAACCTACAACCAAAATAATGATTGTTCAACAAGAAAAATGTATAATAATGGTTAATATTACTTATTTTTATGACTAATCATTATTATAAATGCATAATAAAAAAATCTATGCAATTCACAGGTAAATGTGATTCACAACATATGACGTATGTCATCAATACACAACAATACAACAATATACATGTAATCAACCTCATATTTGTAACAATCATGGTGAACTAAGAAATTGTAATAATTTATGTGTCGATGAGCTCAACATATATGCGGATTAGATCACAAAGATATAATTTTATCCAAATAATAATTAAAGAATGTCATACATGCAGATTAAAATTACTTCATCTATCTTTATTGCCATCCATTTCAACATCGATTTGAACATCAACATTTAAGGTAATTGATACTACTTTTACTTCTTGTCTCACCCAACTTGCATTATCATCGCGAATCATCACATATTCATCCAATTCTTGATTAATAAAAGGCTCTGACTGAAGGTCATTAGATTGCATATCTAATAAGTCCCTCCGTGACATCTTCACAGCAACATGCCAATCTGGTTCCAAGGGGTCTTCAATATACCAAACCTTCTCTGCTTGGGACGCTAAGATGAAAGGTTCATTTTTCAACCAATCTTCTCGATACAAAAAATAGTTGAAGTTGACCAATGTGAATTTAAAACTATCTTCCTTTTTCCTTATATTGTTATCAATCCAATCACACTTGAATAGTACATACGTCATATCATTAGTGTATCCAATTTCAACAATGTCTGTTAAGACTCCATAATAGGACACATCCCACATGCGAAGATTAATGGCTTTCCTACTAGCAAAACTCACGATATTTTTTGTAACTATGACACCACTATTTTGAGTGCTTCGACGATTATCCATGTCCTTTATGCGAAAACGAAACCCATTGATAACATATGCTTTAAATCTCCTTACTGAGTTTTGAGGACCATCTGCCAATCTATTAATTTCGTCTAAATATTAAACATTATTTTACCTTCGCATGGTTTGAACCTATTTTTAATATGTTAAACAAGTGATTAACGTTAAGTTCATATACAATATACAAATATACATAATATAAATCATGTACATTTGTGAGATCCAGTGTGTTATATGATATTAACTTGCTAGTATTTTTATAATGATAAGAAAAATTTTGAATCGTTGTTACAGGAATAGTCAAGTAAGTTTGAGGCATGAATGTATTGACTTTTGGGTCAAATTTAATTTTTGGAGGTGTTTAAGCTTGATAAGGGTAACTAAGTAAAAATATTATTTTTTTTAGGTCAAAATAATATTATCATTGAATCCGAGAGGTCCAAAAAAATTTGGAATGGACGTTTAGCTTAAGTAGTTGCTCGAAGGGGTAAAATAGTAATTTTAGTATTTTAGGTATAAATTAAATTTAGTTTTGAGATAAATCATAAAATCAAATATTTTTAGGTTAAAATAACATTAAAAATGAATCTAGAACGTCAAAAAATCTTAGGATAGTCATATCGAAAAATAATATATTTTTTTTGCCCATGAACAGTAAAAAAATCAAGACTGTTGTAGTTAAAACATAGATTTCAGCCTTTTTTCTTCCATTCTTTCATTCAAATCTCACCCAAAACCTCTTAGAACCCTAGGAGAAGACAAAGGGAAAGAGAAAGGGGAAGAAGAAGGCATCTAAAGTTTGAATTTTTCTTGAAAATCCTAGGAACTTGGCTTGAAATTCTTGATTTCTAGGTTGGATTTTCCTCTCTCTTGCATTTACATTGTACATCTCATTAATTTTCTTTAGTTAAAGCCTACTATGTGTTTGATGGCAAAATACTTTTTATAAACCTTGATTTATTGTAGAGTATGCCATGAATTGTGAACCTACATGCATAAAAATGATTTTAGTGTTATGGGTTTGAAACCCTAATTTGATTTTTGTTTTGTGAATTTGATTAAACCTATGATTTGGGGGTTTTGAAATATGTTATGATCTTGTGCATAATATATATGACTTATTTTCTTGGAATTGGTTGTGTTACTTTGAAAATGCAAAATTTGAGATTTAAGTATACTATATGTTTGATAAAATGTCATGGTTATGACATGGGTTTTCAAAAGGATTTATGGATATAGAAAATAATAATTTTTGAAAATTGTATGCTCAATATTGACAGGCAAAGGGTTAGTAGACGATGGAGGCCTATTGAGTGGGTTGCTAAGGTGGTTACTAGTCCTAAGGGGGATTGGTTATGGTAGTGATTTTTGGTGATGGCCTATGTGGCGTTAAAAGTTGTGCCCTACACGTTCCCCTTGAAAAGCAAGAAAGGCGATGAGATCCTAGGGTACAATACCCAAAAGTTTCCTCAATGATGGTTCATGCGTGAACCAGTGCGATTGATTATATTGTCTATATGCGAGGCATGCATGGTACTTGCTATGATAGTTTGACTTTGAATATATAAACTTTGAATTTATACTTTTTATATTTCTAATGATGAGGTGTTTGGCGATTTTTATAAATGTTTTACTTATTATCTTGTACCTGTATTTAATTATAGAAAACTTTCATTACTTATTCGTATGGTTTGTGGAATGTTGGTATTTAAAACTTTGTAAATGTTTGAGAAAAGGATTATCCTACTGAACTGTGGTAGCTCATCCCTTACTAATATTTTCAGAGACTAGCATGCATCCTGGGGCATAGGTGATGGAATGCTTGTGGGAACTTGGACTAAAAAGAATCTCTTTTAGAGCTTTTTTGTATTTTCCTTTCGAACTTATGTAGAAATGTTAGCACTCAAATATTGTGTTTGAAAAGGTTGCCTTGAGACATTTATGATGTACACTTGATCATCCCATAGAGGGATTATTATTTTGGGTATTGTAATGTAAAGTTGTTACTTTGTATACTAAGTTGTGGTATTGGATGTATCCGAGTTTGGGAGGACTTCGTGGGCCTCTAGTTGTCATCCTAGATTTAGTTGAATTATATTTTTGGATGGAGGCATGTTATGGATGTTAGTTAGTTTAAATTATGTTATGCTCTCATAAGGATGCTCTTACTAGCTAATTTTTTTTTTCTTACTAGCTAGTTTGAAGCCCAATTTTCTAAAGAAACTCTGCCGAAATTTTGAAAAACAATATATATATGTTTTGATAAAAACCAAATATTTCATTTCATTCAATTATTATTGTAAACCGGCAAGAGAATTTGGGGTAAATATCTCTTTTTATTAAATCACGCTTGAATTAAAATTGGGGCGTGACAAGTTGTTATCAGAGCTTAGGTATTAGGTCTTATATGGGGGCTATTGGTAATTGGATTTTCGAAATATGGTCCCAGAATATAAAGTTATTGAAAGTCATTAGGCTTTTGAGGTTAATTGTAGAAAATGACGTATCTCATAAACTTGACTACTTCTCTAGAATGTATATGTTTGAAACGGTGATCGAAAGCCCAGTTGCATATGTAGGATGGAAGCAAGAAACGGATGTGGGAGACCACCCCAAGGAGGGGGAAATCAAGTACCGCCTCATCAAGACACTATGAATGGAATTTACCAATGTTCGAGAGAGCTCACTACATTGGTACAACAATAAGTCGGGAACAATAGCAACAACCATAATACTGCCACCCAAGTTCAAGCTCAAGCTCAAGTGCTACAAGTTGGAGGTGAGGGTAGAAGGATAATGGTTCTTAAATAATTCCTACGACAACGCCCTCCTACCTTCCAAGGAGGCCTAGACCCACTCGGGGCAGAGAAGTGGCTTTGACAAGTGAAGAAAGTGATGGATGACATGGATATTGCCAATGACTTGACAGTTGGTCTAGCTACATATCCTATGGAAGGAGAAGCTGACCATTGGTGGGAGTTGGTAAAAAGAAGGAGAAATGTGGAACAAATGAATTCGGAAAATTTTGAAGAGGTTTTTTAATGGGAAGTACTTTCCCGAATCAGTGAGGGATAAGATGACATCCGACTTTATGACACTTCAACAATGTAACATGACTGTCACTTAATATGAGTCCAAGTTCGTGGAGCTCTCTCGCTTTGCTACAGAGTATGTATCAACTAAGGCCAAGAAGACTAAATTGTTTGAGAAAGGTTTGAAACCATCTATTTGGGAGAAACTAGTAGTTTTTCACATTCGTGACTTTGGAGAATTAGTTGAGTGGGCTACCCTAGTGGAGAGAGATTGGGAGGAAACTTATGTCATTCGAGAGCACCGCCAACACAGGAAGAGTCAATCCAAGACTGGCAGTGGTAATGGTGGACATCACAAGGATACTCCATACCAGCGTTTATAATGCATTATGGGTCAAGGGTGTGAGTCAAGCTATGCACAAAGTTCAAGACCAGGGGGCATGTTGAGAGAGTGCCAACACACTTGAAGCGGTGTTATAGGTGTGGTGGCATAGGTCACCTCAAGGGTCACTGCCCTTCAGTAGCTTCTTCACCACAAGGACAGGGTAGTAGGGGATTTTATCAATAGTCTACAAAGCTACCATATCAGTAGAATTCTTATGCTCATGTACAGACAGTACCACAGCAGCCCCAGACCACTCAATTCAAATTTAGCCACAATAACAAGCTCAACAGAAGAAACACAGAACCAAGACTTAGGGCACTGATGCCTCAGCTTGCATTTATGGATTAGTTTAGCCTGATAGGAGTGCTTCTAATGCAGTAGTGGATGGTATGATTCTTCTCTATAATTCATGGGCTAGTATCTTGTTTGATCCCTGGGCAACCCATTCTTTTATTTGTACATCATATGCCATTGCGTTGGGGTTGGAGTTTGAGCCTTTGGGTTATATGCTATATGTAGATCTACTTACCTGGGATTGTTTGGAGACAACTAGAGTGTGTAGAAATTATATACTTCGCTTTGGAGAGAAAGAGTTGAGGGTAGATTTAATTGCTCTAGAGATGATGGGGTATGATGTTATTTTCGGAATGGATTTACTATCTTCCTACCATGCTACTATGGATTGCTACCGGAAGAAAGCAGTATTTTGTGCACTAGGGGATATACTTTTCTATTTCATGGGTGAAAATAGTAGCCCTCGACATCTCCTTACTATAGGGAAACACGTTCTAAAGATTGATATTGGGAGTAGCCTAAGTTTCTTAGCCCACGTTTTTGGAGAGGAACGGGACGATGTGGAGTCCACTTTTATTCTTGTAGTATCCAACTTTCTTGATGTTTTTCTCGACGAGTTGCTTGGATTACCTCCATTGAGGGAAGTGGGGTTTTCTATTGAGCTTTACTCTGGCACAGAACTGATATCCATTGCTCCTTATCGCATGGTGCCATTGGAGTTGAAGGAGTTAAGGAAACAACTAGATGAGGTTTTTATACTTGGGTTTATATGGTTGAGTACTTCACCTTGGGGTGCTCCCGTCCTCTTTATGAAGAAAAAAGATGAAACCCTTAGATTGTGTGTGGACTATAGGAAGCTAAACTGGGTGACTATAAAGAACAAGTATCCTGTACCCCGCCTCGACGACCTCTTTAATCAATTGAAGGGTTCTCGCTATTATACAAAGATTGATCTCTGTACGGGGTACCATCACTTGAGAATTATAGATGAAGATCTTTCTAAGACCACTTTTTGGACAAGGTATGGGTACTTTGAGTTTGTGGTGATGCCGCTTGGACTCACGAATGCACCTGCGGCTTTTATGGACTTGATGCATCGTGTGTTTCGGCCCCACCTTGACCAATTTGTCATTGTCTTCATTGATGACATCCTCATCTATTCTAAAACACATGAGGAGCATGCTCTACACCTCAAACTAGTTTTGCAAACATTGAGGGAACACCAACTGTATGCTAAGAAGAGAAAATGTGAGTTTTGGATGAGAGAAGTCAAGTTTTTGGGACATGTCGTATGTGAGAAAGGAGTGTTAGTGGATCCGTCCAAGATTGAAGCGGTGTTGAAATGGGATCGACCCAAGAATGTGACAGAGGTCGGAAGCTTCTTGGGACTAGCTGGTTATTATCGGAGGTTCTTAGAGGGATTCTCTCGCATATCTATGTTGTTGATGCGACTTACTCGAAAGGGGGAAAAGTTTGAGTGAAATGAAGATTGTGAGCAATCTTTTGAGATTTTGAAGAGAAGATTAACCACAACATCTGTTCTCATTATACTTGCTAGTGGTGAGGGTTATGACATTTATATAGATACTTCATTACGGGGACTTGGGTGTGTGTTGATGCAACATGAGAATGTCATCGCTTATGGTTCTAGGCAATTCAAGACCCATGAGCAAAATTATCCCACTTATGATTTGAAACTTGCCGCTGTTGTATTTGCCCTCAAATTATGGCGTTGTTATTTGTATGGAGAATGATTTCAGGTATACTCTGATCACAAGAGTTTGAAATACATCTTCACACAAAAGGATCTGAATGTTTGCCAATGACGCTGGATGGAGTATCTAGAAGATTATGACTTTACCCTTAACTATCTTCCTAGGAAGGCCAATGTGGTTGCAGATGCTTTGAGTAAAAAGTCGCATGGTGAAGTTAGTGGTATGTTGGCAAGTAAATGGAAGATGATGGATGCACTTGGAGACTATGATCTATGGGTTGGAGGAGATTGATCCAGGCTATGCCCGTTTAACCTTGTGGCTTAACCTACCCTCCAACGTAGGGTTGTTGAGTTGCAATGCTTGGATCCTTCCTTTGATTCAATTTGAGCTCAATTGAAAAATGGAGAAGTAGTTGAAGGTTGGTCTTTGAGGAATGGAGAACCGAAGGTTGGTCTTTGAGGAATGGAGAACCGAGATATAGGAAAAAGCTATGTGTACTAGATGATTCGTCCCTAAAGTAGGAGATACTTGGAGAGTGTTATCGCTCTAAGTTTGCGATCCACCCTGGTGGCACAAAAATGTATAGATATATGAAACGTCAATATTGGTGGAAGGGAATAAAGAAGGATGTGGTAAGGTTCATAGCACGATGTGCAGTGTGTCAACAAGTGAAGGTGCAGTATCAAAAACCTGGAGGATTACTACAGTCCTTACCTATCCTAGAATGAAAGTGGGATCACATCACCATGGATTTCATGTTTGGTTTTTCACGGACTTTGCAAGGGCATAATTATGTATAGGTCATTGTAGATAGACTCACCAAGTCCGCTCATTGCTTGAGTATGAAGACCACTGACATTTTAGAGACCTTAAGCAAGCTTTATATTAGTGAGATTGTTAGATTACATGGAGTTCCACTCTTTATTGTGTCGGATCGTGATTCTCATTTTGTGGTGCAATTTTGACAACGTCTATAACGAGCTATAGGGACAAAGTTACACTTCAGCACTGCATTTCATCCTCGAACAGATGGGCCAATTCGAGAGGGTGATTCAAATTGTGGAGGACATGTTACTAGCATGTGTGTTAGACTTCAAGGGAAGTTGGAGTTATCATCTGTTGTCGGTGGAATTTGCATATAACAATAGTTTTCAATCTAGCATTGGCATGACACCTTATGAAGCATTATATGGGAGATCTTGTAGATCACCCTTGTGTTGGGCAGAATTTGGGGAGAGTAGTTTATTTGGTTCGAAGATAGTGAGGGAAACTACTGAAAAGGTACAATTAATTCAGGAACGATTACGCACAACTCAAAGCCGATAGAAGAGTTATGCGGGTAGGAGGAAGAGGCCATTCGAGTTTAAAAATGGTGACTATATATTCTTGAAGGTGTCACCCCGGAAAGGAGTACTTCGTTTTGGTAAAAATGAGAAATTGGCTCCAAGGTACATTGGGCCTTTTGAGATAGTGAAACGAGTAGGGATGGTGACATATGAGCTTGCTTTACCATCTTAGCTTTCGGGAGTTTATGACGTGTTCCATGTTTCCTTGCTACGGAAATATGAGCCCAACACATCACATATTCTTGATTGGCAAGACATCCAAATACAAGAGGATGTGAGCTACAATGAAACACAAATGCAAATTATTGATAGGAGGGAACAAGTTTTATGCAACAAAGTAATACCTCTTGTGAAGGTGTTATTGCAACATCATGGCGTCGAAGAAGCTACTTGGGAATTGGAGACCGATATGCAAGCACAATATTCACATCTTTTCGACATTGGAGGTTAGTAACAAGTTTTGTGGACGAAACTTATTTTAAGGGGGGTGGATTGTGAGATCCCGTGTTTTATATGATATTAACTTGCTAGTATTTTTAAAATGATGAGAGAAATTTTGAATCGTTGTTATAGGAATAATCGAGTAAGTTTGAGACACAAACGTATTGACTTTTGGGTCAAATTTAATTTTTGGAGGTATTTAAAGTTGATAAGAGTAACTAAGTAAAAATATTAATTTTTTTTAGGTCAAAATAATTTTGTCATTGAATACGGGAGGTCCGAAAAAACTTAGAATGAACGTTTAGTTTATGTAGCGGTTCAAAGGGGTAAAATAGTAATTTAGTGTTTCAAGTGTAAATTGACTTTAGTTTTGAGATAAATCATAAAAATAAATATTTTTAGATTAAAATAACATTAAAAATGAATCCAAAACATCGAAAAACCTTAGGGTAGTCATATGGATCAAATTAGAATGTTTAGTTGTAAAATCGTAATTTTAGAGAAAAATATATTTTTTTGGCCCATGAACAATAAAAAATCGGGACTGCTGTGTTTAAAATACAGATTTTAGCCCTTTTTCCTCTATTCTTTCATTCCACTCTCACCTAAAACCTCTTAGAACCCTAGGAGAAGATAAAGGGAAAGAGAAAGGGGAAGAATAAGGCCTCTAAAGCTTGAGTTTTGCTTGAAAATCCTAGGAACTTGGCTTGAAATTCTTGATTTCTAAGTTAGGTTTTCCTCTATCTTGCATTTACATTGTGCATTTCATTTATTTTTTTTAGTTAAAGGCTACTATGTGTTTGATGGCAAAATACTTGTTATAAACCTTGATTTATTGTGGAGTATGTCATGAATTGTGAACCTACATGCATATAAATGATTTTAGTGTTGTGGGTTTGAAACGCTAGTTTGATTTTTATTATAGGTATTTAATTAAACCTATGATTTGGGGGTTTTGAATTATGTTATGATCTTGTGCATAATATATATGACTTATTTTTTTGGAATTGTAATTTTGAGATTTAAGTATACTATATGTTTGATAAAATGTCAAGGTTATGACATGGATTTTCCAAAGGATTTATGGATATAGAAAATAATGATTTTTAGAAAATGTATGCTCAATATTGGGGCCTATTGAGTGGGTTGCCAAGGCGGCAACTAGTTCTAAGGGGGATTAGTTATGATAGTGATTTTCGGTGATGGCCTATGTGGCATCACAAGTTGTGCCCAACACGTTCCCCTTGAAAAGCAAAAAAGCCAATGAGACCTTAGGGTGCAAGACCCAAAAGTTTCGTCAAAGATGGTTCATGCGTGAACCAGTGTGATTGATTATATTATCCATATGCGAGACATGCATGGGATTCGCTATGATGGTTTGACTTTAAATATATGAACCTTTGATTTATACTTTGTATATTTCTAATGATGAGGTGTTTGGAGATTTTTATAAATGTTTTACTTATTATCTTGTACCTGTATTTAGTTATAGAAAACTCTTATTACTTATTCGTATGGTTTGTGGAATACTGGCATTTAAAATTTTGTAAATTCTTGGGAAAAGGATTATCCTACTGAGCTATGAATGCTCATCCCTTACTAATATTTTAAGAGGCTAGCATGCATACTTGGGCATAGGTGATGGAATGCTTGTGGGAGCTTGGACTAGAAAGAATCTCTTTTGGAGCCTTTTTGTATTTACCTTTATGTAGAAATGTTAGCACTCAAACATTGTGTTTGAAAAGGTTGTCTTGAGACATTTATGGTGTACACTTGATCATCTCATAGAGGAATCATTATTTTGGGTATTGTAATGTAAAGTTGTGACTTTGTATACTAAGTTGTAGTATGTATTGGTATTAGATGTATCCGGGTTTGGGAGGACTTTATGGACCTCTAGTTGCCACCCTAGATTTAGTTGGATTATATTTTTGGATGGAGGCATGTTGTGGATGTTTAGTTAGTTTAAATTATGTTATTCTCTCATAGGGATACTCTTACTAGCTAGTTGGAAACCCAATTTTCAAAGGAAACTCTGCCGAAATTTTAAAAAAAATAAAATATATATGTTTTGATAAAAACCAAATGTTTCATTTCATTCAATTATTATTGTAAACTGGCAAGAAAATTTGGGGTAAATATATCTTTTTATTAAATCACACTTTACTGAAAATTGGGGCGTGACAACATTATATCATGCAATAACACATACATGTTCCATAAACCAAATACGGAATGTTTCAATATGCTTGTGACGAATGTGATGATCATCTGTACGTGGCATTTGGCTCTGAAGGAATGCAAGGTGATCGCTGAGTAAGGTCAAAGTAATAATTAAATTATATGTATAAATTAAAATTATCAAAGTTTTGGTTGAAATATATGACTTACTTTATGAACGGTGCAACTAAATCGGTATTGAATAAAACATACAAATGAGTCTATGTCTATGTCACATTATCAAGTAGAATATGAAGGTTCTCCCCTATAGCAAGATTTAAGTTCTCACCACAATCATAATTTCTCAAAGGTCTTTTAGACTTGGTTTTGATGTTGCAGAGATATCTTGCACAAAAATTTATGCATTCTTCCATCAAGTAGCCTTTGGCAATTGAGGCCTCCATATGAGCCTGGTTATAGACATATTGTTTGAGAGTAAGAACATACCTATATTTTCTCAAGGTGACAAAGTGTTAGCACAATACGATCCTGAATATATTCTAAGTCTATTGCATAGCTCGCTTTCTAGAATAATTGACTAAAGAAATTACTAAGTTCAATTATGGCTTGAACTACATTCTTAGGCAATAATTTTCGAATAACCAATGGAATAAGTTGCTACATCAAAATATGGTTGTCATGAATCTTAAGACCTCCAATATCCATCTGGTATCCAAACCCCCTTTAGTACTTTGCAAAATTTATGTTTGACATCCTTACTCATGGAAAATTGTGCAGGAGGTAAGTACACTTTACCAAACTCCCTTGACTGTGGGTGTAGTGGTTTTCTAATATTTATTTCTTGTAGATCACATTGTGCATTCAAGTTGTCCTTCAATTTTTCCACAACTCCTAATATTGTCCACAATAGATTGTCACAAAAATTCTTCTCTATATGCATTACATCAAGGTTATGCCTTATTAAATTATGCTCCCAATATGACAATTCAAAGAGGATACTCTTTTTCTTCCAACTATGTTTTTGGACACACCTTTTTTCTTATGTATTTCTCTCTTTTTCCTTTCCATAAGGTCATCCTTCTTATACTCAGTCAATATATGTTCTGATTCCAACTGTAGAAACAAATTAGTTCCAATCAAAATGGTAGGCTTGCCTCTATGTTCCCATGTCCCATCAAAGTACTCCCTTAACTTTCGAAATTTGTGTCTATCAGGTAACCAATGACAGTGACCCATGTAACAATATTTTAACCCTTGCTTCAACCAACAAGAATGAGTTTTTGTATTACAAGCAGAACAAGCATACTCACCCTTCATACTCCACCCAGATAAGTTGGCATATGCAGGGAAATCATTGATTGTCCACAACAAATTTGGATGTAATTGAACAATTTATTGGCTGATGCGTCAAATGTATTTACACCTTCTAACCAAAATTATTTCAACTCTTCAATCAATGGTTGTAAATACACATCAATCTTTTTGTCAGGTTCGTTAGGGCCATTAATAAGCATTGAAAAAAAATAAGAAAAGACTGCTTCATGCTCAACCATGAGGGTAAGTTGTATAGAATCAATATGACAGGCCAAGTATTATGAACTATGTCCATGGACCTAAACGGATTGAATTCATTAGTTTCTAACCCAAGCCTAAAATTTCGAATGTCACTAGCAAATGATGGATTTTTTTTGATCGAAAGTCTTCCAAGCAAAAGAGTTAGTTGGATGCCTAAATACACAGTCATCGAGCCATTCCTTTGCATGCCATCTCATTAGCAAAGAGATTTTTGCTGACATAAATAGTCTTTGCAACCTCTTATTCAAAGGGAAATACCTCACCTATTTTGCAGCTATTCATTTTTCACATGGCATGGTATCATTCGGATTACCTTCGAACTGTTTCCATCTAGAAGTATTGCATACCTCACATTCATCATGTTTTTCATCCTCATTTTTGAACAACATACAGTTATTAGGGCATGCATTCCATGTTTTATATGTGGAACTTAAATCATTCGTTATTTTTTGGGCTTCGTAATATGAACTCAGAATTCTGACTTCCTCAGGGAAAGCCTTGATTAGCAACTAAAGCAACATTGTAAATGACTTGTCTATCCATCCATTGAGCATCTTCAAATGCAGTAGTTGAACAATAAATGACAATGCAGTTAAATGTGCACACCCTGTATACAATTCACTTTTTACAGGGTGCCATTTCGACCATATTATCTTGAAGACCTGAATCAACTGAAGTTTTGTTTTCCTAATTGCTATACAGTGGCATTTAGGGTTTCCCACGATTAATCCAATTCTTGTACTTTTTTAAGAAGCCATCGGAAATAAGATGGTCCCAAACTACTTCTCCTGACTAAAAGAAGTGATTTGCACATCTCTTACACGGGCAATAAATCATTGAACCTTTATGCTTATTAGTGTATGCATACATAAGAAATTGCTTAACCCCACCCAAGTACTCCTGTGAGACCTTATTTGGTAAGTCAATCCAACTCTTGTCCATGTTTCAAATTTTCTCAATTTTTGTACCTAATGTTTCAGTCCTGCATGTACGAAAATATTGTTAAAAAATGCATGTATGAAAATATTGTTAAAAAATTCATGTATGCAATAGTAAATAATTGTCACTAATTCCACAATTTGTAGTGACAATACTCTTTCATTACTTAAAAAATACATTTAATAACGAATAAAATGGTCACAAAAGACCTAAAAAATTTCTCATTAAAAGAGTAATAGCATCACTAAAAGTACAAATATAGTAATGAGAATATATTGTCATTATAAGTTATGTTATAGTGACAAATGTTGTTCGTCATTAAAAGTTTACTTTCAAGGATGAATTTTAGATTCATCACCAACTATGGACCTTTAGTGTCAAATTAAGGTTGTCTCAAATTATAGAGTCCTTAATTGTGTGTTGTTAATGACGAAAAAAATTTGTGACAAGAAGTTGAGATTAGAGACGAATTCTCATTTCGTCACTCAAACTCTTTTAAAAAATATTTTTACATTTTTTTTTTGCGTAAGAATTGACCCATAAAAATAACCTCATAAGAGACATGTTACAAAGCTAATAATGTATTGTCCTGTCATTCACATCCAAACAATATATGACAATTAACATAATAATCCAAAACCAAAGAACTTAAAATTAATTTTTCTCAAATAAAAATATCATACAAACAAATACAAAATAAGTGTACGAAACAAGTGTTTTCCTATTGAATAAAAGACATATGTGACGCCCCTAAAATCGGGGGTCCCGTTAACCTCCCGTCAACCCGCCAAAATACCTGTGATTGTCGCATAACCCGACATCACGTTTATCACATCCCTATAACCGGGATTATGACCCACACGAGGATCCGTGTTTACTTAAATCATTTAATCTCAGCGAGGTTCAATGTACCCCAACGTATCTCATTTAAAGTCCATTTGTGTCATTGGAACCAAAAAACACATAGCCCAAAAACATAGCAATGCATTCTTAAAGTTTTAGATTTTTGAAAAACCTTCCGGAAAGTTTTTCATAGACCTTTCGAAATGTTTTACTCATTGGAAAAGTTTTTCCGGAAGGTTTTACCTTTTGGACTAATTTCTACCGAAAGATTTTGCTTATCTTTCAGAAGGTTGCCCACTGGATAACATTTTACTTTTACCTTCCGGAAGGTTTTTCATATACCTTCCAGAAGGTTTTGTCTACTGGAACAAAAATTTGCACTAACCTTCCGGAAGGTTGTTGTGACCTTTCGGAAGGTTTTGCTTCTTCAGTTTTTCATTTCCAATCCACTCAAAACCTTTTCAAGTCCATCCCAAACATGTATAATAATATTTTTCACATTATACATGATCCATACAAGTTCTATTACATGCATTCACATAATTTACATGTCAAAACGGAATTTAACCAAAGTTTTACAAAAACTTATTTCCAAAAGCCACAAACCAACTTTTCTTCACTCTCGAGGCTCAGAATGCGAGCCCTCTACCGGTACGAACCCCGCATCTGAAATGTTTCCTGTATAGGGTGAGCCAACGCCCAGTAGAAAGTTTCCTACAAAAGCTACTCCCCAACCTAAGTGCATATGCAATGTTCGCATACAACATTCACCATTCACACAATCATTCCAAACAAGAATATACATGTTAATGTTGGAATCTACCCTACCATGCCATGAATGAAATGAGATTCACTCACGCACATCAACCTGAGCCCTCACCGGCTCTCTCCACACTATGCAATGCAAGTGTAAAAATCCTTGTCATTGATGAAATACATCCAATGATCATCTTTGAAGGAAAAAACCAAGTGTTTATAAAACCAATTTATTTATGGATGTTTTCCATCAAATGAATCATTTATATAACCAAAACCATGTGTCTTTATTTGGGTAGTGGACTTTTGGTGTTGCACCACCGGCTCCACACATCGATACACTTTTTTGGACTTGCACCATAGGAACTGTATAAACCAGTAGTCGGGCCTTGCACCCGAGGGGGGATCTATCATTTCTTGTTATACCTGACACAAGTTTTCCATGTATACAACCGTGTGACTCAGTAGGATATTCAACCCCACTTTCCCGAGCCCACTCATCAAACACCAAGTATGGTGATTGATCCAAGCATGTGCAACATACACCCACACTCATGCCTAAGCCCTTGAATGTGATGTTTTCGTACACATGCAATAAAATGAGCCATTACAATACCAATGTCATGCTCAATGTAATGAATGTCAATGAGCTGAATTTAACCATATATTTCAACATGTGACATGACAATTTATATCACATGCATATAATCACTAATATCAACAATTCACAAACTTGTTACACATAACTCATGCTATAACAATTTAAGTTCCACTTAGGCATTCCATGCAAAATACCATCAAGTCACAATATTTCCCACATCATTTACAAGGCATATCATTTAAACATAAAACATGCCCATAAAATCACTTTTTCAGGGAATTACCAATCAAGTAATTACCACACTCAATCTCAAGTTAGGAAGTCTATTCTAACTCATTTCAATACTCATTTTTCATACTAATTTCCTCTATTTCATATACATAGGTAAGTGACCTACATACATTCCCATAACCTACACATTACATATTACATTTTAGGTAGGGAATGGACCAAAGTATGAGAACCCCTACCTCTTGGAGCGTAAAGTGAAGGGAGAAACTTCAATGATGACTCCCTAGCCTCAAATCCTTGATTTTTCCTAAATTTCTTCTTTGAAACTTCAGTGAAATTCTTCGTTCTTGGTACGTACGTGTAGCCCTCGTCGTGTAGACCAACTTTAATTCTTGGATCAAGCAATTTCGATCGACGAAATTTCTTGGATTGAAGGAGGAAGGTAAAAATTTCTATTTTTCTCTCTTCTCCTCTCTTCCAACGTGTGGTGTGCTGAGCAAGTGGGGAGAATACCTTATTTTTAGATATTTTAGCCCCTATTTATACTTTTAATTGCGCGGTCCACATTGTCCCGCTTGTTTATCACTTTCGGGGTCCGTTTTTAACTCGAAATGACTTAATTAAATTTCGATTTCAGTTTAAATTAATTTTATTTAAACTTTTTTTCAATTATAAGAAACTTTTATAATTTTGATCAGATCTTCCAAGACAAGTATTTTCCTGAATCGGTCAGGAATAAGATGAGTACAGATTTTCTCGCTCTACGACAGGGTAGCATGATGGTGGCGGATTATGAGCGAAAGTTTGATGAGCCATCCCGCTATGCCACAGAGTTCATATCGACCGAGGCCAGTAGGGCCAAACGCTTTGAGCAAGGCTTGAGGCCTACTATTATAGAGAAGCTTGTGGCTCACAAGATTTGGGACTATGAGAATCTTGTTGACAGAGCTGCACTAGTGGAGAGAGACACAGAGGACAACCAGCGATGACAGAGCTTCACAAGGGGAGGTCCGATTCGGACAGATGCTAATAGTAGTGGAGTGCAGAGGGAGGCACCATACCGTCGCCCAGACCAGGTAGTTGGACAGAGACTTCAAACAGTTCGAGGAGATGGGGCTACTCAGAATAGGGGAGGCACTAACCCACGTCAATGCTTCGCTTGTGGAGGGTTCGGGCACTTCAGAAATAACTGTCCATCGCTTTTAACAAAGACCAAGCAAGTAGCAAGACAAATAAATGCAAACAAACCACCACTATAGAAGCCTTTACAACAAAGACCGTTAGCAGCTCTAGCCCCAGGCGGTGCCAATCAGAGAAGAGTGTTTGCTTTGACCCAACCGGAGGAAGACGTTTCCAATGCAGTTATGGAAGGTATCGTTCTTCTTTATAATTCTTGGGCCTAAATTTTATTTGATCCCCATGCTACTCATTCATTCATATGCACTACATATGCTCTTCATTTGGAATTGGAATTTGAGAAGTTAGAACATGCTTTGAGAATTGACATGCCTACGGGAGAACGATTGGATACTAGAAGAGTGTGTAGAGGTTGTGTGCTTCGAATTAGGGAGTAAGAATTAATTGTAGATTTGGTTGTATTAGACATGAAGGGGTATGACATAATATTTGGGATGAACTTGTTGTCCACTTTTTGTGCGGTAATGGATTATTTTCATAAACAGATTTCATTTCAATTACCGGGAGGGGTAATTTTCAGTTTCATGAATGAACGAAATTCTTTCAATCCATTTCCTACTACGGGTAGTAGATTCTTGAAAGCTAAGGCAGGGAGCCATTTGAGTTTCTTAGCTAGCTTGATGGGAGATGATCGAGATAGATCCCAACCAGATGTGGTATTGATAGTGTCAGAGTTTTCGGATGTCTTTCCAGATGAACTACCACAGTTAGCCCCATAAAGAGAGATTGAATTTATTATTGATCTCTATCCGAGAACCAAACCCATATCCATTGCTCCCTATCGGATGGTACCTTTAGAGTTAAAGGAGCTAAGGAAGCAATTGGATCATCTCTTGACTATTGGGTTTATACGTTTAAACACTTCACCTTGGGGAGGCCCGGTCCTTTTTATGAAGAAGAATGATAAAACACTTCAGTTATGCACGGACTACCGAAGGTTGAATTGGGTAACAATGAAAAATAAATACCCATTGCCACAAATTGATAATTTATTCGATCAGCTAAGGGGTGCTAAGTATTATTCCAAGATTGATCTTCGCATAGGGTACCATCAACTACGGATCAAGGAGGAGGATATTCCTAAGATAGCTTTTCATACCGGTATGCTCATTTTGAATATACGGTAATGTCGTTCGGACTGACTAATGCTCCTGTAGCCTTCATGGATTTGATGGACATGATATTTCGACCGTATCTAGATCAGTTTGTCATTGTGTTTATTGATAACATATTAGTCTATTCACGAACACAAGGGGAACATGAAAACCATCTTTTGGTAGTGCTACAGACATTGAGAGAGCATAAGTTATATGCTAACATGAGTAAATGTGAGTTTTGGATGAAGGAAGTGAAATTTCATGGCCATGTTATGTCAGAAAAGAGTGTAGTTTTTGACCCCGCAAAGATTGAAGTCGTGATAAAATGGGAACCACTGAGGAATGTGACCGAAATATGTAGTTTCCTGGGATTAGCAGGCTACTACCGAAGGTTTGTGGAAGGGTTCTCAAAACTAGTGATGCCAATGACTCACCTTACGAAGAAGGGGAAAAGATTCTTGTGGACTCAAGAGTGTGAGCTAGCTTTTTGCACCTTGAAGGAAAGGTTGACAATAACTTTTGTCCTCATTATTCTGAGCAGTGGGGAAGGATACGATGTTTACACAGATGCTTCGTTACGACGCTTGGGATGTGTACTAATGCAAGGAGGTAAGGTAGTTGCTTATAGCTCGTGGCAACTCAAGATTCATGAGCAGAGCTATCTCACTCATGACTTGGAGCTTGCCACTATGATTTTTGCTCCTAAGTTGTGGAGGTGTTACCTTTATGGAGAAAATTTTCAAGTGTTTTTAGATCATAAGAGCCTTAAGTATATCTTCACACAGAAAGACTTGAATCTTCGGCAAAAAAGGTGGATTGAATATCTAGAAGACTATGATTTCACACTCAATTACCATCCGGGGAAGGCTAATGTAGTAGCAGATGCACTTAGTTGAAAGTCTTGGGGTGAAATCAATGTTCTTATTGTTCATAGGTGGAAGATGATTGATGCTTTAGAGGAGTTTGATCTATTGGTGGATGGACATGAAGATTGACCATGCTTATTTAATCTTGTAGCTTAACCAATTCTCCGAAAAAGGATTGTGGAGTTGCAACGATTAAATACCGAGTTGGAAACTATCCGGGGTAGATTGGAAAGGAATGAGGCTATTGAGAATTGGTCTATACATGATGATGAATTATAGTTTCATGGAAGGCTATGTGTACCAAACAATTACCAAGTAAGGGAAGAAGTATTGGGTGAGTGCCATCGTTCAAAATTTTCCATACATCCCGATAGTACCAAGATGTATAGAGACATGAAGCGTCAATATTGGTGGAAAGGGATGAAACAAGATGTGGCGAAGTATGTTGCCAAGTGCGCGGTGTGTCAGCAAGTGAAGGCGGAGCATCAAAAACCCAGAGGATTACTATAGTCCTTGTCTATCCTAGAGTGGAAGTGGGATCATATCACCATGGATTTCATGTCTGATTTTCCATAGACATCACGAGGCATAATGCAGTATGGGTCATTGTGGATACACTCACCAAGTTCGCTCATTTCTTGAGTATGCAGACCATTGATTCCTTAGAGACCTTGAGCAAGCTTTACATCTGTGAGATTGTTAGATTACATGAAGTCTCACTCTCTATCGTGTCAGATTGTGATTCTCGATTTGAAGAGCAATTTTGGCAAAGTCTACAATGAGTTATGGGGACAGAGTTACATTTTAGCACCGCCTTTCATCCTCAAACGGATGGCCAATTCGAGAGGGTGATACGGATTTTGAAGGACATGTTACGTGCTTGTGTGTTGGACTTCAAGGGAAGTTGGAGTGATCATTTGCCATTGGTGAAATTTACATATAACAACAGTTTTCAGTCTAGCATTGGCATGACACCTTATGAGGTATTGTATGGAAGACCATGTAGGTCCCCGACTTATTGGTTGGAAGCTGGAGAGAGTAGTTTGTTTGGGTCAAAAATTGTTCGGGAGACTATGGAGAAAATTTAACTCATCCGGGATAGACTACGCACAGCACAAAGTAGACAGAAAGGCTATGCAGATAGAAGACGAAGCCCATTTGAAATTCCAAGAGGGGGACTATGTGTTCCTCAAGGTGTCACCCAAGAAGGGAGTGTTTAGATTTGACAAGAAGGAAAAATTAGTTCCAATGTACATCAGACCATTTGAAGTGATCAAAGTGGTGGGCAAATTGTCGTATCAACTTCGGTTACCAGCCCAGTTGTTAGGTGTGCATGACGTGTTTCATGTTTTAATGTTAAGAAAGTGTCAATCGGATACAACGTATGTCGTGGATTTAGAGGATATTGAAGTTCAAGATGGAGCAACATATGAAGAACAACCAGCAAAGATTCTTGATACCAAAGAGAAGGTGTTCTGCAATAAATTAATCCAACTGGTGAAAGTCTTGTGGCAATATCATAGGGTGGAGGAAGATACTTGAGAACCAAAGCTGGAGATGTTAGAGAAGTACCCTCATTTGTTCTCTACTTAAGGTAAGTTTCAAGGACAAAATTTTTTTTAAGTGGGGTGGATTGTAAACCCCCACATGCTTATCTTAATATAGCAATATAATTATTTTTGAAATACTAATATATGTGATAATGTACCCATGAACTACATGGATTTTAAAAGTAGAAATAAAAATGTCAGGCAAGGTAATAGGGTATGGATTGAAAGTTAGAAAGTAGTCCGGAGTTCAAACACATTTTAGATAAAATTTGGGTAGAAAAGATTTTAGACATTGCTTAGTATTTGGACCAAAAAGTTTTACCCTTATGTCCGTTGGATCTGAAATTTTTACAGTAGATATTAGATTTCCTGGGCTACAACAGTATATTTCACGAAAATTTTCTAAATCGACCTCTAAATAGTCCAAAACTTTACTATAAGTTTCAGCAGAAACAGGAAGTACGTTTGAACATGAAAGTATGTTTGAACGACATATGTTCGAACGTGAAAGTCTATTCGAACGACAGTTAGTTCCAGTAATTTTTGTCTGATGGAAAAACAAAAGTACTGGGAGCAAAGGACGTTCGAACGCTAATGACGAATTCAGACCTTCAAAATCAAGCACAGGAGGCCACTTCTCATCCTACAAATACATAAGGGCACCTCCTTTAGCCTCCATACACCATTTACAACCCTAGAAAGCTTTGAGAAACAAGAAAGAAGGGTAGAAAACACAAGATCAAGATGGATTTTCACCTTGAAGTAGATCAAAATCTCAAGTTTTTCAAGAACACTAAGGAAGAAGAAGGTAGGGGTTTTCTTCCACTCTTGTTCAT
The DNA here is from genome assembly GCA_963454935.2 of Ilex paraguariensis. Taxonomy (NCBI): domain Eukaryota; kingdom Viridiplantae; phylum Streptophyta; class Magnoliopsida; order Aquifoliales; family Aquifoliaceae; genus Ilex; species Ilex paraguariensis. The sequence goes on from CAUOFW020002558.1 coordinate 719,766, forward strand.
TGATGTTAGGGCTTATATATATACATATTTTGACTCTAAATCTTATATATATGTATTGAAATCCTTAATTCTTGATATTCTTGCAACTATTACCATGTTTTGAGTGAAGTTATGGTTGATAGCCATAAAACCTTTGTTCTTGATGTCAAAACCTAGTTTTTGAGAAACATGAAATCTTCTGCTTGATATTCTTGTACTCTTGATTCAAAAACCTTAGTGCTTTATTTTAAACACTAAAAGTATGTCTTTTGATGATCTCTTGCATATTTTCTAAAATTGTTCAATTGAAATCATATATATGAAATTTGGGGATTTTGGATTTTACGTGTGATTGGAGAAATTGGTTGGGTGTTGTATCTCTTGTGGATGTTTGAATAATCATAGGTGGCCGTTGACCGAGTATCGTAGAGTGGGTAGATGTGTTTCTTACTTCATGTGGGTTTGAATTTTTCCTACCACTTGTAGTGGGGTTGGTGCCTTACGAGGACTAAACTACTATTTACTAATGGATACCGAGACTGAGTGTTAGTGTACTATTCTTGGGGTTGGATTCGTTACTGCTAATGCGTTGGTATACGCTCTTCCTAAAGTTTGATATCCTTGCGAGGATTGTGTGTGTGTGTGGGTCAGGATATTCTTGATGTGCTTATTCATGCGATGTCATACATCATACCTGAGATACACAAATACATAATGTTGTGAAAGATACAAGTTGTGGTTTGATATACATTGTTAATAATGGTACAAATTGTGGGTTATGTTTGTTGTTGTGGAAACGATTTATGGTTGGAAATGGATTATTGTTGGAAATTGGTTTTCTCTTCTTTTAATTTATTGATATTGCTTAAACTTGAGATCGGATGAACTATCACTGTTTTCTTTCAAAATTTATATATGATATTTGTGAAATGAGACCGATTTGTTTTATATGTTTTCAAAACCTTGTCCAAGTTTGGGAGGATAAACTTGGGAGGATTGTCCAAGTTTTGGTTTAGAGGAAGAGCCCTGAGTTGATGAGCAGGTGATTTGGGAAGCTCAAGTTGATGGACATGTAAATCCGGAGGAGGATGTTTAGAATTGCTATTTTTATGTCCTAGACTAGAAGGTTTATTTTGAGATAATGTTGATGTTAATATTTTTCTTATTCCTTGGCAAGATAATCGTTAATTTTTGGGATGTAATTGTCGTAGTTAGGCATACTCTTTTGGAGGTAATTGTCGTGGCTTGACATATTCTTTTGGATAAAGTTATAAATATTATGGATGATGAAATGAAATTTTCTTTATTTATGAATTTTATTAGTTGCTCTCATAAGGTGAATGGTGTTAAATAGTAATGCAGTTCAAGGTGGATTTTGGGACATTACAATCTCATTACTAAAAGTAATTGTTTATCATTTTGAGTGACAACAATAAAATTCATCACTATTTATCTAATTTCTCACACTTTCAGTGACAAAGTTACGATGACGAACAATTATTCATCACTAAAAGTGAACTTTTTTTGTGACATAGTATTGTCATCACTCATCTTAGACCATCAGTGACAAATTCACTTGTCATCGCTAAAAGGGTATTATTAATGACGAAAATAACTTGGTCACTAAAAACTCTGTTGCTAAAGCCCATAATTGTTGTAGTGAACAAATAACAAAATATAAACCTTTTTTCAAGTGGTCTCACACACCAAACAACTTATTTCATAGTGCCTAAAATAAATTATACTAATTTGTGAAGCATATAATTTCGTGTATAAACGATACATGTGATAATAGATAACGGCATAACAATGGTTGAGAACATTAGAGAATCTATATTTCATTATATTTCTAATACCCAAGTTTGTTCAATGACAGTTGGTCGTACACTTATCACTTCATAAAGCAAAACTATAAAGCCTAAGAGGACACCATCACTAGAAGCCCAATCATAGAATAAAATTTTGATATAATATTTTTTATTAGTGAATGGTCATAAAAATAATAATGCCAATGGCTCCAAGATGTAAATGAGCATTTTTAATCATTTAATGGGTAGATAAGTTATAATCCCATTTCTTACAAAATGGTATTCTTTCTCAATTTTTATACATCACAAGACCCCTCTGGTCAACAAGGATTTTACTACTGATTCTATATTATCGAATAATACATAGTGATAACCCCAACTATTGTTCAACTTATCATAATGTTTCAATGTAATATAATTGATGAATTTGTAAAGTTTTATATTGAAATATTAGTCAAGGGATACCCATCCAAAGTACATATTTTTTATACCAAGACTGGGAACAATCGTGGCAGTTGTATAACACTCCAACTTTTAATGGTAGTTAAACCATTCTTTTTTATTTGGTGATTGTGAATGCATAAACCGAGAGAACAATGTAAAGTAGAGTCATGGCAAAAAATTTGTTCAATATAAATGGTTCAACAAAAACTAGTTTTGCTTTAATAAGTAAATTGTAAATAGCTTATCAAATGGTATAAAAGATTGATATTTTAACGCTATATCCCTCTAACATTGCTGATAAAAATGAAATTCTCCAGTGAACATAATCTAACAATATAGTTAGGTATTAGAACTTACTATTTTTAGTATTTTAGTTCATAGTGTAAAAGCAATTATCATTACAAAATCAACACTTGGACTTGCCAAGAATCAAAATTTCTCTAGATTAGTTGAAACACGATCTCAATCTAATCCCCACGCTTGTTTATTCTAAATCTTTCATATGGGATGACCCGTCTTAAAATTATTAGAACTCAATCTAAATATAATTAAAAATAAACATCAATCCCACAAATTCTATAAACATGAAATTAAGGAGAATTATCACACTTATCTCGAATATCGTTCAAATGAGACAACATAAAAAAAATTCACAAATCAAAAGCCAATCAAGAATGTTGGTTATCCCAAACCGAGTAAGCGAGAGAGAGAGAGAGAGAGAGAGAGAGAGAGAGAGAGAGAGAGAGAGAGAGAGAGTATACTTACCTTCTTGTGTGAGTGTGCCTGCCGCTGGGGAAGAAGCGTCTGTCGCTGGGAAAGAAGACAAGAAAAGAGGGAACAAGAACAAGAGAAAAAAGGGCAAAAAAAGAGGGAAAAAGGAAAAAGGGGATGGAGGAACGATGCTTATTTTTTTTGGTGTTTTTTTTTTGACAATTGTGGCAATGAATTAAAATTAATAATTTTATAGGCAACAAAAATTTAATGTCGTCTCTTTGTTTTTGATAGGTCTATTAATCGTGTAGGATCTTAAAATAATTAAACACCATAAATAACCTCACACACACAATAAAACAAAAGAAAATAAAACAAGAAATAAAATTAATAAAAACTAAATTGTGAAATTGACAAAACACGTCAATGCCTAACGTCATTACAAAGGAATTGTATTCATCATAGCTATTGTACAAGACTTCCCAATTAAAGAAGAATGACTTTTACCAAGTCTTTTAAAACCAAATCAAACTAATTATATTATAACTTTAATTAAACTACACCAAACTAACTAGAAAACTCTATGGATCAAAACTATTAACCCATTAAAATTCTAATTGTAAACTAATATCAAATAAATAAGGAATAAATATTTAGAGAGTTTGGGTCAAGCTCCAACAGCATTAAAAAAAAAACCTTGAGCTTTAGGTACCAAATTTTTAAAAAACCCCATAATTTTAAGTATATAACTAACCTAGAAATTATTTAAATCATTTAAATTTTAAACCCTACAAAAAAGCCCAAAAATTTAAGTGCAATAAATTTTTTTATAGTAATAATTTAGGTCCATGATCCGATTCATAACATTAGAAACATAAAAAAATAAAAAATAAAAAATAAGAAGTACTCAAAAGTCAATTCATATTTACCTCTACCTACTCTCTCTTTGCGTAAAAATAAGTGAAAAAACATTAAAAAAAATTAAAATTAAACACTCTTTTTTATAAAAAAAAAAACAAAAATTAAAACATTTTTCTCAGTAATACTACCGCATCATTCTTTTGTCTCTCTCTCACATAATAACTTAAAAATAAATTATTTTTTAAAAAAAATTAATATTAGAAATAAAAAAGGCCCTCATTTAGTGTTTTCAGTTTAGATCTCAAATTTCCTTGATTCACCTCTGGTTTGTATAAAAAAAATTTTAAACTCATACTTGATTCGTTTATTGATTCATTTCTAACGAATTATGTTATATCGGATTTGTATCGTATATGAACCTTGTATAATTGGTTATATAAACGAGCCATGTCATATACATTTCTTCTGATTGATTTCATCAATACCTGATTCGTTTATTAATCATATCGTATCAGGTCTACTAGTTTACTAAATAAGTGGCTTAAAGCAGACTCAAACCCACTAATTTTGTGCCTTTGTAAGACCTTGTACTAAAATTAAATAAGAATACTAATATCTTAAGAGTTTTCCAAATATGAATAAAATGAGGATAAAAACTTAGAATCATTGTTGAAATATTAATCATGAAGTTTGAGTTTCGAACGGATTGACTTTTGGGTCAAACTTATTATTTTTTTTTTTCGGATGTGTTTAAGATTGATAAGGGTAACTAAATAAATATATTAATTTTTTTATCAAAATAACATTACCATTGAATTCGGGAGGTCGGAAAACATTGGGAGAGGTAATATGGGATGTATTAGAAGTTAGGAAGTATTTTAGAAGTAAAACCAAATTAGAGTGAAATTGGGTAAAAATGGGTGATGGACACTGCTTAGTATTTTGATCATAACTTTATATTTTGATGTCCAATTGATCTGAAATTTTGACAGGAAATAGTAGACATCTAGGGCTACAAAAGTTTATTTCATGAAACATTTCCAATTCGACCTCTAAATGGGTCAAAACTGACCTGGAAATCGCACCAAAAATCTGTGAACAATACGAAGGAAACCCGATTTTTCTGAACAGAAAATATCGGGTTTTGCTCGATTTTCTTGCCCTATAAAAACCTAATGTCGTCCCTTTAGCATTCATTTCACCCCTCCAAACCCTAGGAACTATTTTAGAGGAAGAGAGGAAGATAGAAATACCAATCAAGAGGAATTTATACCTTGTAGAAATCAAAACTTCAAATTCTTCAAGAATACATTCTCCTCCCATTTTCTTCCATTCTTGCTACCCTCTCACCCAAATCTTTTGAAACCCTAGGAGGAGAAGATTAAGAGGAAAATAAAGGAGAGCAAGAAGGTCTTGAAGCTTGGGTCTTAGCTTGGAATCTTGATTTAAGGTAGGGGATTTTCTCTCAATCTCTCACATTGAGGCTAGATATATATATATAGATATATATATGTATATAGATATATGTTTCTTCACTCTCCTTCTCATATATATAATATGAAATACATGATTCTTGTTCTATTTGTAATAAATGCCATGTTTTGAACAATATGAAGGGTGGGTAACCACCAAAGCTCTATTGATTTTTTTTTTTATCTTCAAAGCCCTAGTTTTCAAGAAAAGGGGATTTTCTCCTAATTTCTTCTTTGTCTTTGATTTTAAAACTTTAGTGTTGAATATTGTATAACACAATGATATAGATTACGATCTCTTGCATATTTTCTTGGATTATTCGATTATATGACAAATGTGAAAACAAAATTGGGGATTTTACTATATTTGGGAAATTGTTGTGAATTGTGAATATTCTTGATTTCCTCATTGTATGGTTGTTGTGATGGACTTGGATTACCTTCGAGAGATGCCGTAGAGTGTTAGAGGTTAATCTATCCCAATGGGGGGTGAGATGGTTGCCTAATGCTCGTAGTGGATCGTTGTTGTGCTCGCGATCACTATTGTGCACATATACACCGAGGAAAAGGGTTAGTATACTAGACACCTTGGGAGGATTTCGTCAATGCCGTAGGAGACGGTACACGCCCTTCCTAAAGAGATTTGTGATTGTTGGTTGGAATTGGTGGACTAGGCATGATCGTTAGGTAGATTCACGAGAAGCAATCAACATACATGGTACGGGGATGAACCAAAAATACATGGAATCGGGAGTTGGGTCGTTCTTGCCGATGCATTGGTATGGGACAATGCTTAGGGAGAAGCCCTTCTTAAATAGCTTAAATTAGAATTTTGTTTATCGATGCTAAACTCACTTTATTCTTTTAACTGATTATTGCTATTGTTTAAACTTGAGATCTCTTTTAAAATGTCATTGTTTTCATTCCAAACCTATATATATGTTAGTTGTGAAATGAGACCGACCGTTTGCTATGTTTTTCAAACCTTGTTTGAGTTGAGAGGATTTTGCTACAGAGCTTCGTGCTCATCCCCTACAAATAAAAATTTTCAGATTTCACACTTGAGGAGGAGTTAGGAGCCAAGGAACCCACCCATTGGAAGACTCCGCTTGACGGGGATGTGGATCTCGAGGTGGACGCTTAGAGCGACACTTTTATTTTGTTCTAGACTAGATTATGCTTAGAATATCCTTTTGAACTCTAGTTCATTTCTGTTATTTCCGCTGCGTTATATTATTACATTTTGGAGATGTAAAGGCCAAGATTAGACCTATTAATTTGGGATGATAGTGTGGATATGACATATGATGAATGCAAGTTTATTTTATGATGGAAAAATGGACCCGGTGTGGTCAATAGTTATGCATATGTGGACCCGGTGTGGTCAATTGTAATATAATTGTACAGGTTGTGTTTTGGGTAGAGCTCCCCGTACAAAGGAGACTCTGCCTAAATTTTGTTAAAATATGAATGGTTGATGAATGAAACTTTCGTCGTGATGAATTTTACTTAATGCTCTCATACGGTAAATGGTTTTTAGAATGTAATGTCACCCACGGGGGTTCTTGGGGCGTTACAGCCTTGTTAACGTGTCTTATCATATTTTGACACCCCTAGTTTTGATATAAAAAATCAACTTTGTAGACTTTAATTTTTTTTCTTTGAACTAGAAATTGTCTTTTGATATAAAACTACGTAATTTTATAAAATATTATTTGTAACATGAAAAATAGTTGTGACCAATACAATTTTTTTTTAGAGTTTTTCTTCTTGAAACTATAAACTACTTTTTAATATAAAACAACTTTTTAATGTTTTATGAAATATTATATGTGACGGAAAAAATAGTTGCCACAAATACAAAAACTTCTTTTGAGTTTATGAAATATTATATGCGGTACGAAAAACAGCTGTCTCAAATATAAAATTTTTTTGAGTTTATGGCACTATTTACAGTAGAAAAAATAGTTGCCACAAATATTAATAAAATACTGATACAAACACACTTTTTGTGATAGTAAACACAATCATCACAAAAAATTGTCTCGAACACGCCATTTGTGGAGGTGAACACAGCCACCATAAAAAATTTGTCACAGAAAGCCCTTATTCTTGTAGTGTATTTTCTCTCTCTGTCTCTCTCTATGTATCATTTTCATGCCAACTTTCCTTCATATATGAAAGAAAGGAGTGATTGAGTAGTATTCACCAATGCCTTAACTTGCAACCCTAATTAATTGCGGACTATGGGTGTTGTATGGACTGACCATGGTGCACCTACATAGATCACATGTGGTGACCATCAATGGGATAGGTTTTGCCATTGAGGTGGTTTACTTGTTCATCTTTATCATATACTCTGACAAAAAGAAGAGGCCGATAGTATATATATATATAAAGAGAGGCGCACATTTACTCATAGTGACAAAGATATTTGACTACCACTGTTCACGGCGGAGAAGAATAAGAATATTACAAATCAGGATGGCCGTTAACATTTTTTTTCATGTTATAATTTTTTTATTAAGCTTGTTACTATTTTTTTTATTAGCATTTTGAAGGTTTTTGTTGAGCATGTAACGCCCCCAAATCCGGGGGTCCTTTCTCAACTCGTTGATCAACCATCAACCCGTGGAAGTACCCTTTGTATACTGTATAACCTGACACCACGTCCCCTTCACCGGGATCGTAACCAAAACAGAGTTTGGGCAGAGTCTCTCTTGTACTGGAACATTGCCTAACGCATAACCTGTGCACCTATCAACCACTTTACCATTCCAAAGTCCAAACTCTACTAATTCAGACTTATTATCCTCCATTAACAACATCCCAAAAGGATTGTTCAAGAAGTGAAAGTCTTTCAGTGTTATATTTTAACATTTCAGATTCTAAGAAGAGATACTAGTACTTAGGCCCTTTGTTTGCCAGGTACAGGTACTTATGTGTCTTGGTACCGGTACCGGAGCCCATTATTTGGTAGGTACTGGTACCAGATAGCCTAGGTACTAGTACTTGAGCCCACTAAAATCCAGGTACTAGTACCTGTAAGTTTAGGTACCGATACCAAGGTCATTCGACAGTGTGGTACATGTACTTAATCACTTTGGTACCGGTCCCTGAGCCTAAATTTTTTTCAAATCTTTTTATTTTCAACTTTTTAGCCATCCAAAATCATACCATAATCATCCAAACTCATACAATATTCATTTACATCAAAATATTGTCCAAAAGAATTAATTACATGTCCCCTTTTATACACATTTACAAGTTCAAAACAAATTACATATATGATTACAAAAATGCAATTTAGGAGCCACATTCTAGCTCTGTCATCAATACGAGCCCAAGTGAGGGCCGTCCACCGGCGTTTGTCCAACACTTAAAATATGTCCCCATAAGAGGGTGAACCACGCTCAATAGGGTATTTTCTAAGGAGGCTACTCCCCAACTTAGATACATATGAAATGTCACATGCAATTTAACAAATCAAATATCCATTCAAATCAATTTATCTGAAAAATGAATTCTACTAATCCATGTTATGTTTTGAGATGAAACTCACACATGCAATGCAACTCCTAAAATTTTTAATGTTACTATATATATATATATATATATATATATATATGATGGAGAGAAATAAATACTTCTAATTTATATATGGATATAGATATATATATATATATGAGAGAGAGAGAGAGAGAGAGAGAGAGAGAGAAATTTTTTTTTAATGTTAATCAAACTCCTAAAATTTAGGAGGTTTTAGTTTTCAAATTTTTTTTAATTAAATTTAAACTACTAAGGATATTTTGGACAATAGAGATCAAAATGAACTTAATATTAAATAAGTTTCCTTAATGAAATTATCATCATTAAGGAAATTTTCCCAAAAAAAATATCTTTAACACAGCACTTGAAATTTCCCAAAAAAATATCTTTAACACAACACTTGTGGTAATTCTTATACATCTAAACAATTTGGAAGCAACTTAGTTTCCCGTTTGGTTTCATACCAACTTTAAATTTTTATTTGTGGATCCAAACACTTTATCAAAAAATTCCAAGATTACGTCCTTAATGTACACGGGATGAAAACAATTTTCACACCACTTTGTACACATATGGCAAGGGAGTCTTCTTCAACATGAACACCAACTTGATCATTGAATCACCAATAACTTGCTTTGATTGTTGCACCAGGATTGCCAATCTAGCTCTGATACCACTTGTTGGTTTTGCATGGATAATTAACATAAATAGGACTTTTTGGAAGGTAGAAATTCAAAGATAGGAAAACAATAAAAATATGACTCAGAGATATAATGTGGCTTTATACGATGTATCCACCTTGGTACACCGTACCTTCATCCACGGACCAAAAACCTATATCGATGTATTATTCACTGGAAAAACTGGTCATCTAGTAACTAATTCCGTAATACTCAATTATATTTATAGAGATAAAATATTGTAACCTAATACAATTTGGATACTGTAAAAGCTCTATATTTCCTATCAAGCAACTAATAAACCTATCCACAGTTTATTAAGACTCTTCTAATACGTTTCCTATTCTATTCATGATTCTTATATAGATTACCCAAAAAACTCTCCTTCATGACAATTAGAGGGTTTGGGTCAAATTCCAACAATCACTCTTTTGTAAATTATCTCAGTAACAACAGCCCAATACATTTTTAGCATTTGCGTGTAAAAGAAAATTGTGTGAAAGAGAAGGGCACTGAAAATTTCTTACTTTGTCGAAATGAACCCTTGAATCGAGAAAAACATGTATGCCTTTGTGATGCAACCAACACATTTTATATAATTAGGGCTCTTAAATTAACAAATAGTTCAGGCTCGACTTGCTCAAGCTCGTTTGCATTATAAAACGAGCATAATTTGAACAATTTTTTGAATATGGTTTGTAATCGAGTTGTATCTGAGCTATTCGCAAGTTTAACTTATTTATTTATTTTACTAAATTTTTCTTCTTGATACAAATGATATTTTAATGACAAAATTTTTGTAAAATTACATAAAAACAATATCAAATCATAATTTTTTGATTATTTTGGCTTTTAAATTGAAAAATAATGTTGATTCTCTTTGGTGTGATTTCCACGTGCACTATCTTCTAATTCTTGATGGATTTGATGACGACGAGGGTCAAATTGACATATTTCTCAATCTTTAATTTGGTCATGACTTTGATGTATTTGATGAAGACGAGACGCAATTTAGCATGTTCTCAATCTTTAATTTGATGTTGAACTTTGGTTGATCTTTTCACCATTCTTTACAAGGATTGGTATAAAGATGACTTGAAGGATCTCTTGAAGAAGGAATTTGGTGGTGTGCTCTTCTCCATAGAGATGGACTTGTAAGACTTCAGCTAGAGGTAAAGTTGGACAGAATTTCATTGTTGATCTTCCTTTCTACTTCTGAGATGGACTCAGGTAGAACTTTTTTGATCTTCCATCATCCTTGACTACTACCTCTTGGCTTCCCCCTTCATCGCCCCCAGGCCTCCTATTTATAGAGCTTATAGTAGCTATCCATAAAATGGTATTTTACTTGCATACACCTATATGGACTTAGGTAGTGGGTCATCCACAATTAGGTTTTTAATAAATTTTTATTATTTGGGTTTGTGGAATTTAAGTTTAATCTAATTTTAAAAGTCTTTTTAATTTAATTTAGACTTATGGAATCTAAGCCCATTTTTATAAGCCCCTTTAAATTTGGGTTTGTAGTATTCAAGCTTATGATATTTAAGTCCAATCCAATTTATTTTTTACAAAGTTATTTTCATTGGATTTGGACCCAAATTAGACATTTATGGATTTTTAATGTCTATAAATGCCCCTTTGTGACTTATTTATATATTTATTTTGTATAAAATATGAAAACGAATCTCAAATTAATATTCATTTATTGAAATAAATTTTTATCTAATTCAACTCCATTTCTTTATTATTTTATAATTTTAATGGAAATAAATATTGATATGGAATTCTAGTCTATCTAGACTTTGATCACATATTTGTTATGCTTCTTAATCTTTTGCATACACTTAACTCTAATTCATATAGGTCGATATAAAGGACGAAGAACCCAACTTGGTTATTATTTCCTAGTCCTTATTAATATGAAATTCTTACATTAAAAATAGCAATTCCTTTGAACCTAGAATATTTAAATTTATCTTTATGAACATAGAAAGAATATTTTTTTTCTTCAATTTGTGTCATCCTCTAAGATCCCAAATTTAATGATTGAATTTTGTCTTGGATCACTACATAATCCTAATCCACAATACCATGCATCAACAAAAAAAAAAAAAAAAATTGAGTGCAAGGGGCATTAACACAACTAGGGAAATCCTGGAATTGTACAACCAGATTTCAAAAAATTTATTTAATTTATTTACGTATTTATTATTTTTTGACCTGATCAACATTGAATCCCAATCTATTTTGGAGTCAATATAACAACTCTTTTTTATATTCAAACAAATAAATCTAGAATATAGTGTCTCCCAATCTATGTATGATTTGAGTAATGAAATCATTGTTTAACTTAAACAAATGTGCTAGAATTTTAGGAACATATTTATAATTGGCTAATTTGGTGAAATTATTTTGTAAATCTCAACTTATTCTATGGTCATGATGCTACAATGTCAGATATCCGAAGGCAACAAATGAAAGGAGGACTTCAATCTACAACAACACATCAAAGACTCTTTGTATGCACCTTCAAGCTTAGTAGAAATGTATGGACCTTAGATACCTTAACTTTAGACCTAGGTTGTTTAGGTTAAAATAGAATTAGTGATTATTATAGGCCAACCATAGCTTCCCTAGTATTAATATCGGCACTCTTTTTTTTTTTTTTGTGAGATAGTAGTTCTAGATACCGTCTTCTACATCTTTATTTCTTTCTTTATTTTTTCTTTTTTTGTGAGATCTACCCATGACTAGTGAGTAATTCCATTTGTATTCTTTCGCATCAAAGCTATATTTTTTGATTGAATACATTGATTTTTAAAATCAATTAAGATAATTACAAATGACATAAGCATAATTATTTGATAAATATGAACAGATCTAGATCCCGAAGTTAAAGGGCCATTTTTCTAATAGGTTAGTTCCTTTGAAGTTTACTTGCATTCATTCTTCAACAAATTCCATATTTCAAAGAATTTTAGTTATTTCTTTATCTTTACCTCTGAATTTCCTTTAATCCACTCCGATACCGTGTGTGTGATCGTGCAGTGTTTATCCTAACAATTGGTATCGGAGTGGGTCTCCCTATAGGATTGAGTTTGGCACTTTGTAGGCATTCATTGCATATTTGCTTAAATACCTAGTTTTTGGTTACTTTGAGATTCGTTATAACTACAAGCTGGTCAATAATGGATTCTCAAAGAGAAGGAGGATCGATCACGCGACCACCGCTCTTCGATGGATCTAATTATGTATATTGGAAGGCAAGAATGGGAGGTTTTCCAAAATCATTAGATGAGAGTGTTTAGTTTTCGATGTTGGAAAGTTAGATCCCACCAACATGGTGACTAGGCCAAAATCCCAAGCACATGAACAAAGAATGAATATGAATGTGCGAGGTGGAACTCTAAAGGCTTGAATGTGATATTCCATACCATCTCCCCAAATTAGTTCCAGAGGATCTTCTGTGACACCCCAAAATCTGAGGGTCCATTGATCACCCATCAACCCGCGGAATACCCGTGGATATCGTGTAACTCGATATCACACCATTATGCCCCAAAAATCGGGGGTTCTTAATTTAACAAAATTTGGGCAGAGTCTCCTTTGTACGGGGAGCTCTACCCAAAATTCAACATATACAATATACATTAACACGACCCATCTGAGGCCCGATATAACACAATGGTCTCACCGAGTCTATTCATGAGTAAAAATTGACCAAACCGGGTCCATTCATCCATAAAAATTGACCAAACCGGGTCCATTCATCCATAGTCACATAAAAATATGCAAGGTTATCTTAAAAACAGTCCATATGAGTTCAATTACAACTCTCTTACATAAAATTACATGCCAAAACTAGTTTACTACAAAAATTTTACAAGAGTTATAAAAGCCACAAGTCGGCTTTCTTCACTCTTGCGGCCCCGAATGAGAGCCGTCCAACGGTGTATATTCCGCACCTGAAATATTTTCTCGTATAGAATGAGCCACGACCAGTACAGTAATTCCTACAGAGGCTACTCCCTACCTAAGTGCACGTGCAATATTCACATTCAAATATTCATATTTACATCAACATTCCAAGTAAGGATATGCAATTCCAGATTGAAATTTTACCTTGTCATGCTATGAAATGAGATGAAACTCACAAATGCATCATAACCCGAGTCCTCATCGACTCCCACAATACAATACAATGCAAATGCGTAAAATATTTGTCATTGATGAAATACATCCAATGATCGTTTTTGAAATACAAGTCATTGTATTTATAAAACCAATTCATTGTTGGATGTTTCCCATCGAATGATTACTTAATAAAATAAGTACACTTTTTCTGGAATTTCACCTCAGGGGTGTGTACGAACCAGGTATTTTTATAAACAAAATCATGTGTCTTTGTTGGGTAACGGAGTTTTAGAATCGCATCGTAGGTTCCGCAAACCAATACACTTTTTCAGAATTTCACCTCAGGGGAATGTATGAACCAAGTAGCCGAGTCTTGCACCTGAGGGAGAGTCTAACCTTTTTTACTATACCCGACACAAGTTTTTCATATATGCAACCATGCGACTCGGTAGGATATTCAGCCCCACTTTCCTGAGCTCACCCATTAAACACCAAGTATGGTGATTGATCTAACCATGCACTCACACACCCATACTCATGATCATCGATGCATTTTTCCCGTGCAAATGCAATGTGATGCACCATTGTCCAATCAATGTCATGCTCAATGTAATGGATGCCAATGAGCCAAATTTAAACCACACATTTTATCATGTATCATGGACAATTAGATCATACGCATATAACCTCCAAAAACTCATCACAATGTCAATATATTAATACACATATATCAATATTTTATCTAACAACAACAACCAAGCATGTCATTACATAATCAAGTAATAACACACTTAATTCTGAAAGCATAATGTAAACATAAAACATGCCCACAAAATAGCCCACATAACAGCCCCTAAACAAGCCATATAAAGGCCCCAAAACAGTCCCTAAACAGGCCACATAATAGCCCAAAGACAGGGCACATAGCAGCCCAAAAATAGCCCCTAAACAGGCCATATAACAGCCTCAAAATAGGCCACCAAAACAGCCCTTAAACAGGCCACATAGCAGCCCCAAAATAGGCCACAAAATAGCCCTTAGACAGGCCACAAAACAGCCTCATAACAGACCCAAAAATAGTCCATAATTCCAGCCCAAAATAGCCACAATTTCAGCCCCTTAACAGACCCTAAACACCTATAAAACAGTCTCATAACAATGCACAAAATAGCCCCCTGGCAATGCACAAAATAGTCCATAAAATCAGTCCATAAAATCAATCCAAAATAGTTCATAACAGCCCAAAATAGTCCATAACAACCCCTTTTTTTTATTTACACCAAAGGGTAGGAATTAAACCAAAGTATGAAGAAGCCTACCTCTTATAGCATAAGATGAAGACTAGAACTTCTAGAACACCCTTCAATACCCCAAGATCTTGATTTCCCCAAAAGCTCCTCTTTGGATCTTCGGTGACATCCCTCACTCATGGTGTGGTTGTGTAGCCCTCCTCGACGTGATCAACTTTAGTTCTTGGCTCGAGTTGATTCGAGCGACAAAACTCCGAGAATCGAAGAGAGAACCTTGAAGATTTTGATTTTTCTTCTCATTTCCCTCTTCTCTCTCCTCACACATTTGGTGTGCTGAAAAAATGAAATATCTCCCCCAAAATATCTGATTTAGGTCGATATTTATAGTCTCGAATGTGCGGTGCATGTCGCGCCACACGTTTTTCTATTTTCGGGTCCATTTTTTATCCCAAAACGATTCATTACAACCCGGTTTAAGTTCAAATTAATTTTATTTGAAATTTAATCTAATTATAATGAATTTTTATAAAATTTATTATGGGAACATTCGTGAGGTCATCTAACACCCAGTCGTCTCAAATTACGTGCAAAAATTTGACTATCTCAAAATTCAACAAAATTTAGTAGGGTAACTAGATTTCGCGATATGAATCCAATGACGAAGTCTGTTGTATCATTCGAGCTCTAGAAACATGAGTATTAAATACCCATTATAGTGGCAAATTATTATTTTGTCATTTTTCAGAAAATAATTTTAATGGAATTTCATTTTTCAGAAAATAATAGTGGCAAATTATTACATTCTTCCCCCCTTAAAAGAATTTCATCCTCGAAATTTACATACACTCGCACATACAATAACATGCATATGCAATAGTCAAATAATGCTAAATGACTATAAGTATGTACCTCCATCCTCAAATAAGAAAGGATAATTGGTACGGATGGTGTCCTTGCACTCCCATGTCGTCTCCTCCATTCCTCGGTGCTGTCATAGCACCTTCACTAGTTGCACGGTCTTGCCTCGCAAAACCTGTTCCCGGCTATCCATGATGTGCACCAGTCCCTCCTCGGAAGTCCCATCAACATTAACAACAAACTCTCTCCAATCCACCACATGAGTCGGATCCGAGATGTATTTTCGGACCATAGAGACATGGAATACCGCATGAACACCCGATAGATTTGACAGTAACGCCAACCGGTAAGCCACTGCACCCACCCTCTCGGGTACCTTGAAGGGCCCGATATATCTCGGCGATAACTTTTCCCGCTTACCAAATCGGACCCTTTCTCTCTTTGGCATCACCTTGAAAAAAACATGATCTCCCACCTCAAACTCTAGATGTCGCCGCCGTGAATCGGCGTAGCTCTTCTATCGGCTTTGAGGCGTGAGAAGACGTTTTCGTATCAAATCTACCTACTCAAAGGTGTCTCTAATCAAATCTGGACCCATAGGGGGTCTTTCTCCCACCTCCATCCAACAAACTGGAGATTGACACGGCCTTCCATATAATGCCTTATAGGTTGCCATCTGTATACTCGCCTATTAACTATTGTTGTAGGCGAACTCTACCAAGGGTAAGCGATCTTCCCAACTACCCTTGAGATCTAGGATGCATGCTTGTAGCATGCCCTCTAAAGTCTGGATGGTCCTCTTCGACTGACTGTCCATTTGGGGATGAAAAGCAGTGCTCATCATTAATTGTGTTCCCATGGCTCGCTGGAAACTCTCCTGAAAATGAGCCGTAAACCTAGCATCTTGATGCGAAACCATATATGTGGGCACCTCATGTAACCGAACAATCTCCCGTATATACAACCTGTAGAATTCCCCTAGTGTGAAGGTCATCCGCACAGCCAAAAAGTGTGTCGACTTTGTCAACCGGTCCACTATCACCCACACCACATCATGACCCCGCAATGTCCATGGCAAGTGAGTCACAAAATCCATCGTGACATGCTCCCACTCCCACTCAACTACCTCCAAAAGCTGGAGTAATCCCGCTGGTCTCTGGTGCTCAACCTTCACTTGTTGACACATGAGACATCTACTAGCGAAATCCCCAATGTGTTTCTTCATCCCACTCCAGTAGTACTGGTGACGAAGATCTTGACACAACTTCGTGCCACAGGGATGTACAGCAAAACTAGAGCAACAGAATTCCTTAAGGATCTCCTCTCTTAGCTCTGCAAACTGGGGAACCACAATCCTTCCCCTATACCGAAAACTACCATCTGAGTAAATGGTCCATCCTTCATCACTTGTCCCTGATCGTACTCGGTCCTTGATGGATAATATCTCTGGATCCTGTCCCTAGGACTCAATCACTCTACTCAATAGGGAAGGTGTAGACACCAAACTCCCAAAAGTACCCTGAGTTTGTCCCATGTAACGTAGCCTGAACTGTCCCATAGTCTCGAGCATCTGCCACTCCCGAAAAGCTACACTAGCTAAGACTCCCTGTGACTTCCGGCTGAGTGTATCAGCCACCACATTTGCCTTACCGAGATGGTAATGCAAAGTGAAGTCGTAGTCCTCCAAAAATTACATCCACCTCCGTTGCCTCATATTGAGGTCCCGCTATGTAAAGATGAAATTCAGACTTTTGTGGTCTGAAAACACCTCAAATTCCTCACCGTATAAATAGTGGCGTCAAGCCTTCAAGGCAAAGACAATGGCCGCCAACTCCATGTCATGCGTGGGATAATTCTGCTCGTGATTCTTTAACTGCCAAGAACCATAAGCTACCACCCTTCCGGACTGCATCAAAACACATCCAAGTCAGTCATTGGAGGCATCACAGTATACTATAGACTTCTGTCCCCTTTCCGGAACTATCAGAATAGGAGCTGATGTAGGCCTCCTCTTGAACTCTTGGAATGCCTTCTCACAAGCATCATTCCACTCAAACTTAACCTCTTTTTGGGTCAACTTGGTCAAATGAACCTCCTATAGTACCCTGCCAATCTCAAGAAACTGTGTATCTCGAAGACTGACTTCGGCCTCTTCCAATTTATAACTGCTTCAACCTTCTCCGAGTCCACGGATACACCCGAAGCCGACACTACATGCCCCAAAAATTTTACTTCAGTAAGCCTAAATTCATTGCTGAACTTGGTGTATAACTGATGATCTCTCAACATCTGGAGAACAATCCTCAAGTGACCCTCATGCTCTTCCTCAAACTTGGAGTAGATCAAGATGTCGTCAACAAAGACTACAACAAACTGATCAAGGTAGGGTTCAAACACCCTATACATGAGATCCATGAATGCAGCTGGAGCATTCGTCAATCCGAAAGGCATGACTGTAAACTCGAAATGGCCATACTGCATCCGAAACGCTGTCTTAGGGATATCGGCCTCCCTAACCCTCAACTGATGGTAACTGGTGCGGAGATCTATCTTGGAGTAGACCCGCGCTCCTCTTAGCTGATCAAACAAGTCGTCAATCCTTAGCAAGGGATATCTATTCTTGATAGTAACCCTATTCAACTGCAGATAGTTTATGCATAGTCCAAGGGTTTTATCCTTCTTCTTGGCAAACAACATCAGAGCGCCCTAAGGTGAAGTGCGCGGTCTAATGAAGCCCTTGTCCAATAATTCTTGCAACTGAATCTTGAGTTTTACAACTCGGCTGGTGCCATCCTGTGTGGAGTCATAGAAATAGGAGACGTTCTAGGATGGAACTCAATGTTGAAGTCTACATCCCTATGTGGAGGTAATCCCAGTATTTCGTCTGAAAAAATATCCTCGTACTCACATACAACCCGAGGTAGACCCAACAAGCAATCTCGCCACAACCTCCAGGGTAACCCATCAACTGTTCGTGCCATCTTGAGTTATACACGGCTTGGGATAAAGCATCATGCTTTTCCCCCTGGAACTTAAAATAGATACCCTTCGGAGTATAAGCAGTAACCATTTTTCGATCACAATCAATGACAACTCGGTGTGCCGCCAACCAATCCATCCCGAGGATAACATCAAATTCTGACATGTCCATAACCCTAAGGTCTATGGTGAGTAGAATCCCTGAGATCTCTAACTCACAACCCCGAGATATCTGATCAATTCTCACTCTAGCTCCTAGGGGAGAACTCACATACAATGGCTCTTCCAAGGTTTCAACCTCTAAACCCAAATCCCTCACACAAGTTAAGTAATAATAGAGCACTAGCTTAGTATCCCAAAGTAGGGATCAAAGTTGAACATTTGAGATTTCTCCTATTGTCTCGCTAGTAGAACGTGTACCACCACTAGTAGATATTAACACCCTAAACTATTTCGTTCATTCTTTTTTTTTTTTCTGAACCCCAAGGTTATGTTTTCTAACCCTAGTGTTTCTTTTTTATATACATTTCACATTGCATATACTTCACATAACATATAACACATAACATGTAGAATATTAAAGCACATAACATAAAATGCACAATGAATGCAATGGTCTAGACCCATGCCTCATCAAGACCTAGGTAAATTGTATACCAAAACTCTGATATCAAGCTATGACACCCCAAAATCTGGGGGTCCATTGATCATCCATCAACCCGCAGAATACCCGTGGATATCATGTAACTCGATATCACACCATTATACCTCAAAATCGGGAGTCTTTAATTTAACAAAATTTTGGCAGAGTCTCTTTTGTACGGGGAACTCTACCCAAAACTCAACCTGTGCAATATACATTAACACAACCCATTCGAGAGCCGATATAACACAATGACCGCACCGGGTCCATTTACGAGTAAAAATTGACTACACTGAATCCATTCATCCATACTCATATAAAAACATGCAAGGTTACATTAAAAATAGTCCATGTGAGTTCAATTATAGCTCTCTTACATAAAATTACATGTCAAAACTAATTTGCTCCAAAAGTTTTACAAATGGAGTTGTAAAAGCCACAAGTCGGCTTTCTTCACCCTTGTGGCCCCGAATGAGAGCCGTCCACCGGTGTATATCCCGCACCTGAAATATTTTTCCGTATAGGGTGAGTCACGCCCAGTAGAGTAATTCCTACAGAAGCTACTCCCCTACCTAAATGCACGTGCAATGTTCACATTCAAATATTCATAGTCACATCAACATTCCAAGTAAGAATATGCAATTCCAGATTGAAATTCTACCATGTCATGCTATGAAACGAGATGAAACTCACTCATGCATCATAACCCGAGTCCTCACCCACTTCCACAACACAATGTAATGCAAATGCGTAAAACATTTTTCATTGATGAAATACATCAAATGATCGTTTTTGAAATACAAGTCATCGTGTTTATAAAAATAATTCATTGTTGGATGTTTCCCATCGAATGAATATTTATAAAAAAGTACACTTTTTTAGAATTTCACCTCAGAGAAGTGTACGAACCAGGTATTTTTATAAAGAAAATCATGTGTCTTTGTTGGATAGCGGTGTTTTGGAATCGCACCGCAAGTTTCGCAAACCAATACACTTTTTCAGAATTTCACCTTAAGGGAGTGTATGAACCAAGTAGTCGGGTCTTGCACCCGATGGAGAGTCTAGCCTTTCTTGTTATACCCAACACCAGTTTTTCATATATGCAACCGTGCGACTCAGTAGGATATTCAACCCCACTTTTCTGAGCCCACCCATCAAACACCAAGTATGGTGATTGATTCAACCATGCACTTACGCACCCATACTCATGCTAATCGATGCATTTTCCCTGTGAAAATGCAATGTGATGCACCATTATTCAATCAATGTCAAACTCAATGTAATGGATGTCAATGAGCCAAATTTAAACCGCACATTTTATCATATATCACGGACAATTATATCATACACATATAATCTCCAAAAACTCATCACAATATCAATATATTGATACACATATATCAACATTTTATCTAACAACAACAACCAAGCATGTCATTACATAATCAAACAATGAAACACTTAATTCTGAAGGCATAATGTAAACATATAACATGCCCACAAAACTGCCCCTAAACAAGCCACATAACGGCCCCAAAATAGGCCACAAAATAGCCCCTAAACAATCCACATAGCACCCCTAAAATAGGCCACAAATCAGCCCCATAATAGTCCCAAAAATAGTCCACAATTCTAGCCCAAAACAGCCCCTAAACAGCGACAAAACAGTCTCATAACAATGCACAAAATAGCACCATAGCTGTGCACAAAATAGTTCCATAATAGTGCACAAAATAGCCCCCTACTAGTGCACAAAATAGTCCAATATACAGTACATAAAATCAGTCCAAAACAGTCCATAAAATTAGTCCAAAATAGTCCATAATAGCCCAAAATAATCCAAAACTGCTGCTCTTTTTAATCTACACCAAAGGGTATGAATTAAACCAAATTAGAAAGAACCCTACCTCTTGTAGCGTAAGATGAAGACTAGAACTTCTAGAACACCCTTCAATACCCCAAGATCTTGATTTTCCTAAAAGCTCCCCTTTGGATCTTTGGTGAAATCCCTCATTCTTGATGTGTTTGCATAGCCCTCATCGACATGATCGACTTTAGTTCTTGGCTCGAGTTGATTCGAGCGACAAAACTTGGAGAATCGAAGAGAGAAGCTTGAAGATCATGATTTTTCTTATCTTTTCTCTCTTCTCTCTCCTCACACATTTGGTGTGCTGAACAAATGAAATATCTCCCCCAAAATATCTGATTTAGTTCGATATTTATAGTCCCGAATGTGCGGTGCACGTTGCGCCGCACGTTGTTCTATTTTCGGGTTCATTTTTCATCCCAAAACGATTTATTACATCCCGGTTTAACTTCAAATTAATTTTATTTGAATTTTAATCTAATTATAAGGAATTTTTATAAAATTTATTATGGGGACGTTTATGAGGTCATCCGCCACCCAGTCGCCTCGAACTACGTATAAAAATTTGACTATCTTAAAATTTGATGAAATTTGGTAGGGTAACTAGATTTTGCGATATGAATCCAAAGGCGAAGTCCGTTGTATCATCCGAGCTCTAGAAACATGAGTATTTTAAATACTCATTATAGTGGCAAATTATTATTTTGCCCTTTTCAGAAAAAATTCAAATTTTTTCTAGATTTTACGTTCTTTCCCCCTTAAAAGAATTTCGTCCCCGACATTTACATACACTCGCACATACAATCACATGCATATGCAACAGTAAAATAATGCTAAATGACTATAAGAATGTACCTCCATCCTCAAATAAGAAAGGATAATTGGTACGGATGGTGTTCTCGCGCTCCCATGTCGCCTCCTCCATTCCTCAGTACTGCCACAACACCTTCACTAGTTGCACGGTCTTGCCTCGCAAAATCTGTTCCCGACTATCCATGATGCCCTCCTCGAAGGTCCCATCAACATCAACAACATGCTCTCCCCAATTCACCACATGAGTCGGATCCGGGGTGTATTTCTGGACCATAGAGACATGGAATACCGCATGAACACCCGATAGATTTGGTGGTAATGCCAACTTGTAAGCCACTGCACCCACCCTCTCGAGTACCTCGAAGGGCCCAATATACCTCGGCGATAGCTTTCCCCGCTTACCAAATCGAACCCCTCCTCTCTTTGGCATCACCTTGAAAAATACATGATCTCCCACCTCAAACTCTAGAGGTCGATGTCGTCTATCGGCGTAGCTCTTCTGCCGGCTTTGAGCTGTGAGAAGATGCTTTTATATCAAATCCACCTTTTCAAAGGTGTCTCTAATCAAATCTGGACCCCTAGAGGGTCTCTCTTCCACCTCCGTCCAACAAATCGGAGATCAACACGGCCTCCCATATAATACCTCATAGGGTACTATTTGTATACTCGTCTAATAACTATTGTTGTAGGCGAACTCTACCAAGGGTAAGTGATCTTTCCAGCTACCCTTGAGATCTAGGATGCATGTCCGTAGCATGTCCTCTAAAGTCTGGATGGTCCTCTTTGACTGATCATCCGTCTGGGGATGAAAAGCAATGTTCATCATCAACTGTGTTCCCAGGGCTAATTGGAAGCTCTCCCAAAAATGAGCCGTAAACTTGGAATTCCGATCCGATACCATAGATACGGGCACCCCGTGTAATCGAATAATCTCCCGTATATACAACCTGCAGAATTTTCCTAGTGTGAAGGTCATACGCACAACCAAAAAGTGTGCCGACTTTGTCAGTCGGTCCACTACAACCCACACCGCATCATGACCCTGCAATGTGCGTGGCAAGTGAGTCACAAAAGTCATCGTGACATGCTCCCACTTTCACTCAGCTACCTCCAAAGGCTGGAGTAATCCCATTGGTCTCTGGTGCTCAGCCTTCACTTGCTGACACGTGAGACATCTACTAGCGAAATCCCCAACGTGTTTCTTCATCCCACTCCAGTAGTACTGGCGATGAAGATCTTGATGCATCTTCGTGCCACTGGGGTGTACAGCAAAACAAGAGCAATAGAATTCCCTAAGGATATCCTCTCTCAACTCCGAAGACTGGGGAACCACAATCCTTCCCCTATACCGATGACTACCATCCGAGTGAATGGTCCAGCCCTCATCACCTGTCCCTGACCGTACTCAGTCCTTGATGGACAATATCTCTGGATCCTGTCCCTAGGACTCAATCACTCTACTCAATAGGGAAGGTGTAGCCACTAAACTCCTCAAAGTACCCTGAGCCTGCCCTATGTAACATAGCCCGAACTGTCCCACAGTCTCGAGTATCTGTCACTCCCGGGAAGTTACACTAGCCAAGACTCCCCGTGACTTCCGCCTGAGTCCATCAGCCACCACATTTGCCTTACCGAGATGGTAATGCAAAGTGAAGTCGTAGTCCTCCAAAAACTCCTTCCACCTCTATTGCCTCATATTGAGGTCCCGCTATGTAAAGATGAAATTCAGACTTTTGTGGTTCAAAAATACTTCAAATTTCTCACCGTATAAATAGTGGTGCCAAGTCTTCAAGGCAAAGACAAAGGCTGCCAACTCCATGTCGTGCGTGGGATAATTCTGCTCGTAATTTTTTAACTGCCCAGAACCATAAGCTACCACCCTTCCGGACTGCATCAAAACACATTCAAGCCTGTCCTTGGAGGCATCACAGTATATTGTAGACTTTTGTCCCCTTTCCGGCACTATCAAAATAGGAGCTGATGTAGGCCTCCTTTTCAACTCCTGGAATGCCTTCTCACAAGCATCATTCCACTCAAACTTAACCTCTTTTTGGGTCAACTTGGTCAAATGAACCTCCTATAGTACCCTGCCAATCCCAAGAAACTGCATATCTCGAAGACTGACTTCGGCCTCTTCCAATTCATAACTGCTTCAACCTTCTCCGGGTCTACGGATACACCCAAAACCGACACTACATGCCCCAAAAATTTCATTTCAGTAAGCCAAAATTCAAACTTGCTAAACTTGACATACAACTGATGATCTCTCAACATCTGGAGAACAATCCTCAAGTGACCCTCATGCTCTTCCTCAGACTTGGAGTAAATCAAGATGTCTTCAACAAAGACTACAACAAACTGATCTAGGTAGGGTTGAAACACCCTATACATAAGATCCATAAATGCCGCTTGAGCATTCGTTAATCCGAAAGGAATGACTATAAACTTGAAATGCCCATACTGCGTCTGAAACACCATCTTAGGGATATCAGCCTCCCTAACCCTCAATTGATGGTAACTGGTGCGGAGATCTATCCTGGAGTAGACTCGCGCTCCTCTCAACTGATCAAACAAGTCCTCAATCCTTGGCAAGGGATATCTGTTCTTGATAGTAACCCTATTCAACTACCGGTAGTCTATGCATAGTCGAAGGGTGTTGTCCTTCTTCTTGAAAAACAACACCGAAGCGCCCCAAGGTCAAATGCTCGGTCTAATGAAGCCCTTGTCCAATAATTCTTAAAACTAGACCTTTAGTTCCTACAACTCGGCTGGTGCCATGCTATGTGGAGTCATAGAAATAGGCGACGTACGGGGATGCAACTCAATGTTGAAGTCTACATCCCTATGTGGAGATAATCCCGGTAGTTCATCCTAAAAAATATCCTCGTACTCACATACAACCCGTGGTAGACCCAACTCCTGTCTCACCTCATCCTTTAGGGTAAGGCTTGTAAGCCAACCCATTAACTGTTCGTGCCATCTTGAGTCATACACGGCTTGGGGTAAAGTATCATGCTTTTTCCCCTAAAACTTAAAATAGATACCCTCCGGAGTATAAGCAGTGACCCTTTTTCGATCACAATCAATGATGACTCGGTGTGCCGCTAACCAATCCATCCCAAGGATAACATCGAATTCTAACATGTCCATGACCCTAAGGTCTACGGTGAGTAGAATCCTTGAGATCTCTAACTCGTAACCCCGACATATCTGATCAATTCTCACCCTAGCTCCTAGGGGAGAACTCACGTACTATGGCTCTTCCAAGGTTTCAACCTCTAAGCCCAAATCCCTCACAGAAGTTAAATAATAATAGAGCACTAACTTAGTATCCCAAAGTAGGGATGAAAGTTGAACATTTGAGATTTCTCCTATTGTCTTGCTAGTCATGTGCCACCACTAGTAGACATTAACACGCAAAACCATTCCGTTCATTCTTTTTTTTTTTTTCTGAACCCCAAGATTATGTTTTCTTACCCTAGTGTTTCTTTTTCATATACATTTCACCATGCATATACTTCACATAACATATAACACATAACATGTAGCATATTAAAGCACATAACATGAAATGCACAATGAATGCAATGGTCTAGACCCATGCCCCATCAAGCCCTAGATAAATTGTATACCTAAGCTCTAATACCAAGCTATGACATCCCAAAATTTGGGAGTCCATTGATCACCCATCAACCCGCGGAATACCCATGGATATCGTGTAACTCGATATCACACCATTATGCCCCAAAAATGGGGGTCCTTAATTTAACAAAATTTGGGCAAAGTCTCCTTTATACGGGGAGCTCTACCCAAAACTCAACCTGTACAACATACATTAACACGACCCATCCGAGGTCCGATATAACACAATGACCGCACCAGGTCCATTCATAAGTAAAAATTGACCCCAAAATAGGCCACCAGAACAGCCCTTAAACAGGCAACATAGAAGCCCCAAAATAGGTCACAAAACAACCCCTAAACAGCCCCATAACAGTCCCAAAAATAGTCGACAATTCCAGCCCAAAATAGTCACAAAATAGCCCCATAACAGTGCACAAAACAGTCGTATAACAGTGCACAAAATAGTCGCATAACAGTGCACAAAATAGCCCCATAACAGTGCACAAAATATTCCAATACATAGTCCATAAAATCAGTCCAAAATGGTCCATAACAGCCCAAAATAGTCCGTAACAGTCCCTTTTTTTTTATCTACACCAAAGGGTAGAAATTTAACCAAAGTAGGAAGAACCCTACCTCTTCTAGCATAAGATGAAGACTAGAACTTCTAGAACACCCTTCAATTCTTGGTGTGGTTGTGTAGCCCTCATCGACGTGATCAACTTTAGTTCTTGGCTCGAGTTGATTCGTGCGACGGAACTCCGAGAATCGAATGGAGAAGCTTGGAGATCTTGATTTTTCTTCTCTTTTCTCTCTTCTCTCTCCTCACACGTTTGGTGTGCTGAAAAACTGAAATATCTCCCCTAAAATATCTGATTTAGGTCTATATTTATAGTTTGGAATGTGCGGTGCACGTCGCACCAAACGTTTTTCTATTTTCGGGTCCATTTTTCGTCCCGAAACAATTCATTACATCCCGGTTTAAGTTCAAATTAATTTTATTTGAAATTTAATCCAATTATAAGGAATTTTTATAAAATTTATTATGGGGACGTTCGTGAGGTCATTCGCCACCTAGCCGCCTCGAACTATGTGCAAAAATCTAACTATCTTAGAATTTGATAAAATTTGGCAGGGTAACTAGATTTCGCGATACGAATCCAATGGCGAAGTTCGTTGTATCATGCGAGCTATAGAAAAATGATTATTTTAAATACTCATTATAGTGAAATTATCATTTTGCCCTTTTTCAAAAAAATTTCAAATTTTTCCCGGATTTTACACCTTCAATTATGAAACGTCCAAGGAGGCATGAGAAATTCCTGAGGTCTCTCACACTAGTACACCCTTAGTGAAGATTTCCTAGCTCCAAAGGTACACCACTCAATTTGAGACCTTAAGGATGTTAGACGATGAGACCTTTAGTGATTTCTATGCTAAATGTTCTGACATTTTCAACTCATCCTTTGTGCTTTCATTCAAATATGAGGACTTTGTAAGCCCCTATGTATTTATTGTAAGAGATAATGACGATGATGCAATACATGGTGAAGTTCACCGAGCTAGCCCATTTTGCCGATAATTACGTGGCCACAGACTTAGCTAAGGTAAGGAGATTTGAGGATGACTTGAAGCTGTCCATCCAGATAAAGATTATGGTCTACCACCTACAAGACCTAAACTCGACGATCGAGATGGCTATTTCCATTGATATGTAAGTGGAAGATGCTAAGAACATCCAGGAGCCCAGTACTAAGGATAAAAAGAAGTAGGGTTAATCCTTTAGCACTAGTTCAGGGAAGAAGTGAAGGACATCTACCCCATAAGGATCTTAGGGGCAAGCACGAGGATACATAGGCTAAGGCCAAAATCAATTTTCATAGGGAGGGAAAAACTTCAAAGGGATGTACCATGGAGGCCAAAAGACATGTTATTTGTGTCATCAGCCAAGCTGCTTGAAACGGGATTGTCCTCAGAGATAGGGATCTCAGAGTTACGGGATATCTCAATCCTAATTATTAGTGGAACCTTTACAGACATTTTTTATTCCTTCCTATGCCACCATGGGCCAGGGAAGTCAGTTCCAATTCTAGGGTGTCACATAAGCTCCTAATACTTAATGTGTGGAAACTTCACAGAACAGACCAGATGAGCTAAGGCTTGGGTCGAGACCAAGGACAGGGCTTCTAGACAGGGACTTTAGGGACCTAGGGGTGAGTCTTTGCCATCAAACCATAGGCTAAGCTAGTGGATCAGTCAATGAGGGTACATTCTTACTCTCTCATTTATGGGCAAGGGTGTTATTTTATTCGAGTGCATTTCATTCATTCATTGTTGCATCTTGTGTGAAAGATTTGGGCTTAAAGGTTGAGACATTAGTGGAGCCATTGCAGGTGATTCTCCCATAGGAGGTAAGGTTTGCATCGATAAGATATGTTAGGGATGCGAGTTAGAGATCTCGGGGATTCAACTCACAGTGGACCTTAAGGTCATAAACATGTCAGAGTTTGATGTCATCCTTAAGATGGATTGGTTGGGGGCACACCGAGTCGTCATTGATTGTGATCGGAAGAGGTTCACTACTTTTATACCAGAGGGTGTTTGTTTTAAGTTTCAAGGAAAAAAGCACAACACTCTACCCCAAGCTGCATATAACTCCCGTTGGCATGGCCAGTTGATGGTTTGGCTTGAGAGCCTTGCACTTGAGGATGAGGTGAGATAGGAGTTGGGTTTACCTCGAGTAGTTTGTAAGTATGCAGATGTTTTCCCAAAAGAGTTACTAGGATTGCCTCCACATCGAGATGTAGACTTCACCATTGAGTTACAACTCGAAGCATTCCCTATTTCTATGACACCACATAGGATAATACCTGCGAAGTTGCAAGAACTCAAGGTCCAGTTGCAAAAATTATTAGATAAGGGTTTTATTAGGCAGACTACTTCACCTTGGGGTGCTTCGGTGCTACTTGCCAAGAAGAAGGATAGGAACCTTAGGCTTTGTGTTGACTATCGATAGTTGAATCGGGTCACTATCAAGAATAAGTACTCACTATCGAGGATCAATGATCTTTTTGATCAATTAAGAGGGGCACGTGTCTACTCCAAAATAGATCCACATAAGAGATACCATCAGTTGAGGATTAGGGAGGCCAATATCCTAAGACGACATTTAGGATACGATACAGGCATTTTGAGTTTACTGTTATGCCTTTCGATTTCGATTTGACGAATGCCCCAACAACATTCGTGTGAGCATAGGGTGTTCTAACCCTATCTTGACCAGTTTGTCGTAGTCTTTGTTGATGACATTTTGATCTACTCCAAGTCTGAGGAGGAGCATGAGGGTCACTTGATGATCATTCTCCAAACCTTGAGAGACCAGTAGTTGTACGCCAAGTTTAGTAAGTATGAGTTTTGGTTGATGGAGGTGAATTTTTTTGGGCCACGTGGTATCCACTACGAGTGTATCAGTTGACCCAAAAAAAGTTAAGGCAGTAATGGATTGAGAGAGGCCGACGTCAGTCTTTGAGATTTGTAGTTTCTTGGAATTGATGAGTTACTATCAGAGATTCATCAAGGACTTCTCCCAATTAGAGGCCCCTATGACAAGACTAACCATAAAAGAAGTCTG
Source organism: Ilex paraguariensis (assembly GCA_963454935.2). Lineage (NCBI taxonomy): Eukaryota > Viridiplantae > Streptophyta > Magnoliopsida > Aquifoliales > Aquifoliaceae > Ilex > Ilex paraguariensis. Next base: position 749,072 of record CAUOFW020002558.1, read on the forward strand.
GTTTTAGTGGGATGACTCATGTGAGAGGGCATTCTAGGAGTTGAAGAGGAGGCTTACTTCAGCCCCTATTCTTACAGTGCAAGAGAGGGGACAGAGTTATATAATATATTGTGATGCCTTAAAGAATGGACTTGGATGTGTTTTGATGTAGTCTGGGAGGGTAATAGCTTGTGGTAGTTTATATTTCATGACAGTTGAAGAGCCACGAGCATAACTACCTAACACATAACATGGAGTTGGTGACTATTATTTTTGCCAGGAAGGCATGTTGCCACTATCTGTATCAAGAGCAGTTTGAGATGTTTTTGGACCATAAGAGTCTGAAGGACATCTTCATGTAGCAGGACCTCAATATGAGGCAACACAAATGGATGGAGTACTTGGAGGATTATGAATTCACTTTGCATTATCATCTAGTTAAGGCAAATGTGGTGGCTAATGCACTCAGTCGGAAGCCACAGGGAGTCTTGGCTAGTATAGCTTCCCGAGAGTGACAGATGATCAAGACTGTGGGACAACTCGAACTACACTATAGGGATCAAGCTCAGGGCATTTTGGGAAGTATAGTGGCTATGACTTCCTTGTTAAGTAGGGTGATCGAGTCCAAAGGGTTGGACACAAAGATATTGTCCATCAGGGACTAAGTACAGTCGAGTACAAATGACAAGGGCTGGGCCATTCATGATAATGATAATCTTTGATTCAGGGAAAGAGTTGTGGTTCCCTAGTCTACATATCTGAGAGAGAAGATTCTCAAGGAGTTCCATAGCTTCAATTTTCCTGGTTATTCTGGTGGCACAAAGATGTATTGTGATCTTCACCGTCAGTATTATTAGAGCAGGATTAAAAGACACGTTGGAGACTTTGTTAATAAGTGTCTCACGTGTTAGCAAGTCAAGGCTGAGCACAAGAGACCAGCAAGGTTTCTCCAGCCTTTGGAGGTGGCTGAGTGGAAGTGAAAACTCGTCACTATGAATTTTGTGACCCACTTACCACAAACGTCGTGTGGGCATGACACGGTATGAGTGGTAGTGGACTGGCTTACAAAGTCACAAATATTTGGCTATGCAGATGACATTCACATTGGAGAAATTTTGCAGGTTGTATATACTAGAGATAGTCCGATTACATGGGGCACCCATATCTATAGTATCGAATCAGGATCCCAGGTTCACAACTCACTTCTGGGAGAGCTTTCAGCGAGCTATGGGGACATAACTGATGATGAGTACAACTTTTCATTCCCAAATAGACTGTTAGTCGAAGAGGACCATCCATATTTTAGAGGACATGCTTTGGGCATGTGTCATTAACTGCAAGGGTAGCTAAGAGGAGCATTTACCCTCAGTGGAATTTTTCAATAACAATAGTTATCAGGTGAGTATACAGATAGCACCCTATGAGACACTTTATGGAAGACAATGTCATTCTCTGGTATGTTGGACAAAGGTTGGAAAGGGACCTTCCACTAGTCTGGACTTGATTAGAGACACCTTAGAGAAGGTGGACCTCATATGGAAGTGGCTTCTTACAACAAAGAACTGACAGAAGAGCTATGCTGACAGGCGGTGGAGATCTCTAGAGTTCAAGGTTGAAGATCACGTCTTCTTAAAGGTTATGCCGGAGATGGGAGTGGTCAGGTTCAGGAAGTAGGAAAAGTTGTCGTCGGGATATATCGAGCAAATCGAGATACTCAAAAGGGTTAATACAGTTGCTTACCGGTTGGTGTTACTGCCAAATCTATTAGGTGTTCATGCGGTGTTTCATGTTTCCATACTCCAGAAGTACACTCCAGATCCTATACATGTGGCGAATTCGGTTGAGCTGGTTGTTGATGCAGATGAGACCTTCGAGGAGGGATCGGTGCATATCATGGATATAAGAGATCAAGTTTTGTGTGACAAGATTGTGAGGCTAGTAGAGGTGTTGTGGCAGTACCATCATATGGAGCCGACGACATGGGAGCGGGAGGACACAATTCGTGCTACTTATCTATTCCTATTCGAGGATGGAGGTACACTTCTTGTAGTCATGGAGCAGTGCATGACTTGTAGCATATGCAATTTGTTATAGGTGCATGTGTGTGTAATTTCGGGGACAAAATTCCTTTAACGGAGGAAAAAAGTAAAACTCGGGAAAATTAAAACTTATTTAAATATGGCAAAAAGGTAATTAGTCAACGGCGCAGGTTAAAAACTCAAATGTTTCTATAACTCAGATGACAAAATGGACCTCACTTTTTGATTCGTATCACAAAATTTAACTTCCTAGTTAATTTTTGTTGAATTTCGAGATAGTAGGACTTTTTGCATTTTACAAGGCTGTCGCATAGGGCAAGATTTAATTGATTCGGAATAAAATTAGACCAATTAAAGAGGGACATGTGGTGCAACGAGGGTCAAGCATTCAAAAGTTTGAAAAATTTCAAAGGGTCAAGCATTCGAAAAATTTTGATTTTTACCCATTGTTAACCTGAAATTCCAGAAAAAGAGAGAGAGAGAGAGAGAGAGAGAGAGAAAGAAGAGAGAAATCTCAAAGTTCTCCCACCTATTTTCCTTGATTTGTCAGGATCAAACTGTTAGATCGCTTTGGGCCAAGAGTTAAAATTGTTCTACACATCGAGAGCTATGCACCCATACCAAAGATCATGATTTTCTCCAAAATCTCAAAGTCGGAAATTTCAGGATAAAGTTTGGAAGGCTTGATCTGGGGTCTTTGGGGCTTCTACTATGTGGACATACGCTACGAAAGGGAGTTAGCTTATGATGAATTGGAAATGACAAATGTACATTACATTGCATGTGAACGGGTTGCGCCACATTCATGGGTATTGGCATCAGTGTGAATGTGCGGGTGCATGGGTTGGTCAATCACCACATGGTGAGTTGATGGTTAGATGCGGGAAGTTTGGATCAAGGTCCAATTGAGTCGCACGGAACATTGAATAGAAAAAATTGTGTCGGGTATAACAAGAAGAGATAGATTCTCCCTCGGGTGCAAGACTCGGTTACCTGGTTCACTCACTTGAGCGGCGGTGAAATTCTAAAAAAGTGTGCCGTGTACTTGGAATTAGAGGTGTGATGCCCTCAAATATCGTGCCAGTGTAGTAGATCATTGGTGTGATGTCCATAAATTTACCAACCCATGAAAGACACAAAGATTTTATAAAATAGTCATTGGATGTCTAACATCGATGACAGGGGATTGGAATGCTCAGATGCATATGCATGGCTTAGCGTGTGTTATGGGAGCCGGTGAGGCTCAGGTTGCATTGCATGCATAAGTTCCTATCTCAAGGTATGACATGGAATTGTAGCATTCATTTATAAAAATTATGTATGTTAATGGATAGTTGATATGATGACATGCATGTGACATTTCATATGCATCTGGGTTGGGGAGTACCTCATTAGGAGATATCCTATTGAGCGCAACTATACTTTTATGGGGATAAATTTCATGTGTTGGACAGGCTCTAGCGGACGACCCTCACTTAGTCCCATGTTGGTGATAGAGTCGGGTTGCGGCTTTTGAATTACATTTTTTTTGTCTCTTGTATAATTCTATTTTGACCTTCTATAAATTATGCATAAAACTTGTACTTTGACAAAGGTATGTAATGGGACTCTCTTTGTGACGCCCCTAAAACTTGGGGTCCTTTGTTAACCGTTGATCAACCATCAACCCACGGAAGTATCCGTGAATATTGTGTAACCCAACACCATGACAATAACATCCCCTTTACCGGGAATCATAACACAGTGTTTGGATAGAGTCTCTCTTATAACGGGCACTCCCTAACGCATAACATGTATATATTTCAATGACATGACCCATCTAAGATCCAATGTAAATCAATTTATCCTTAATTATTGTCTATTTATATCATTTGAATAAAAGGACTCAAGACCTGTAGCAAAAGCATTTTAAGTTTTTGAAATTTGAAGAAAACCTACCGGTTGAAAAAGTCAAATTCCTATCGATACAAGTGTTCGCTGGACTTTAAATTTTCAAAAACTGTAGGGAACCTACTGTAGAAAAATTCTATGTTCTACCGGTAGAAAAACCTTATGGAATTCTTCTACCGGTAGGAACATCAGCATTTTACTGGTAGGAAAACTCACTAGAAATGTTCTACCAGTAGAAGAACTCAATGTTCTACCGATAGATCTTCCTAGTTTTCCCTCGATTCCATTTTATTTCAATTCCATTTCATTCCAACCTTTTACAACATTAACCCAAACTCATATAACATAAAATTTTATATCAAACATAGTTCATATGAGTTCGATTACAATCTCTTGCATACGATTACATGTCCAAAACTAAATTACATCTTATTTTTAGAAAACATAGTTTAAAAACCACATCTCAGCTTTTATTCATCAATGAGGGTCCAAGTGAGAGTCATCCACTGACGCATGTCCCTTAAAGGATGAGTCACGCTCAATAAAGTATCTCCTAAAGAGACTACTCCCCAACCTAGATGCATATAAAATGTTCACATGCAATTCAACAAGCAACAAATAATCCATTCAAGAATATACAATTCATAATGGATCCTTTATGCCATGTCATGTTATGATATGAGACACACATGCACTTTAACCCGAGCGTTCACCGGCTCTCTCAACACGTGCAATGTCATGTGTATGAATCCAGGCATTCCAAGTCTTCTTCATTGATGTTACACATCCAATAACCATTTATAAATCTCATGTCTTTCTTGGGATGGTATTTATAGACTCACACTAATGGAGTACGTATCCAAATCATCGGGTCTTGCACCCGAGGGACAATCTAGCCCTTCTTTCTAACCCCGACCCTATTTTCAATGCAATCTGTGTGACTCAGTCGAACTTTGGTCCAACTATCCCAAGCCCACGCATCATCCACCAATAATGGTATTTGATCAAACTATGCACACATATCCACACTCATATCAAACACCACCCACGAATGTGATGTTACCCGTGCATATGCAATGTAAATGTACAATTGCAATTTGAACATCAAGTTCAATATGTCATGAGTACAATATGAACAACTAAAATATCCATCAACCTTTTTCTATCATAAGCATATAACCACCATCAACAATCTCAATGTTAATATATCATATGCATATACCAACATCAACTCTCAAGCATGTTATAATACAATCGATGCAAATAACACACTTAATTCACATAGACATTTCATTAAACACCTTCAAGGCCTAAATATAAACACATAGTATGCCCAATTAATACATTTCTCAAGAAATCACAAATAAGTAATTTTTACACACTCAATCCATGCTAGAATTGATTGTAACTATTCTTAATACTCATTTTTCACATTTCAAATACCAAAGGTATGTGCTATACATGAGATTACGTCTCTAACACCCTACCCATTTCATATATTAACCCTAGATTAGAAATAAACCTAATTAGGAAAGGAACCCTACCTTTCGAAGCGTAAAACAAGTTGTAGAAGCCTTCAAGAACCCAAATCAAGTCTTAGCCCTTGATTTTCCTAACTCGCGTATTTTGAACTTCGTCAAAATTCATGTTTTTTGGTACGTAGGTGTAGTATTCATCGCGTAGGTGAACTTTAGATCTTAGCCCAAGTCAATTCGATTAACGAAAAGTCGTAGATCGTAGAGAGAAGTTGAAGATCTTGATTTTCTCCTTTTTCTTTCCCTCCTATCTATTTGTGGAAAACCTATCCGAACAAATGGGGAGAAAATTTGATTTTCTCCACTATTTATACTCCTGGGACACTTGGCCCACATTACGCCACACGTCCTCCTTTCTCCTGTCCGATTTCGTCCTGAATTAATTAAATTTCATCCTATTTTAAGTTCAAAATATTTTTATTTGAACTAAATTTAAATTATTTTTCACTTTTCGCAATTTAATTTTTGGTATCGTTTATTTTGGTCACGTGACATCAGATCGCCTCGTAACACGCAAAAAATTGACTAGGTAACTAGATTTCACAAGAAGAATCCAATGGTAGGGTCCATTTTTCTATTCGAGTTCTAGAAAAATTTGAGTTTTTAACTCGTACCGTAGTGACAAATTACCATTTTACCATTTTCATAAAAAATGAAAATTTTCGAATTTTACACTCTAGGACATTATTATAGTGTAAAAAAAATGAATGTTGTATGTGTTTGTATGGTTAAAAGGTGAAAAGGTAGAAATTTAGCAAAATCTAGGCCCTAGGTACCGGTACCTCACATGTATCTAGCTTCTAGTGGGCTCAGGTACCGATACCTATGCTCACAAGTATTGGTACCTCAATGATAGTGAACTCAGGTATCGGTATCTATACTCACAGGTACTAGTATCCCACTGACAATAAACCCAGGGACTACTACCAAGTCTTACAGGTACCGGTACCTGGCTTCCAAAAGACCTAGGTAGCGGTAGTTCTTATCAAAGTTACCAGTACCTCTTTCCGAAAATTGAATTTTGAACTTTTTTCTTTGGATGATATAAATGATAAAATTTTAAGTCCTAGAATTGGAATTTGGACCTTGGATTGGTCATTTGATTAATATATACATAGGTTATGTATTGGGTAGTGCTCCCGTCCATAGGAGACTCTACTCAAATTTTATTTTGTTACGATCTCGATGAATGGGTTATACGTTATATATGGGTATTTTGTAAGTTGATAGGTGATCAACGGGTCGAGAAAAGATCCCGAATTTGGGAAAATCACATTACACCTTAAATTCTAAAGCACAATCAATCAAAGTATAGCAAATCAACATAAATCACAATGTAAATGGTTAAAGAACTCATGGGCACATAATGAAATCAATAAGGACTTAAATAGATAAAATTTGTCTCATTCAAAAAGCTAAGGATTTTTTTTCTGCCAAGTTGTCACGGGCCCAATTAGACTAATAATAGATGGAACTGATGCAGATGATGGCATTGTCTCTGTTGAAGTAGTGGCACCTAAAATAGGAAAAGGAGTAACTCCTAGGGGTGTCTTGCCTGGAATAAGAAACTTAAGTACTCTATGTGCTACATACTCAAAAGACATCTACTTTCCTTTTGATCCTGTACTGTGAATGCCTCACCTTAGAAATATCAGCCTCCATACCCCCAATCCTCTATTCTAGCCTTGTAACAAGTTGTTGAACTATTGCTCTAGATGTCGGAGGTGGATGGGCAGTAGTAGATGAAGTGGATGCAAGTTGCCTCGAGAACATATCTGCTCCAAGCTCCCTCACCTATTTGCTCTAGGCACCCTCGACATGGTAAAACTTTTCCTCTCCCCACAACTACTAATGGGCCCTTTCTCTGGTGATCATCTCCGATCTGTCTATACCTTTCACATGCCAACATTGATACACAACTATGTAACCATACATGTGAAAGGCATGTTCCCCTTTGGCTTTAAAGTAGTCGCATACTCTCTAATCACTCTCCATATTATATGTGCAATGTTGATCCTAGACCCAATCATAAATTCACGCAATAAAATTACCTTGGGTAAACCAGGCTTCCTCTTAGACCCCTTCGGATACACGTTATAGTGTAGAATTTTATTCATAAGTTTGTACTCTGCATCCAAACCACCCTAGCTAAATGAAACATTAAATTGATCAGTGTTCTCATTTATGATTTGGGCTTACTCAGCAAGACTCTTAGTAGCAAAGTCTGGATGTGGGTGATTGATAGTGGAAGAGTCAGGCCTCACATACCCCTGTAGGTAGCTATTCTATGGGGGGTAACCTCAATAACACGACCTCAAACCGCAGTCCTAAGTATCATCAACTCACTATCAACAAAGCTCAAACTACCATAAAATTCATGATAGAGTGAAAGAATGTACCCCTCCATCTTTTCAAAGAAAAACTTAAGTCCTCGCTCTGTAATTTGACTTTCTATCCTGATATTAACCAGGCTCCTCTGTTCAACAATCCTCCCACAAGAGACCCCTCTTATAGGAATAGTTGCCTCATATTCAATTTTATGTCGCTTCTGTGACCCTAGCTGCTCAGTCTCAGTCGCACAACCCTTTCCCTTCCTCTTTGCGACGAATAAGAAACCTCTATTCTTTGCCATATCCATTAATACTACTCCCAAAGTGGCAAGAGAGGTGAAAAAGAGTCATACCCAAAAGATCCAGTTGTGGGTAGTCAAAATCGATGGTTGCCGAGCCACCATTGTCATGTGTTCTCTAGAATCAATTGAAGAGAGTTAGGTGATTTGGGGAGGAATTAGAAGATGAGTTAGGGTGCTTGGGGGATTTAGGTAGAATGGGAGTTAGAGAATGGAGATTTTGGGTTGGAATGAAATAAAAGTACCGTCTAACTCCCTTTAAAAGTCGCAATTTTAAGTAGAATATAGATGAACCGGCAATATTTATAAGCGATTTACTGGTACCACGCTAGTTTTCTTTCTATTTTTAAAGAAAATAAAACAAGACTAACATACTAAGTCCTGGGGAAAATTTACAATGACCCAAAACCTAACATTAATGCCATAAATTATTGTAACGCCCCAAAAACCCCCTTGGGTAACATTACATTCTAAAAACCATTCACCCCATGAGAGCATTACGTAAATTCATCACGACGAAAGTTCATTCATCACGACGAAAGTTCATTCATCAACCATTCATATTTTAACAAAATTTGGGCAGAGTCTCCTTTGTACGGGGAGCTTTACCCAAAACACAACCTGTACAATTATATTACAATTGACCACACCGGGTCCACATATGCATAACTATTGACCACACCGGGTCTATTTTCCATCATAAAATAAACTTTCATTCATCATATGTCATATCCACACTATCATCCCAAAAGAATAGGTCCAATCTTGGCCTTTACATCTCCACAATGTAATAATATAACGCAGCGAAAATAACAAAAAAAAAAGAACTAGACTTCAAAAGGATATTCTAAGTATAATCTAGTCTAGAACAAAATAAAAGTGTCGCTCTAAGCGTCCACCTCGGGATCCACATTCCCTTCAAGCGGAGTCTCCCAATGGGCGGGCTCCTTGGCTCCTAACTCCTCCTCAAGTGTGAAATCTGAAAATGTTATTTGTAGGGGGTGAGCACGAAGCTCTGTAGCAAAATCCTCTCAACTCATACAAGGTTTATAAAAATATATAAAAGGGTCGGTCTCATTTTTCAACATAGCATAGATACATAATTTGAAATGAAACGGGTGCATTTTTCAACGAATCTCAAGTTTAAGTAACAATAGTAATAGAAAGAAGCAATTTCAACCAAGTGCTAATAAACATCCATTGCCAAAATATAAATCATTTCCCACACATGATATCATATTGTCCTCTCTAACGGGAGCATCCTTACAAGGAACCTCTCACCCTCAAGATTTGGTTTCTCAAGCATCCTTACAAGGAACCTCTTGAGAAAATCACATACTGTCCTCTTTTGGTGTGAGCATCCTTACAAGGAACCTCTCACCCTCAAGATTTGGTTTCTCAAGCATCCTTACAAGGAACCTCTTGAGATGGAATGAGCATCCTTACAAGGAACCTCTCATCCATGTTCATTCCAACAACCATACAAGATCACATCATCCCAACAATCGTCACACATAACCAATGATTCCATAAATCTCCAATTTACAAGCAAATTTCCAAAGATCCACAAATCCATTATGAGGCAATTTCAATAAACAATTAGGAAAATACAAGAGATCACCACAACATCATTTATTACTCAACACAAACCAGTAAAGTTTTCAAAGCCAAGATTGAGTGACTTTAGAGAGAAAATCCACATTTCTCAAAAGTTAGGGTTGAGAGCAAAAATAAGAGAAAGTAGTTACCCAACCATAACATTGTCTAGAACATGATAATATTTGCATAGACATCAAGAATCAAAGGTTTCCTAACATACATCTAAGATTTAGATCAAAAAAAAAAAAACCTATATGTATACATAGCCCTAGTCTCAATGTAAGAGAAAGAGAAGAAATCCCCTACCTTGAATCAAAGTTTCAAACCAAAAACACAAGCTCTAATGACCTCCTTTCTCCCTTTCCTCCTTTCCTCTATCTTCCCCAAGGGTGCTAAGGGGTTTGGGGGTGAGAGATGTGAGAAAAAATAAAAGAAATTGGCTGAATTCTGTGTTTTAAACACAGCAGTCCGCGACAAATCACTGTTCATGGCTGAATTTTGAGTTTTTTTCCAAAATTACAGTTTTGCCACTAGAAATCTCCAATTTGATCCATACGACTACCCTAAGGTTTTTCGAAATTCCGGATTCATTTTTAATGTTATTTTAACCTAAAAACATTGCTTTTTATGATTTATTTCAAAGCTAAAATAAATTCACACTTGGAACATTAAAATTTCTATTTTATTCCTTCGAACTACAATAAGTGATATCCTTACGATTTTAATATATATATGGTTTATTCTTAAGTCATTACATATAGAAGATTCACTAAACAAGTACATTAATATATTAATGTAAACATATGGGGTTTTACACCTTCAAGGTCTAATAAGAAAGCACAACCCTTTACTATCCAAGGAGCACCATAGTGCAGATTTTTGGTCAACTTCATAGAATAAACTGATTTGACTCAGGTATTTCTGAATTTTTTCTTTAAAGTAGTAGTTCTATGAATTAGGAAAAAAAATTCAAGAAATCTTTTTGCAAGTCAGCCCATGTAGCTATAGTTTAGGGCTTCAAAGAGTTTAGCCAGGCTTTTGCTTTATATTTTAAAGAAAATGGAAACAACTTCATTTGCACAACCTTTTCCCATACATTATGTTCAAGGAATATACTAACTACTTCCTCAAACTTCTTGATATGAAGATAGGGTTTCTCCCTATGCACACCATGGAATTGAGATAGTAGTTGGAGCATTCCAGGTTTTACAATAAAATTTTGTGCCTACACTAGAAGATGGATACAGGATGGCGTAGAGGTTCACGTGGATTAGAGGTATTCCCTCATTGTTAGCACAGGAGGAATAGGTGGGGGATTATTTCCACCATTTCCTGGATGAATGGGAGGAACTAGTGGAAAGTTTATTCCCTATTTCTGTCATTCCGTGGATCCTCATTATTTACTCCCTCCATACTCAAATTCTATATGGGGTCAAGTCTAGAAATTCTATTATGTATAGTTTCTTGCGCCCATAAGCAATTCTAAAAAAATACTAACAAAAACAAGAATAGAATTTCTAAAGTAAAATACAGCGGAAAAACGTACCTGAGCTTGTGATGAAAATTATAAGACTTGCCTTGCCGTTTCCCCAAATCACCTTCTGAGTTATCCTCGCCTTCCCCAGCAACGGCGCCAAAAATGGCTGTCCTCTAAAGTGTATAAGATATAAATTTGTTCCCAAGCACAAGAGTGTATATTGTTTAGTAATTTAGTTGATTACCAAGGTCGTCTCCTTAGAAAAAATAGATGCAACTCAAGGATGAAGAGTAAAAATAAAAATAAAACTCTTGAATTTTGAAAGTGTTTGTAAAAATTAATCAACTAAGAAACAATATTTAAAAGGAATCGGGCAATCTTCAGAGTTCATCTCACCGAAACTAGGAATTTTGACCTAATTTAAAACTCATTCAAGATTGAAATCAAATGCCCTTGAATGGAAAATATTAAACTTAAAACCAAGAAAATAATTAATGTTTATTTAAATTGATTGAATTAATTAGTGAAATAATTACAATCATACTAATTGCAGTGATTCCAAGAATTATCCGTGTCAAACCTAATTGCATGTGGATAAGAAAAGATCAAAATCAATTGTTCAATCAATAAAATAACTTAAACTTCATAAACCCTAATTTGGTCAAATTCCACATTTACAAATGATAGTCCCTCATCTGGTCATACCGAAAGCCAACTACTTACTTATTACAAAAGTATAACGAAAAGTAATTATTGGAGAGATAATCATAAAAAAAAAAGGGAAATGGAAGTTGAATTGAAATTAAAACTGTAAACGATTACAAGAAATAGAATCAATGAACTCCTTGCGTAAATTAAAAGACTAGAAAGAAACAATTCTTTGGAAATATAAGGAACAAGAAATGAAGAACATGTAGAATGCTAAAGAAGAAAACCCTAGTTTCTAAGGAGAATAAAAATAGCAAATGATCGATCCCTCTTCCTTTGCTTAGTCTTGGTATTTATAGGAAACATTGGTTGACTCTTCTCTTTTATTTTTCCACCAATAGGATGCTTTAAAATCCCTAGTTGATTTTCTTTCCAAAAAGAGTTCTTGCCAAATTAAAACACTAATGAACCAGTAGGAAAAAAGTCCCAACCTACCAGTAGCAAAGTTAATGTTTCACATGAACAAGTAGCTCTTGACAGCTACATGTAATATTGCTCTCAATTTTATTTTATTTTTTTGAAACTTTTGGTAGCAAAGTTTATGTTTTGCTTCAACCGGTAGGAATCCAAAGTACCATTAGAACCTCTCTCTGCTACCTGATGAACCTGTAAAATTCAAGAAAATTTGAATTTTTATGAAAAAAAAAAAGGCAAAACGGTAATTAGTCGCTGCATTACAGGTTAAAAACCTGAATTTTTCTAAAACTTAGATGACTAAACGGATCTCACCGTTGGATTCGTCTCACGAAATCTAGTTACCCAATCAATTTTTGTTAAATTCTGACACGGCCAGATTTTTTCCATTTTATAAGGCGATCGGGTGTCGTGTGGCCAAAATAAACATGATTGGGAATTAATTGTAAAATGTGAAAAATAATTTAAATTTAGTTCAAATAAAATATGTTGAACTTAAAATGGACGAGATTTAATTGATTATGGATGAAATCGGATCAGTAAAAGACAGGACGTGTGGCGTGTTGTGAGCCAATTATATGGGGAGTATAAAAAGAGGAAAAAACCAGATTTTTCCCCATTTCTTAGCCTTGCATTTCTGGAAAAGAGAGGGAAGGGAAGAAAAGGAAAAAGAAGGATTCTTCAACCTTCTCTCTAAGATCTACAGTTCTCTGTTCGTCTAATCTCTTTGGGCCAAGAACAAAGATTGTTCTACGCGACGTGAGCTAAAAACAAATACCAAAAATTGGGAATTTTGATGAAGTATCACAGACATAATTTTTTTAAATCAAGGCTTGAAGCTTGATTTGGGTTCTTGGGAGCTTTCCACCACTTCTATTACGCTTCAAGAGATAGGATTCTTCTCCTAGCTAGGATTATTTTTAACTTAGGATTTCATATGAAATGGGTAGCACGACTTGGGATAAAATCTTTTTGCATGTATAAAACCAAATTTTTTGCATGAATTGGGTTTTGCGTGAAATTGCTTGTTTTGGTAATTTCATGATAAATGTGTTGATTGGGCTTGTTATGTGTTTACATTTATGCTTTGAAGGTATTTGATAAAATGCCTATGTTGATTTAGCATGTTGGGTTCATTAAAAATGTTGTAACATACTTGGAGAAAATTGTCGAATGTAATTTTATACTCAATATATAATTGACATTGTGAAAATGGTGTATGTCATGCTACACTCATGATATGGTGAACATGACATTAGAATTGTTCATATTCTGCTCATAACATATTGAACATGATGTTGTAATCGTAATTGAAAACTTAGTTGCATAATGATATGAAATGAAATGATTCATTACATTTGCTTATGCACGAGAAGCATCGTGATGAGTGGGTTTTATACCTACGAATTGAGTACTTTCGGTTTAATAAAATTATAATTTTTTAATTATTTTATGTTTATTTTTATTTGTTTTGTGTGTTTTGATATTATTTTGTAGGGATGATCATTTGGAAGGAATTATGATCAATTGGGAGGAAACAAGGTCAAAATTGGAGCCTAAGTGTTAGATTTTTTAAAGAGGAAGCTAAAGGGCATTGTAATGGAGTAATTATAGCGTAAATAATGGATTTTAGAGCCTTGCAACTAAGTGTGGATAAGTGATGAAGATATAGACACACTCCATGAGGATTTGGAGGCTTAAAAGTGAAAGCAATCAAGGAGGTATTGGTGTTTGGTAACATAGGCATCAACACCCACACTATTTTGTACCAATACCTTGGTTTTCCACATTGTTAAACATGACTCACTTCGAATTTGACAAAGTGTAAAACATAAAAGTTGTAGATCTGGATGTCTTCTATCTTGTTGCAAAATTTTAGCCCAATCGGACAGGTGTATCAAAAGTTATGATGATTCTATGAAAACTGTTCCGGAGTAGGCCTGTAGAGGGGGGCGTGCCTAGGTGTCATTTCTACCACCTAGGCACCAACATTTTATCCATACAGCGCTTTTCCAGTGCCTTTCAAGTGCCTAGGCACTTGTGTTAGTCCGTGACACAAATTTTACCTTGTTTTTGACCCGAAGTTGGACTCTAAAGCTACATATATGCTAGGGTTTGTGTGGGGATGATATATTCTGACTTTTGGGGGCTGAAAACAATGGAGAAAATCCAAGGAATTGGAAGAAAATTGAAGACAAGAATCGAAGGAATCGACACGAAGAAGATTGGTCTTGAAAGCTAGAGAAGGATTAAAGATTGCACCCAAGTTTTCATTCTTTTCTCTTACCTTTACTTCTTGATTTTCTAAGATGTTGTTTAATTTTAGAATGATGTCTTTCAATTACGTTATGCGCTAAATTTTTATTAAGATTCCAACAGAACCTATGTCTAGTTAAATTAATCTACTCTCGATTCTAGTTCTATTGATCATACATGAATTGTTTGTCATATTTTGTAATTAATATATGATTGTATGGCCAACAATTAGTTTGACAACCTAGATAAAATTGGGAGATGAATGCTTTAGATCGGAATATGATGACATGCGTCTAGTTAATTCTTCTTAGGATTGAATTGCTAGGTTTGTGTATAGAACAGGAATATACCTATATGTCGTGTGTAACTTTTATGAGAGTTTGAACTTAATGAATCTATTCCAACTTATTTGCATAGGAATATAGTAATTTAATTGTGATAGATAATTTTATTTAACTATCGGAAGAGGTTTGATAAATAACTTTGAGTTCTCAGTTAACAACTTATTTTGATCAATTGACTGGAAAGAGAGTAGAAAGATTTATACGAAGCATTAGAGGAAGTTGTAATCTTAAATTCTTTCATCTGGTAAATTCAACCCTTGATTGTTAAGTTTAGATTTAGTTTCAATTTAGTCATTTCATAGTTCAACTCTAATTGTTTAAATAAAATTGAATTGATATAAAGTTAGTACTTGGATATTATTAGCAAGAATTCTCCATAGGAACAATACTCTACTTACCACTTTATTACTTGTTGATCGTGTATACTTGCATGTAAATTGTCAATATCAAATTCAGACAACAAGTTTTTGGCGCCGTTACCGGGGATACTATTCTAGTAATTATTTCAATATTAATTTTAATCAATTTGATCTTAGTTTAAACTTATTTAATTTTCTATTTTAATTGTTTTCGCATGCACTCTTGAATTTTGTATACTAACACGATCTAAAGGTCAGGAGCTACTACCGTACAGAGACGAAATCGAGATAAGGTGCCGAAACTTGCGAAAACAGCATCAAGGAGTAAACAACCAAGAAGCTATAGCTGAAGATGAATAGAAATTGTTAAGGGATTATGCTATGCCGCTTGTTACAGAAATACAATCGAGTATTCAAAGGCCCGCAATTCAAGCAAATAGTTTTGAAATCAAGTCAGGTACCATCCAAATGATTTAAAATTCAGTGCATTTGGTGAGTTTTATGGAAATTTGCGACACGTTCAAATACAATGGGATTTTCGAAGATACAATTAGACTCCAAATTTTCCCTTTCACACTTCGTGATAAGGCGAAGAGTTGGTTGCATTCATTGCCGCCAGGTTCTATTACCACATGAACAGATTTAGCTCAAAAATTCTTAGCTAAATTCTTTTCACCAGCTAAAACTGCAAGGATGAGGAACGGCATCACATCATTCACACAACATGATTCTGAGACTCTTTATGAAGCTTGAGAGCGATTCAAAGACTTACTACAAAAATGTCCTCACCATGGTATTCCTAAGTGGTTGCAAGTTCAGACATTCTACAATGGGTTGTTTAGTGTTACCCGGACTAGTATTGATGCAGCTGCAGGTGGGGCATTAATGGAAAAAAATTTTGATGAAGCTTACGAGTTGTTGGAGACGATGACTGCTAACAATTATCAGTGGCCCTCTGCAAGGATCAATCAGCCAGAAGTAGCAGGGATTTATGAAGTAGATGCAGTTACTGCATTAGCTGCACAGGTTGCTACATTGACAAAGAAGATTGATGCTTTAGGGGTGTAACCTATTCAAAGTGTGGCATTCATTTGTGAATTGTGTGCTGGGAACCATTCGAGTGATCAATGCACAATCAATCCGGAGTCGGTACAATTCATTGGTAACCACAACAAGAAACAATGTAGCAATAATTCCAACAACTATAACCCTGGTTGGAGGAATCATCTGGGTTTTTCATGGAATAATAATCAAGCTCAATTTTCTACTCCAAGACAATCATACCCGCCAGGCTTTCAGAATCAAGCTCCACCACAGCAAGAAAAGAAGTCAAATTTGGAGGATCTGCTTTCTAGGTACATAGCACAGAATGAGACAAGGATGAATAGTCAGGAAGTATCAATTCGAAACCTGAAAAATCAAATGGGATAGCTTGCTAATGCCATTAACAACTGACCTCAAGGCACATTACCGAGTGACATAGAGATCAATCCTAAAAGGGAAGGTAAGGAGCATTGCAAGGCTATTGCATTACGAAGTGGAAGAGAGTTACCTGAAGTCGTTGGTGAAACTCCAAAACAGTCACTTGAAGAGAATGGTAGGGCTAAAGATAAAGATAGTAGGAATGTGGACCATGAGAAAAAAGAAGAGGATCCAAGTGCATGTTCTAAGGGAGGCAAGTAGAGTCCTATTGTGCCTCTCGTGCCATTTCGACAACGTTTGTAGAAACTAAAGTTGGATAAACAATTCTCCAAATTTTTGGAAGTGTTTAAGAAGCTTCAAATTAATATCCCTTTTGCAGATGCATTAGAACAAATGCCTAGCTACATTAAATTTATGAAGGAAATTCTGTCAAGGAAGAGAAAATTGGGTGATTTTGAGATAGTAGCACTTACGGAGGTGTGTAGTGCTATTCTTCAAAAGAAGCTACCACCAAAGCTCAAAGATCCGGGTAGCTTTACAATCCCATGCACAATAGGCAGTCAATTTTTTGGGAAAGCATTATGTGATTTGGGAGCTAGTATTAACTTAATGCCACTCTCAATTTATCAGCAATTGGGTTTGAATGAAGCAAAACCGACAAATGTTACATTGCAACTTGCGGATAGATCACTCACTTATCCAAGGGGCATAGTTGAGGACGTTCTAGTTAAAGTGGATAAGTTCATTTTTTTCAACTGATTTCATAGTCTTAGATTGTGAGGAAGATAGAGAAATACCTATTATTTTTGGGCGACCATTCTTAGCAACAGGGAGAACCCTTATCAATGTACAAAACAGGTGAGCTAACTATGCGAGTCCAAGATGAAGAGGTGACATTTAATCTATTTTCAGCTATGAAATTCCCTAAGGAAGCGGATGAATGTTTTCAGGTCGATTTAATGGAAGATACAGTAAATAAGATATTTGAAAGGAGCTGTATTTCAGATCCCCTTGAGGCATCACTTGTTAATTCCATTGTTTCGGATCACCCTGCTCCTCTAGAGTATGTACAGTGGTTAAATGCTGCTCCACGGGTTGTCAGGTTCAAGCAACAATTTGAAACTTTGGATCCTTCGGGAAGCTCTACTCATGTAAAGTCATCTTTGGAAGAACCATCAGTATTGGAGCTTAAACCTCTTCCAAATCATTTGCGGTATGCGTATTTGGGTGATTCTTTTACTTTACCTATTATTATTTCTACTTCACTTGATGAATTTTAGGAAAGTAAGTTGTTGCGAGTTCTTCATAAGTACAAAACGGCTTTGGGATGGTCTATTGCAAATATTAGAGGTATTAGTCCCTTAATATGTATGCACAAAATTTTGCTAGAAGATGATGCTAAGCCAGTGATTGAGCAACAACACCGATTAAATCCTATCATGAAGGAGGTGGTCAAGAAAGAAATCATCAAGTGGTTGGATGCCGGAATTGTATACCCTATCTCAGACAGTGCATGGGTTAGTCCAATTCAATGTGTTCCTAAGAAAGGAGGCATGACAGTAGTGTCCAATGTGAACAACAAATTAATTCCCACACGGACAGTGACTAGATGGCGAGTATGTATGGATTATCGCAAACTCAATAAGGCAACTCGAAAAGACCACTTCCCTTTACCGTTCATTGGTTAGATGCTTGATATATTGGCTGAGCATGCATTCTACTGCCTCTTGGATGGTTATTCCGGTTATAATCAGATAGCCATAGCACCGGAGGATCAAGAGAATACTACGTTTACCTGCCCTTATGGAATCTTTTCATTCCGACGGATGCCTTTTGGATTATGCAACGCACCTGCAACGTTTCAACGATGTATGATGGCAATATTCTTCGACATGGTCGAGCAAAATCTTGAGGTATTTATGGATGATTTTTCGGTATTTGGAGATAGCTTTGACCTATGTTTAGAGAACCTAACTCTTGTGCTGAAAAGATATGTGGAAACAAACTTGGTATTGAATTGGGAAAAGTGTCATTTCATGGTTAAAGAGGGCATTATTCTAGGGCATAAAGTTTCTGCTATTGCGATAGAGGTGGATAGGGAAAAATAGAGACTATTGAAAATCTACCACCACCGACATCAGTTAAGGGAATTCGGAGTTTTTTGGGACATGCTGGATTTTATAGACGATTTATAAAGGACTTCTCCAAGATCACGAAGCCTCTATGCAACCTTTTAGAAAAAGGCACGCCGTTCAATTTTGATAAGGCATGCATAGAGGCCTTCGAGGTATTGAAAAAGAAGCTCATTATTGCCCCCGTGATAGTGACACCAAATTGGGATTTGCCATTTGAGCTAATGTACGATGCTAGCGACTTTGCAGTTGGCACAATTTTAGGTCAACGAAAAGAAAAAATGTTTCATGCTATCTATTATGCTAGTAAGACATTATCGGATGCACAACTCAACTACACAACCACTGAGAAAGAATTATTAGCAGTTGTTTTTGCTTTTGATAAATTCCGATCCTATCTCATTGGTACCAAAGTGATAGTGTTCATAGATCATTCTGCCTTTAAGTATTTGATTTCAAAAAAGGACGCCAAGCCACGATTGATTTGATGGGTTCTTTTGCTTCAAGAGTTTGATCTAGAGATTAGGGACAGAAAGGGGACAAAAAACCAAGTAGCAGATCATCTCTCTAGACTTGAGAACACTGGACAAACAAAGGATGACGATGTAATGATCAATGAATCATTTTCGGATGAGCAACTATTCCACGTTATAGAGGGAACACCATGGTATGCAAATTATGTGAACTATATAGTGAGTCATGTGCTTCCCCCTGAAATGAGCACCCAACAAAGGAAAAAGTTCTTGCACGAGGTGAAGCATTACATCTGGGATGAACCATTCCTATTTAAACAATGTGCAGATCAGATGCTACGAAGATGTGTACCCCGGGAAGAAATCGAAGGAATATTGCAGCATTGCCACTCATCATGTTATGGAGGACATTATGGGGGAGAGAGAACCGTAACAAAAGTCCTTCAATCAGGTTTTTATTGGCCAACTCTCTTCAAGGATGCCCATTCTTTTGCATCAAAGTGCGACAGATGTCAACGCACTTGAAATATTTCTAAGCAACATGAGATGCCCTTAAACAATATCTTGGAGGTTGAGATCTGTGACGTCTGGGGTATAGATTTCATGGGTATATATAGTGCGTATGAATGAACGAGTCACACCGGGATCAAATAAAATTTGATTCCAAGAATTATAAAGAAGAACAATACCTTCCACAACGGTATTGGAAACATCTTTGTCCAGTTGGGTCAAAGCAAAAACTCTTCCTTGATTGGCACCGCTGGGTGCTACAACTCCTAACGGTCTCTGATGTAGTGGCTTCGATAGTGGTAGCTTATGTGCATTAACCTGTCCAGCTATCAGGGTATTCTTTTGGGGTGGGAAGATCGGACAATGATTCTGAATATGCCCCAAATCTCCACATGCAAAGCAGGCTCGTGGGTCTACTCCAACCCTCTCTGGTACATCTCCAACTCCTCGAGCTGTCTGAAGTCCCTGTCCAACTGCCTGGTCTGGACGACGATATGGTGCCGCTCTCTGCACTCCACTGCTGCTAGCATCGGTCCTGATCGGACCTCCCCTCATGAAGTTCTATCGCCTCTGGTTGTCCTCTGTGTCTCTCTCCATTAGTGCAGCTCTATCCACCAGATCCCCATAGTCTCGGATCTTGTGAGCCACAAGCTTCTCCCGGATGAGGCCTGCTCAAAGCGTTTGGCCCTCTTGGCCTCAGTAGATATAAATTATGTGGCATAGCAGGATAACTCATTGAAATTCCTCTCATACTTTGCTACCGTCATGCTACCCTGTCATAGAGCGAGAAAGTTGGCACTCATCTTGTCCCTGACTAATTCAAGAAAATATTTATCTTGGAAGATCTGATTAAACTCCTCCCAAGTAAGAGCATTTGTGTTTCTCCTTCTCTTCACCGAGTCCCACCAATGGTCGGCCTCCCCCTCTAACAGGTATATAGCCAAGGCAACTCGCAAATCTTTAGCAACTCCCATGCTATCACACATCTTCCTCACCCGAAAAATCCACTTATCTGCACCCAAGAGGTGAGAGCTTCCTTGAAAAGTAGGTGGGCGTTGCCTCAAAAATTCTCAAAGAACTATCATCCTTCGATTTTCGTCCCCGTTGCTTGGTTCCTGAGCTAAAGAATGAACCCCACCATTGTGGTTGTTGTATCTATTCTGGTGTTATACCATAGTGGTTAGCTCCCTTAGGCATTGATAAATGTCATTCATGGCATCGGGAGCTGGTGGTGGTGATGGGTTTACTTGACCTCCACGTCTACGTTCACCGTCTATCCTGTACATCAATTTACAATTTAGTTTTCTTGATGTACAAGACATCCCAACTATTATTTTAATCTAAAGCGTAAGGCTTGTATAAGCTTTAAGTAAACAATTCATTTGACCTATTCCTACCTCTCTAGTGGTAATCTATAACCTACAACTCCCATATAAGACCTAATTCCTAAGCTCTGATACCAAAATCTATAACGCCCTAAAATTCACATTGGACAGCATTACTATCTAAAACCATTCACATCATGAGAGGAACTAATATAATCCATAAGTAAAGAAGATTTCATTCCTCATTCATAATACTTACATCATCATCCAAAACAATATGTCAAACCATGGCAATTACATCCCCAAAAACTAACTATTAACTTGCAGCGGAATAACAAAAATATTAAGCTTCACATTGTTTCAAAATGAATCTCTTATTCTAGAACATAAAAAGAACAATTCTAAACATCCCCCTCCGGATCCACATGCCCATCAACTTGAGCTTCTCAAATCACCTACTCGCCAACTCGGGGCTCTTCCTCTAAACCAAAATCTGAAAATAAGTATTGTTTGTAGGGGGTGAGCACTAAGCTCTGTAGGAAAATCCTCCCAAACTTGGACAAGGCTTTGAAAACATATAGAACAAGTCAGTCTCATTTCACAAATATCATATATAACCTTTGAAAGAAAACAGTGACATTCAAACTCAAGTTTACGCAATCTCGATATATAAAATGAAGAAGTAAAACCAATTCCAACAGTAAACCATTTCCACAACATTACAAATAACCCACAACTTGTACCATTACCCACAATTTATATCAAACCACAACTTATATCTTTCACAACATTATGTATATGTATATGTATTTATATCTCAGGTATGATGTATGACATCACATGAATAAACACATTCAAGAATATTTTGACCCACACACACACACCCCATCCTCGCAAGGATATCCAATCTTTAGGAAGGGCGTATAACAATGCATAGGTAAAGACGATCCAACCCAGAAATAGTATACTAACCCTTAACCTCAATTTCACGTGAGCGAATAGTGGTTTAGTCCTCGCAAGGCACCAACCCTACTACTAGTGATAGGGAACCTTCAAACCCACACGGAGTAAAAAACGCATCTAACCCACTCTACGATATCTGGTCAACGGCCACTCATGGTCATCCAAACATCCACAAGAGATATAACACAACCCAATACCTTAAATCACAAGAAAAATTCAAAAATCCCCAAATTTCACATGTAATATTCCAAGAGAACAATTTAAGAAAATAGGCAAGAGATCATTAAAAATACCATTTTATTGTTCACTACCAAACACTAGAGTTTTTAAATCAAAAACAAAAGAAAAATCAAGAGAAGAATTCATTCCTCTTGAAAATGAGGGTTTTATGACAAGAAAATAAGATTTCATGGTAATAATTGAAGAATCTAACATGGCTTTGTTTAAAACATGGTAATAATTGCAAGAATATCAAGAATCAATGATTTCATAGCATATATATATAGGATCTTGAAGCAAAACATACATAGATATAACCCTATCCTCAATGTAAGAGTGAAAGAAAATCCCTACCTTAATTCCTTAGTTTTGAGTGAAGAAGATAAAGATTTGACCTTTCCCAACTTGAACCAACCCTTGAATATCTTGTTTTTCCCCTTCTTTATTTCTCTCTAAGCCTCTCTAGGGTTATGAATGTTGAAATGGGGCTAAAGAGGGTGTCTTTAAGTATTTATAGGATGAGAAATGACCTTTTGTACGCAATTCTGAAACTCAGAATCCGTAAGTCACGTTCGAACGTCAATAATACAAATTATTGATTCACGTTCAAATGTCACTTGGCATTCAAATTTTAGTTGCTCCCAGTACTTTTGCATTTCCATAAGAGCTCTGCAAACATCAAATTATTGGAACTTACTGTCGTTCAAACGTCCATTCACGTTCGAATATTCTCTCAGTTTTTACTGAAACTTCTAGTGAAGTTTTGACCTATTTAGAGGTTGATTTGGAAATTTGCATGAAATACACTTTTGTAGCCCTAGAAGTCTACTATCTACTGTCAAAATGTTAGAATAAAAAGTTATGATCCAAATACTAGGTAGTGCCCAATATCCTTTCTACCCAAATTTTGTCTAAAATGTGCTTTCACTCCGGAATACTTCCAAACTTCTACAACATGCCCTATTACCCCAACTAACATTTTTATTTCTCCTCTTATAATCCACATAGTTCATGAATATATTATCACTTATATTAGCATTTCAAAAATAATTATATTGTTATATTAAGATAAGCATGTGGGGGTTTACACATTGTATCAAACATGCAGTTGGTTCAAATCTCAAAATTTGCATTTTCAAAGCAACATAATTATTTTCAAGAGAATAAGTCATATATATTATGTACAAAATCATAGTATACTTCAAAACCCACAAATCATAAGTTTAATCAAATACTCATAACTAACATCAAACTAGGGTTTCAAACCCACAACACAAAAATCATTTTCATTTCCAAGAGAATATGTAATATATATTATGTACAAGAACATAGAATACTTCAAAACCCACAAATCATAGGTTTCATCAAATACTCATAACTAAAACCAAACTAAGGTTTTAAACTTATAACACTAAAATTATTTTTATGCATGTGGGTTCACAATTCATGGCATACTCAACACTAAATCAAAGTTTATAACAAGTATTTTGCCATCAAACAGATATTAAGCTTTAGCTAAAGAAAATACATGAGATGCACAATGTAAATGTAAGAGAGAGGAAAACTCCACCTAGAAATCAAGAATTCCAAGCCAAGTTCTTAAGATTTTCAAGCAAAGCCCAAGTTTTAGAGACCTTATTCTTCCCTTTATCTTCTCATAAGGTTCTAAGAGCTATTGGGTGAGAGTGGAATGAAAGAATGGAAGAAAAGGGGCTAAAATTTGAGTTTTAAACCCAGTAGTCCCAAATTTTTATTGTTCATGGGTAAAAACAAATATATTTTTTTTTCAAAATTACGGGTTTGCCACTAAATATTTTAATTTGATCCATTTGACTACCTTAAGATTTTTCAATATTGAGGATTCATTTTTAATGTTATTTTAACCTAAAAACATTTAGTTTTATGATTTATCTCAAAAATAAAGTCAATTTATACTCGAAACACTAAAGTTACCATTTTACCCCTCTGAACCGCTTTATGAGCTAAATGTTTATTCTAAGATTTTCGGACCTCCTGAATTCAATGGCAATTTTATTTTGACCTAAAAAGATTAATATATTTACTTAGTACCCTTATCAACCTTAAACACCTCCAAAAATTAAATTTGACTCAAAAGTCAATACGTCGATACTCCAAACTTATACGAGTGTTCCTTTAACAACAATTTGAAGTGTCTCTCATCATTTTAATCATTTAAAAAAAATACTATCAAGTAAATATCATTTATAAGAAATATGAAATATGGTATCTCACACGTGAAGCATCGCATTCATGGACAATTGACATGAGTGTGGGTGTGTGTGCATGTTTTTGGATCAAACACTATTTTTGGTAGTTGAGGGGTGGACTCGGGAAGGTTGGACCTAGGTCCAACTGAGTTGCATGGGTTGCATGAAAAACTTGTGTCGGGTATAGCAATAAGGGCTAGACTCTCTCTTGGGTGCAAGACCCGATTACAGGTTTATGTCCTTCCAACAATGAAAGTCCAAAAAAGTGCTTTAGTGTACATGGGACCGGAGATGGGATTCAAAAATCCGTGTCAGTGTGGTGAACAGTTGATGCAAGTCCGAAAAATCACCTACCCAAGAAAGACACATGGTTTATTTTATAAAATATCACTAGATTTGCAACATCAATAGTGGGGGCTTGGAATGACCGGATTCATACGCATGACATTGCATGTGTTATAGAAGCCAGTGAAGGCGCGGGTTGCATTGCAAGTGTGAGTCTCACCTCATAACATGGCATGACATTATGACATTCATTTTTGAAATTGTATGTTCTTAGATGAATGCTTGTTTGATTGTGTCATTGCATGTGAGCATTTCATATACATCTAGGTTGGAGAGTAGCCTGTTTAAGAGATACCCTATTGAGATTAGCTCACCCTTTATAGGAACAACATTTCAGGTGCGAGACAAGCACCTGTGGATGGCTCTCATTTGGGCCCTCATTGATGAAGAAAGCCGAGTTGTGGTTTTGAATTACATTTTTTGTAAAACAAATGTGCAATTAGTTTTTGGACATGTAATATTGTATAAAGAATTGTAAACAAACTCATATGAACTATATTTGTGTAAAATTGAATGTTATATGAGTTTGGATAGATGTTGTATGAGATTGGATAAGTTAGAATTGAAAAATTGTTGAATTGGGGGCAAACTGGGCTCTTCTACCGGTAGAACATTCATTATCTACCGGTATAAAAATTCCTGAGAGCTCTTCTACCAGTAGATCGTTGATTATCTACCGGTAGAAGAATTCCAGAGAGCTCTTCTACTGGTAGAACGTTGATTATTTATTAGTAGGTCCTCTTAAATTTTAAGAAATTTAAAATAATATTGTCAAGCCTTTGAACCTTGAGTCATTTTTTTCAAACGATGTAAATGGAGCAATATTAAGGACAAATTGATATATATTAGACCTTGGAATAGTCAAGTGATTTAAATGTACACAGGTTATATGTTTGGGAGTGTCTAGTACAAGGGAGACTCTACCCAAACTCTGTGTTGTTTATGATCCTGATAAAGACGATGTTATGTCGTGGTGTCAGTTATGCGGGATTCATGGATTTCTGTGAGTTGATGGGTGATCAACGGGTTGACAAATGATCCCAGATTTTAGGGGCATCACAAAATCAATAGGAAACCTACTAGTAGGACCTCACTTTTTCTAAATTTCCACTATAATGTTCTTGGTTCAACTCGTTGCTCACTTAGCTCATTCGCAAAGTCTTCCAAACATAGAAATCAATGTAAAACCTTTGCCTTTCCTTCAATTCGCCTGCAAACACAGAAATTTCCTATAAAATAAAAAACTAAATTGAAGCAAGATAAATAACAAAGCTAAGATGAATGATATGAAATATAAAATATTCAATATTATGCACTCATTATTTTGCCATTGGGTTACAAAAACAAAATGTAATAGCCTTCAACAAACCTAAGGTTTTTCTACTTAGGCTATCACAAGTCAACTAGACAACTATTATACTACTAAAACCTAAACACTTTGTAAAAACAAGAAAACCAAAAGAAAACACCTAAGTCCAACATCAATCAAATGCTTTAGACTCATGATAATCCTCATCATACTCTGACCCTGTCATATACCCGCTACTACTCCCGCCAATCTCACTCTCCTCCAAAGCAGCAATAGGCTGAGCAGCAATATCTCAGAGTAGTGGTACAAATTGGGAGTGGAGTAACCCCCGGAGGTCTCCCTCCTAGAATCAGATGCTCAAACATCATATGTATCACCCTAAAGTAATCATCCACCTTTGCCTCAAGTCTACTCTATGAACGTCTCATTGTAGACAAGTCATTCCCAATACCTTACAACCTCTCCTCTAATCTCGTCACTCGCTGATGTACTCTAGCTCGAGAGGTAGGAGACTATTGCGCAAAAGTAATAGAAATATGCATAGTCTTACTTCTAGAACCACCAGTCTTGGACATTGTAGAACTCTTCCTCTCACTCCAACTGCTAATAGGTCCACTCTTAGGAGGAAATAACTGATCTATGGGCATGTTCCCCTTCAACTTTCTAATTGTAAGTAATCTCTCATGACTCCCTAGATAATCTATGCAATATCAATCCTCAAACCTACCAAAAACTCATGCAATAGAATGATCTTGGGAATGCCAAGCTTCTTCTCTGATCCCTTAGGATAAACATTGTAATGAAGAATCTTATTCATAGTTCTATGCACCACATCCAATCTACCATGAATAAAAATATCCTTAAACTACTTAGGTCTATCATACATCTCCTTGGAATACTCAACAGGGTATTTAGCAGCAAAATTTGAGTGTGGGTAGTCAATAGTAGCAGGAGCAAGTCTTACATATCCCATATATTTTGTTATCTTAGTAGGAGTAACCTCAATGGTACGTCTTCGAGCCATGATCCTCAGTATCATCAAATCATTATCAACAACATTCAAACCAATATAAAAATCATGGCAAAAGGAAAGAATATACCCATCAAATGGCTTGAAGAAAAACTTGAGACCTCGCTCCACAATCTGTCAAAAAGGCTCACTCTTTCCCAAGCTCTTATCATCCACCATATGCTTAAACATTACTCCCCTCTTTGCAATAGTCTTCTTATAGCCTATCTTCTTTTGGCATTTCTTGGGCACAAGCGGTTGCTCAAATTCCTTAGATTAGCTCTCAACCACTCGTTTCCCCTTCCATTGGATTTCTTTGATGCCGCTGGTGAAACCACACTCATCCTAGACATCCCATAACAATCATACTAATTATAGAAATAGAAAAGAGAATAGCTAGAATCCAAAACCCAATTTCCTTTCAGACATTTCTGAAAATCAAGGGTTTAATCTTAGCAATTGGAATAATCCAAGTGAAATGAGATTAGAGGGTCATGTATAGATTTCGGAAGCTAGAGAAAGGGTTTGAGAGTTGTGATTTTTGAGTGAAATGAATAAAAGACCATCTACCTCCCCCTTTTATTTTTTTTGGGACTGAACATAGATGAACCAGGAGAAAGTGTACCTCGACCTATGGGTTCATCTTAACAAAAAATTAAAAAAAAATTAATTTCCCCTTTTTTATCAAAACACTAAAACTAATAAACTAAATCCTGAAACACTTACTAAGACTCAAAAATTACCCATCAAAGTCTTAAATCATATTTCAGATATGCCCCAAATTCTCAGAGTGAATGTAATGCAATTTATTTTCAAGAGAAATATATAATGCAAAGGAATTTAAAGCATAACAAAAAAATTTAATAAAGATAGAAATGAATGTAAAATACAAAATCACTTTTATAGGCAAACACGATTATATTTAGCATATGCAATAAGCCGTTCAACCTCTAGGATACTCCTGGTAGACGAGTTTTGTTTCATAAAGATTTCCAAAGAAGATACCTACAAATCTCATTCTAACTATCTGAAAACATTATTATTCCTAACTACATGAAAATAAAGATATAACAAATCCACTTGAATTAATTCACACAATGCTTCAATTGTAGGATTAAATGCTATTTAAAGTACTCACACCCATATTAACATCCAAAACTCGTGTGCATGTGTGTCTGTGAGATCTTTATTAGCTATCCAATGCTAGCTTTAATGTCAATGTCACCAAGGTTGCACTCTAAAATAGAAATAATCTGATTATACTGACTATTTTACTCATTAGTTATATGTGTGGATTAATTTATACAATCAAAAGTATACTCAAATATATCTTTGAAATACAAAACATTATTCAAATGGAATGACCTTAGCATAATCTCATGAAAGAATGTTAAGAGTGATTGAAGCAATACAACTGGTATATCTCTTGGTCATTAAAAGCATATACACTCATCCACACTTCCTCAGATCAAATATGACTTTTTTTAGTTGTAATGTGGCCATGGGTGAAGGTTAAATAAACAAAGGAAAATAAGAATTCAAAACAAGCTATCCCATAGATGTTAATTCTTGTCTTCTTTTTTGATAGGATTTAACAATAACATATCCTTCGTTTATTTTTTCACATCCTTTGGCTTTTGCAAATATATTCTATTTTTCATATTTTTTTTTCAAATGCCTTATCCTTTTCTTTTCTTTTTTTTCTTCCTCTTTCTTTTACTTTCTCGTTGAGCATCTACCAATGATTTCCCAATCATGTGGACAAGTACATAATAATTTCCTGGGATAAAAAGCTAAGATATAACTCTTTTATGATTGGCTTAGTTATTATTTGTGGTAAAGAAACAATAAAATCATTATGACTCAAACACGGCTTCTAAAGATTATAAAAAGAAAAAATAGGCTAAGGCTCAAATGAATTCTAAAAATGGCCTAAAATCATTTCTTAGGAGGCATGGCCAAGTGTTACTTATTTTGAGATATAATAACCTAATCGCCTCATATACTCTTAACCAAAATAAAAATAATGAGATTATTGAAAGAAATTGAACTTGAAATGAATAGTTTTGAGTAAATGTATTATAACCCTCAAATAAAGTTAATCACAAGACTCACAAGGGTATACATTCATCTCTACTATAGAAGTCAAGCTTTCAAGATATGCATACTATTCAACAAATTTCAAAAACTAGCATTCTCATAGTGCACATAGAATTGAGTTTCAAATACCAATATAAACATGATACTCAATCATAGAATAAACTCCTACAAAATAACAATATACAAATCATTCGAGTTTCAATAGCAAATCTAAAGTTTCACAGCAATAAAGAAGGAATAACACAATCCAGATAGTTAATATTTTTTTAAAAAAAATCAAATTTACGTACTACTAATCAAAAACACAGTGGTTCAAAAATACAAAGGTATAATCCTCCCCCCCCCCCCCCAACTGGAATCATGCAGCGTCCTCTATCCAAAACATAATAATGCAAAGAGAATACATTATATATATATATATATATATATATATATATATATATATATATATATATATATATATATATATATATATAAACTGAGAAGTACTAACTGCAAAACATAACAAACTAAAAGAGAAAAAAAAAAGCAAAATCAAAAAAACACAAATAAATCTAACTACCTATATACACAAGAAATGTTTGGAATGGGATCACCCAAGATCCAATTTCACTTCACCTGATTGCAATTGGGACTCGCATCCTACCACGGGCTTCTTCTTGTTCAAATTCCTTCCAACTCCTGATAACTCATGTGAAGAATTCAATAAATTAGAATAAAAATAACCTTGTAGTTATCATGATCATTTACAAAATTTATTGAACACAGTTGTAAAAGATTAGAATAGATAGATGTTTGATCGTTTCCATTGTAATATCCTAACCTCCAAACATCATCTCTTACTGTATGTATGGTGTGTGTGAAGGGGAGTGTCACTCTCCCTTGAAATGATGTCAAAAGAAAGGGCAACGGAATGGTGGATGATTGAAATGTCAAATGTTTGTGCATGTGAACAAAAATGCTCCCCAAGCACAGAGAGACTTTTGCTTGTTGTGTTTTACTTGGAATTGTATTCCAATGTCATCTCCTCAGGGAAGGAGGTGAATCATTTTGAAGGTGATTCTAGTGAAAAACAAAGTGTAAAATCTTTTGTTGTTGAAGTTTGGTTTGGGATTTTGTCTTAACAAAATTAGAATGGGAAAAATGTTGGCTAATCTAAAGGGTTCACTCCAATGGGATTACCAAGTCAACTTGAATCCTTCCTCCAATAGAGTATAGATGTACGATTGATTCGTGGGAAGCTAGGGACGAGATGGAAGTGAGGATCCAAGCATAACCCATGACAAGTCTACGGGATATCAAAGACTCACAATCCCGTCCACCCTCTACCCAGTCAAACTGAACTATCGTACTCTGAGAGGAGGAAGAAAAATGAGTTGAAATGACATACGCAAGAGGGGGTCTCCCTTGGATTAGCCAACTTAAAGACTTAGCTACTTATGCTTAAGGTAAAGACAACAATGTAATGAGAAGACATTATGAAGAAATGAAGATTGGAGCTAAGCATAAATGAAATGCACAATTATAACTTCCGAAAAATTATACATGTTCATCACCTCTTACTAAAGATTGAATGAGAAATTACTCACTCTTCATAGCTTTGGTAAAAATAGAAAAGTGAGTGATGCCCATCCTCTAAGTAGAGGAGTTGTAAGGTAAAACATATTACACTCGGAGCCAATCTTCGACAAAGAATGAGTGAATCATGTTCCACCGTTCATAGCTTTGATAGAGCTCTAGAAAAGTGAAAGTGTTTCACTCCTCTAAGGGAAGAAGGAAGCTCAAGATAATGGAAATAAATGAAAGTAATAAATTAAAAGAAAGCAATAATACAATAAAAGAAAGCAATAAATTAAAAGAAAGTAATAATACAAGAAAAAAAAACAATAATAACTTTTGGAGGGTTATCCACTACCAAAAGGTGCTCTTTTCAGGAAAGCAATGATACAAGAAAGTCATAATGACTTTTAGAGGATTTTTCACTACCAAAAGATACTTTTTACAAGAAAGTAATAATGACTTTTTGAGGGTTTTTCACTACCAAAAGATGTTCTTTACAAGAAAGATGATACAAGAAAAAAAAGATTATCTTTACAAGACCAAAGGGGGTGCTATTTATAGGCAAAAAGGGAGAGCGTGAATTACACTTTGATCCCCCTCCCTTTTGAGCTTTTGATAATTGGCACCTTTTAGTTTGTAGCATTAATAATTGGCACCCTATAGTTTATAGCTTTGATAATTGACTCCTCAGTAGTTTGTAGCTTTGACGCAATTGGCTCCCCAATAGTTGGTAGCTTTGACACACAAAACCCTAAAGAGAACAACAATCAATGCATTATTCTAATTCACACACTAACCCTAATTTGGCTTATTTTGACTAGTTTAACTTTATTTAACTAACATAATTGACTTATTAACTTAATTAAATTATGCCTTAATTAGGGTTAATCAATAGACATATTAAATTTTTCCTCCACTTCATCCACCTCCCAAAATCCTCCATCCTCACCTGGTTGCTTAACCACATCAAAGATATTTAATGCAGTAGTCATATTTCCAAATGAAAACTTCGTGACACCACTTTGATAGTTTATTAATGCACTTGATGTGGCTAGGAATGGTCATCCTAAGATGACTAAAATTTAGTCACTAGGGTTAGCAACAAATGCAATATCAAGAACTACAAAGTCTACAGGAAAGTAGAATCTATCCACTTGGACCAGGACATCTTTTACGATCCCTCTTGATATCTTCATGCTCCTATATACCAGCGGGAGACTAATGGTTGCCTATTTTAGCTCTCCAAATCCTTGTTGTTGGTACACCGAGAATGGCAGGAGGTTGGCACTCGTACCCAAATCTAGCAACGCTTGCTCCACTAGGCAGTCCCAAAGTCCCTATGGTAATTGAAATGGAGGGATAGTCGGGATCTTTGAATTTGGGTGGAGTGTTGGTCCATAGGATAGAACATATCAACTTTATTAAGAAGGCTTTCTTCTAAACATTTAACTTCCTCTTAACAGTGCAAAGGTCCTTCAAAAACTTCACATAGGATGGCACATGTCGAATAGCATCAAGTAAAGGAATATTAATTTTTACATACTTAAACAAGTCTAAAATTTTAGCATTGTTAGTTGTTTTAGCATGAATTCTCAATCTATGGAGGTATGGAGCAGGAGTAGGACACTTAATTTCCTTTAAGTCAACAACCTTAGGCAACTCAAGTGTTTCACTCTCCTTAGAGTCTGTAAGATCCCGTATTAAAAAAAAATTAAATAAGGCTACTATTATCTTAACAGTTCTTATAATATTAATAAAATGATTTTAGAAACTTAGAATTATTGTTGAGAAATTGATCATAAAATTTGAATTTTGAACGAATTGACTTTCGAGTCAAACTTAGTTTCGAATGTGTATAAGCTTAAGAAGAGTGATTAGGTAAGTTTCTAAATGTTTTTAGGTCATAATAATGCCTCCATTGAATCCGAAAGGTCAAAAAACATTGGGAGAGATAATATGGGGTGTATTAGAAGTTATGAAGTATTTTGGAGTTAAAAACTTATTTTGAAGAGGATTTGGGTATAAAGGAATTTGATACTACCTTAGTAGTTTAGTCATAACCTTTTACTCCTAACTCCAATTAATCTGATATATGGACAGTAGAAACTATAATTCAAGAGCTACAATAGTATATTTCATGAAAATTTCTCCAATCAACCTCTAAATGGGCCAAACCTTTATTGGAAGTTCAACTGAAAATAGGATGACGTTCGAACATGAAAGTCCATTCGAACGCCAACCATTCGAATGTGAAAGTTTGTTCGAACGAAAATTTGTTCTAGTACTATTGTCTGATGGAAAAACAAAAGTATTGGGAGGACATGACATTCGAACGCTAATTACGTTAAAACGTGAGCAGTGAATCAGAGCATCAGATTACGTTGGTTGCACTCTTTTCTCACCCTATAAATACATAAGGCCACCTCCATTAGTCCTATTTTAACATTTCTAACCCTAGAAAGTCTTAGAGAGAAAGAAAGAAGGAGAAAAACACAAGATCAATGAGAATTTTCACATTGAAGTGGATCAAAATCTCAAGTTCTTCACACAAAACTAAGGAAGAAGGTAGGGGTTTCTTCCCACTCTTGTCCATTGAGGCTAAAGCATATATATATGTATGTTTTTACTCTCAATCTTATATACATGCTATAAAATCATTATTTCTTGATACTCTTGCAAAGATTACCATGTTTTAAACAAAGTTATGGTTAGATAGCCATGAAATCTCTTTTTCTTGTCATAAAACCCTAGTTTTCAAGAAAAATGAATTTTTCTCTTGATCTTTCTTTTGTTCTTGATTTAAAAACTCTAGTGCTTTGTATTTAACAATAAAATGGTATTTTTTATGATCTCTTGCATATTTTCTTAAATTGTTCTATTGGAATAATACATGTGAAATTTGAAAATTTTTGGATTTGCTTGTGATTTGAGAAAATTGGTTAGGTATTGTATCTCTTGTGGATGTTTGGATGACCATGGCTGGCCGTTGACCGGGTATCGTAGAGTGGATGTGTTTCTTATTCCGTGCGGGTTTGAATTTTTCCTACCATTCGTAGTGGGATTGGTGTCTTATGAGGACCAAACCACTATTCGCTCACGGGTACCGAGACTAAGGATTAGTATATTATTCCTGAGTTGAATTCGTCATTGTCAATGTGTTGGTATATACCCTTCCTAAAGATTGAATATCCTTGCGAGGATTGGGGGTGTGTGTGTGGGGTAGAATATTCTCGATGTGTTTATTCATGCAATGTCATATATCATTTCTGAGATACATATACATAATGTTGTGAAATATACAAGTTGTGGCTTGATATACATTGTAGGTAATGGTACAAGTTGTGGGTTATTGGTTATTGTTGTGGAAATGGCTTATTGCTGGAATTGATTTTACTTCTTCATTTTATATATCGAGAGTGCGTAAACCTGAGATTAGATGTCACTGTATTCTTTCAAAAGTTGTATATGGTATTTGTGAAATGAGATCGACTTGTTTTATATGTTTTCAAAACTTTGTCCAAGTTTAGGAGGATTTTCCTATAGAGCTTAGTGCTCACCCCCTTACAAACAATATTATTTTCAGATTTTGCTTTAGAAGAAGAGCTCGGAGTGGACGAGCAGGTACTTTGAGGAGCTCAAGTGGATGGGCAGGTGGATCCA
Organism: Ilex paraguariensis; assembly: GCA_963454935.2. Classification (NCBI taxonomy): domain Eukaryota; kingdom Viridiplantae; phylum Streptophyta; class Magnoliopsida; order Aquifoliales; family Aquifoliaceae; genus Ilex; species Ilex paraguariensis. The sequence goes on from CAUOFW020002558.1 coordinate 783,556, forward strand.
GAGGGGATTGTCTAGAATTGTCTTTTTATGTACTAGGCTAGGAGTTTCATTTCGAGATAATAGTTTGGGCATATTCTTTTGGGGCATAGTTGTCATATTTTGGCATATTTTTTTGGATGTAATTGTCATGGTTTGACATATTCTTTTGAATGATGTTGTATTTATTATGGATGATGAACGAAATTTTCTTTACTTATGGATTTTATTAGTTGCTTTCATGATGTGAATGGTTTTAGATAGTAATGTCGTCCAAGGTGAATTTTGGGGCGTTACAGAGTCACCCTTGGTCTCTAACCTCTTTCCCAATTCTAAGGGTAGTGTTTTACTTAAATTGCTCAATATTACTTTTAATGGCATTAGACCCCTCATTATCATGCTAACCCTTCAAATTTTCTTGGGGTTGTGATGGAAATTTACCTTTCTCTTGTTGTAGTACAACCATTGTATTGGTCAACTTAGTCGATTGGGTCCTAATGTCATTAAAAGCTTTGGCATTCTGGTTGTTGGTGGTTGTTTGACTCTAAATAAACTAGTGCACTATGTCCTCTAAACTTTGTTTGTGTGGGGTAGGTAAGGAGGCACATTAGGTTGATCATAGGGAACAAACCCTTGTTGTGGTGGGCTCTGGACAAACCCTTGTGCATGCATAGGAGGCTGGTTACCTATAGATAGGTCGGGATTAGACATTGGTTGGTTAGAGTAAACAGGTGGGGCATATGACATGGGTGTGAGATGTGGGAGGGTCAAATCCCATCTAGCATTCGAACGCCATAAAGCAAAGACAGAAGAAACATTCGAACACCATACAACGTTCGAACGCCCATAAAACAAAAATAGAAACCACATTCAAACGCCAACTCATGTTCGAATGTTCTCTACAGACAGACTACAGAGTGGTTGGCTTTCACTTGGACTTGGGCTGCATACACTATTATTTCACCACCCCCTTCCTCCTCCTTGCCTATAAGTACTCCCATTGTGGGAGCTTCATGGAGACTTGGATAGATGGGGGAGCTTGATGGAGGTTTAGACTCCCACTCATGTACCTAGCTTTAGAGATATATTTGCCTGTATCAAGGGAGATAGTTCACCTTTTGGTTAAGGAAGCAACTCTCCATTTCTTGGTTGAGGAAGCCACCCTCCAAACGTGACTAGCTTTCTTCTACTTTTATTGGTCATGTCTTTCACTTCTATAGATTGAGCTTCCTTCTTTCTTAGAGGAGTGAAACTCTTCCACTTTTCTAGAGCTTTACCAAAGCCATGAAGGGTGGAACGTAATTCACTCATTCTTCATTGAAGATTGGCTCCTTGTTTATTGTGCTTTCATTTTGTAACTCCTCTACTTGGAGGGATGAGTATCACTCACTTTTCTAGCTCTACTCAAGCCATGAAGAGTGAGTTGTTCCTCATTCACTCTTTAGTAAGAGGTGATGAACATGTATTGATTATTCGAAAGTTATATTTGTGCATTTCCTTTATGTTTTAATGCTTTATATTTCACTTATTAAATGATTAAGAGCATCTAGCAAAGTTAAGGTACTTTGTATAACCATGAGTTCTTTCTATGACACGGATGACTCTTGCATGAAAGACCCGTTGGTTCAAGGCAAGTACTCTGGCTAGATCTTCATGACAAAATTTCAAGACCATTATTGTGCTTTATTTAAAGAATGGAACATTAACACCATGGTTGGATACCTTGTAGAAACACTTGCTTGTTTGTAGACGGGTTAAGTCACGGCACAGACAATTCTTGTAAACTTCTAGAAAGGCATCGGAACCATGTGTTTAATTCACACACTCCATCTTTATCTTCCAATTAACTTGTTGTTGACACGGGAGTTAATTGAGTTATAAAGTATAAATATAATAAACCGGATGATTAACTACATGCTCTGATCCTCGGCTAAAGGGTGGTTGTTACATTTTGATAATTTATCTTATATTTTGTCTAGAAAAATCCATTGGAAAGAATCTTATATTCTGTCTAGAAAATCTCATAACTTCAAACTCTCAAGGTTTCGAGTTACTTGGTCTCTATCACTGCTTACTTCAAAAACACTAATCATAGTTCCTTGTGGATTCGTCTCCGGACTTAACCGGATTATTACTACGCTTGACCGCCTACATTTAGTTGTACACATTTTGGATCAAGTCAGTTGCTCCCCCTAACTAACATCCCAATGAACAGGTAATTGAATAAGGGGGCTCCCCCTAAAGAGATATAGGATAAAAATGCTCAAATTCAGGAAAGGTGACATCCACACTAACATATATCCTCTGAGACTGTGGATGACAGCATTTACAACAATTTTGGGTGGCAGAATAACCAACAAAGACACCACAGAGCCCTAGGATCAAGTTTCCCCCTAGATGGTTTATAATCATTAAAAAACACACATCCGAAAACTTTAGGTGGGAAGGAAGAATAGAAGGGATGGAAGAAAACTCAGAAAGACACTCAATGGAGGACTTAAACTGAAGGACACTCAAGGGTAGACAATTAATAAAATAAGCAACAATGAGAACCGTCTCCCCCTAGAAAGATTGGCGAACATTCATAGTGAACAATAATGAACGAGCAACCTCAAGAAGATGACGATTTTTCCTCTCAACAATACCATTTTGTTCGGGTTTACGCACACAAGTGGTCTGATATAGAATTCCATTCTCATTGAGGTAAGAACAAAATTTGCTATCAATGTACTTAGTTCCATTATCACTACGAAGAAATTTGGCTTTGACATCAAATTGGGTTTGAACCATTTTATGAAAAGATCTAAAGCATGAGAAGACTTCACCTTTACTAAGTAATAAGTAAACCCATGTACGGCGAGAATAACAATCAATAAAGGTAATAAACCAACGATAACTAGAAATAGACATAACACGGGAAGGTCCCCACACATCATAATGAATAACAACAAAATGAGCAGTGCTTCTATTATTAGTACTAGGATAAGATGAACATTTATGCTTAGCACATTCACAAGCATCACAAACAAAAAATTGTCTACTACACTGCTTAA
>CAUOFW020002559.1:0-47092 GCA_963454935.2 Ilex paraguariensis
TTTGCTTTCGGTGGTGGGTTTCCGTGGTGGTGGTAGATTTCGGGGATGAGGGTGGTTTCATGGTTGTAGGGGGTTATGACCTTGTGGGGGTGGGTTCGGTGGTGGTGTGGTGGGGTTGGGTGGTGGTGTATTTTGAGGGTGGGCAAGGGCTTTCACAGAGGGTTTTTGGGGGTGGTTTCGGTGTCGGTGGCGGTGGTGGTGAATTTTAGGGTAAGGGTTGTGGGGTGGGTTTCGGTGGTGGTGACAAGAGTTTAGTGGTGGTGTAGGGTGGTGAATTTTTTGTATAATATTAAACATATTTTTTATTTTTATAATTTTTTTAATATAAATGATTATCAAATACGTTTATATTTTTAATTTTTTATCAAAAACAAAACAAAAATCAATTTTTTTTATGAAAAAAAAATAAAAATAAAAACAAAAAGATTATCAAACACACACTAACAGTACCGGGGTTGGATTAGTTACTCCTCTTTCTCGTTCATTCTGTGGCACTCTCTCAATCAACACCAATTCCAACACCAAACCGTATTCAATCTTGTCGTCTTTAATGGGCAACATTTTCAGAACGCTCCTATTATGTTTAAAAACCATTGACAATAGATTTTAGTGAAAATTGCCCATAAGTCCATTTTTGTGACCAATTTTGTTAATTAGGCCCAGCTACAATTTTTTTAAGAGTTCTTTGGAATTGATACACTTAATTAGATTTATTTGACAAAAAATAAATAGGACAAAATATTTTGAAAAAAAATACACAGATGATATATAAAAACTTAAATGCTCATTTTAGGGTAATTTAATTCAAAATATCTTATCTTTAATGCACATTAATTCATGTGTATTTATTAATACATATAAATACGTATTTAATGCACTTTGATTCATGTGTATTTATTAATATATATATACACACACACACATCCATGTATATATGATTTCATATAATTTTAACAAAAATATTGTACTATTATATTTTGTTAAACATATAGTTTCATATAATTTTATTTAAAATAATTTATTTCGATTTTGAATTTATTATAACATGCATAAAACTACTGAATATTATTTTTGTTATAGTGTATTTGTTACACTATTTGGATATTAAATTAATTTAAAAATAAAATCACTTTCCAAAAAAAGAAAAATGCATAAATCAATGTGCATTAAATATAATTTGAAAACACAATCACTTTCCAAAAAAAGAAAATACGGATTAATCAATGTCCATTAAAAATAATTCAAAATTTAGATATGATATTTAACAATAAGTATATATATATATATATAAAAGTTCTCACATACAACTAGGAAATATTTAATGCACCACTTTCCAAAGAAAAGTGTTGCATTAAATACACATGGATTAATGTAAGGCAAAAATGCCATAAAAAAATCAGTAAAATTCAAATAGTGTACTTAGATACAAATAGCTATCAAAATAAAGGATTTCATTACCCAATATTTTTTTCTGGGTATTTTTTCACAATTAAATCTAATTTAGTATATCTCCTCCTAATTTTTCTTTTTTTTTTTTTAATTCATTAAATCCAGCCCAACGGACCCTTTTTGTCCTTTAGTCAGAGGCGGCCAAGGTAAAGCAGGCCATGGCAAAACTTTCATATGAGACCTATTAATATTTTATATATTAATATATATATATATTTTAATTATTATAATATTTTTGTTTTAAAAAATTATTTTTTACGTTGTAAAAAATTATTTTTTATTTTTTAAAAAATTTAAAATATTGATCAAATTTTTATACTCAAGTTTTGACAATAATTTTTTTTAATAGATAATATTGATAATTCATTCACTTTTAGTTGATTGTAAATAAAATTTTATCAATTTAAGTTTTCAACAAATAATTTAATAATAGAATAAGTGACCAAAAAATAATTTTAACATAACAAAGAATCATTCTTTATTCATGAATAATGTGCATGCATGAAGTACAAAACTTTAATAATATAGACAATTTAAGTATAAATTATTTGGATTGAAAATTTATATTAAGACAAAAAAAGAACCAATTTTATAGATTTTTACAACAAGAAATAATGAATATAAATTTTATATGTGAGTGAGTGAAATACAACTATGAACACTCAAAATATTTAAAAAATTTTAAATCAAAGCTCACACGAATGAGTAATTTTAGACCAAAAAAAATTAGATATTGATTTGAAGTATTAAAATTTTAGCCCTAAAAATTTGAATCATATCTAAAATATAAAAACTAAAAATAAAAAGGACTATTGTAGTAAAATGGTAAATTTTATGGAAGATTCTAAAATTTGGGCTTAACCAAGTAGAGAATAATTTTGGATTTGCTAAAATTAGATACTTATTTGAACTAATAAAATTAGGACTCTAAAATTTTAATCATATCTAAAATCTAAAATAAAAAATAAAAAATTAGGCCTATTATACTAAAGGGATAAATATTGTGGGGCCCTCTAAAATTTGAGGCCCTAGGAAAGCAACTTAGTTGCCCAAGGGTTGGGCCGGCCCGGCCTTTAGGCTAAATTAATTGTTTTATTTTTTATTTATTGCGAAAATGCCCTCGTTGGCATTCATACATTTGTTTATATTAGTTATTTGTACACGTGTGTTACATGTGAATAATTTTGTATTACAATTTTTAATTTTATTTGTTTCAATTTTATTTTGTTAGTTTTGTTGTTCAATATTGGATGATTTGAGAGTTTCTAGATATGATTTTCATCAAATGAGAAAAATAATAAAAAGCATATTTGAACTCCTAAATTTACAAATAATTCATTCTAAGAAATACAACTTTCTTTCTCTACTTCTTTGTAACAACACATTTATTTTTTTTTTTTTAAATATCGGTGTCTATAAATAACTACTCAATGAATTGTACTATAATAACCCGCATTTCAATTTCCTTCCTCAATTTGGCAAATTGATGAATTAAATTTCAATAATTTTATCATTTGGATCTGGATGGAGTAGAGGTAGAGATGACGTTGGGGATAGAAATAACTGTGACGAATTTTATAAATTCCTAGCATCGTACAAGGCGATCGCTAGTTCTTATATAAGTATAACTTTATTTGCTTGTACCTGTCTATAACATAACCTCATACACGAGGTCATTAACGTGGAAGTAATGATAAATCTCAAAAGTCCAATAGATCCATGTTCCTTGCAAACTATTATTTTATTTAATTTAATAACAAAAGAGATAGAAAAAATTGAAAAAACCAAAATCAACATGAAATAAACAACCAATTATTCTAGAAATAAAAAAAAATATATTTCTAACTAAATTTTGATTGTACCCAAATAATGAAAACAAAAAAATAATTTTAAAAAATACAGTAAATATGTTTACCTAAACCATCTAACCAGATTAACCCCAAATTTTCACCCAAAAAGGAATGCACTAAAGCAAAAGAGAAATAATATTGTTCAACTTGCCCAATAAACACATCATTAGGCAGACGGTCTCCACTGCAACAAATAAAGGTGGTCAAGATCATAAGCATCTTAATTATGTTTGGGGCTGGTGATGTGAGAAACAGAGTTGCTAGCAACCCCTCAAGAAATGTAAGTTTTTCCACTCCTGACTGTATGGCCTACTGATGCAATGACTTTGCTATTGAACAGACTTTTGCTTGAATATGACCAAGTAGCTTGCAGGCACACAATTCTAAGTCAGTCACCCTGATCCACATGTGCATGCTTTATTAGGAACCTAATCACAAAGCTTATCAACAAAAAATTATCATTGAGTGCGATTTCAATCACCACCTTAATGTTCTTCTCTGTGGTGGTAGGAAAAAAATAATAATTTTGTACTGATAGTAGAAGTGATTCTTTTAACCTTCACAAGGTGAAAAAGAAATCCAGGTTTATTCGTGAGGTCTTTTCATGAGATGGAACAATCTCTTGGGTATATCCACTGCCCTCTTCACATCATATATAATGTGCATCTACAAAAATTAGCAATCAAAAATATTCATCCAACATTAGACCGGAGAGAGTGAACCTTTGAATGGATGTAAAAAATAATAAGGATACCACAACAAGAATTCAAAAACTACAAGGTATAACAATTGGATTTCTGTTATTTCCAAATTTTTTTCACAAAAATTCATAAAGAAGAAAGATATAAGAAATTCGAGTATGGACTAATGGGATAAACTTCAACCGGTAGGGCTGAAGTACCTAGGAGAGAGGCAATGAATATTACGGTAGACTTGGTCTATAAAGCTAGGAAACTTGGTGTCATTGTCATTGAAGTTTTGAGTCTACTAAGCACCTCTCCCCAACTTTGCATGCAGTGAAAGAAAATCAAATTAGTTTAACAATGAAACAATTGGAACTAAGCTCATTCTTTTAAGATTTTACCATTTTTGGAACACCAACAATCCCAAAGCCCTTCATTGATGATTTGTACTTAGTAAGCTTAATCATCTACCCTTCCATATCTTTAGACAATCTATGTTATGAATGGAAACCATTTGTACCAGCACACACATCTTGCTCACAAATTTTGCCTTATCCTCTTTCATATCCACAAATAAAGAGGATCAAGAAGGGCACTCTAGGTTAGTCAAGTCAAGTCTTCTGCACTACACCTAATTTTGCAATATGCAGAGGGTGGTTGCTTCTATTATGTATCCTCCTAAGATTTCAAATAGGTTAGCTTGATACATTGAAACTTTGCAATCGGAAAGGTGACTTTACAAAGGTCCTCTATGAACACCACAGTCCAAATTGGCTACAATGACCGTCTCCAAACTCAATGAAGGTTCTGAATGGAATTGGCAAAAGGTGAGTGTGTGCATGTCATGGTGAAAATTGAATCCCACATAAGTTTTTCTTTTTTCAAAAAAGAGAATCTCATACAAGTTCACTGGACACCTTTTAAAAAAAAACAAAATACAAAAGGAAACTGAATCGAAGAACTAATTGCAAAAAAGCACCTGGGATTAGAAATTGCACTTCCATACAACCTATCAACTTGAAAATTTTCAATCTACAGTAAATACTTGGCCCTGTGCTCAAAATACCAGTACACAAGTCCTATCAAACCAAGTTTATTTTTGGTGATGTATTGGAAATTGAAGTGGGGAAAAAATAAACTGGCGAATCATGTGTAAAGTATTTTCTTCAAAATATAGGTGTGACATATCACAAACATGAACTTATCAAAAAAAATACCGCTAACATGTATAGTCGCAAAATCAATACAGCATTAAACAACCAAAACAATTACCTTAAAGGACGAAAAAAACTTCGAAACCAAATTCACAACTGAAACATACGAAAATCAATAAAATTCACAAAGAATGAAGGCTGCTTGTATCTGAGAAGAATTATTTTGAGTTAGACAGTTAAGAAACTAATGCATTTCTCATACTTGCAAAGTGATGTTCTAAAAACTGGTTGAATCATGCATACAAAGAAATGTACTTCATTCAATAAGTAGACAAAAGAAATTATTATTCAAAAGTGAGAGCTCAATCAACCAGCAAAATGGTGTACAAAATATTAGGTAAAATACGAGTCTAGGAAAATAAATTATTGGGGAAAAAATACATGTATTCAGAGGTGAGAAATTAATTAAAGGGCAAATGGCACTTTGCCCCCTGAAAGATTGAAAAAATTTTAATTTGCACCACAAAAGATTGATTGTTCCAAATTGCACTCTCAATGTTAATAATTCGTGAGAATGTGGCCCCAAGACTGACAGACGTCAAACTTGCTGTTAACCCAAGCAATTACGTGAAATGCACGTGATAACCTGAAGGGCAATCATGTAAAAACACCACAGACCCAAAAAATTATAGTCAAAAAATTTCAATTTGTAAATTTTCTACTAAAAATGAAAAAAGATATTAAAAAAAACCAAAAAATTATAGTCAAAAGTGTGAGGCTCGGATCTATATTTGATAAGATAAAGAGAATGGATGACTCATGTCATGGCTGCAAAACCAGTTGCATGTGAGATAAACACCCACGCACCATCAGGTTTCCTCTGCCAAGATACGGGTCGGATTATCTCAATGCCCGATTCATTTGCTTAGAAACATATCATATCATCCCAACCTCTCAAATATACTGGTCGGATCACCAAAGCTACAACCACCACCACCACCACCATCACCATCACCATCACCAACAACATCAATACCAAGAACAACAACAATGGCACCAACAATGGAAGAAAAAGAAGAAGAAGCAGAAACAAAAAGACATGCAAAGGGTTTCAACCCTCTACATTCTTACTCTCACACAAACATGTGTGTGTGTGTGTGTGTGTGTGTGTGTGTGTGTATATACATGTAGCCAAGGACACTCGTGAGAACAGAGTGCAGAAGGGCTGTTGGTTTAGAGAAGAGTGAAATCATTGGCTTTCAGAGAGGGGAAACAACCCTTGAAGAAATCCAATCTCCTTGAAGCCATATTCTTGATTGCTCAGAATAAAATGGGGAATTTGGTCTACGGTGTTTTTACATGATTGGCCTTCAGGCTATCACGTGCATCTCACGTGATAGCTTGGGTTAAAGCAAGTTCGACGTCCGTCAGTCTTGGGGCCATATTGTCACCAAATATTAACATTGAGGGTGAAATTTGGAACAATCAATCTTTTGTGGTGCAAATTAATTTTTTTTCAATTTTTTAGGGGGCAAAGTGCCATTTGTCCTTAATTAAAATATCAATGATCTAAAAATTAGTCCAAAGATTAACCAAATTAAAGTTGATCAATCAGAAAATTAATTGGAAGTAATGTAGCAAAGAAAAAAAATGATCACTCAATGACAATATAAATGATCTTCGAAGAAAGTATCCCAAGAATACCTGATGGCACCCACAACACCTTGAGTAAGCCAACACATGGTAGCCATGCTTACTTGGTTTAGATCTGCACTATGTAATTGATAAACCCTAAACAAATATTTCAGGGTCAATTTCACAAAACACAAAAATAATGGGTTCCATACATGTACCTGGTTGAAGCAACTGAATATATGAAGGAGAAGGACAAATTCAAAAAAAAAAAATATCAAATCATTTGACAAGAAACCCAAAATACATGAAAAGAGAATTCTCTTATTGCAGGATGTTCAAACCTTGCTATAAGCCGCTCAGAGCCCTTCTTGCAGGTTGGTCGCCATTGAGGAAGGAAACTGTTTCTCTACTCTAGATGCGGGTGTGGAATAGAGATGTCAGTGGACCGAAGCAGAGACGGGGCGTATAGTCTCCATCCCCGTATCCGCTTAAAAAACCTCTGTCTATTCCCGGTTCACCCCCGTTAACAGGTATATTTTTCATTCCCATCTCCATCCGCGGAGAATTTTTTAATCCTCGTCCCTGTCCCCGTTTCCCTCATACCCGCCCAAGCCCAAGTCAACGTAATCAAAAATTCTAAATAAATTCAACATTTAAAAATCCAACAACATTCTCCAATAACTACTTGAATTTGATATAATTCAAACAACAAATGAAGAAATATTAAAAATACAAATAACATAACACGATATACCTCATCAAATATCCAAAATACTACGTAAGGGGGAATGGGAAAACTTTTGATATAATTGTCCAACATAACACAACACATGTCTTAACAAATATCACTACTTTAATGACATTTAGCTTCACACAGTCACAAGGTCATGTAGTTTCACGCAGTCACTATTCTGCCATATAGCTTCACATGGTCACACCTGTAATTTAATAAAGAAAATAAAACATAAAAAATTATAATAATTGCATAAAAATATTTTATATTTATTAATAAAATTGATTGGTTGAAATTAAAAAATTACCAATTCAATCATCTCTTAACACCATAAGTGGTGGTAGAATTTACTTCTTCAACATCATTTTCCTACATCATTAAAAGAAAAAAAAATTATATTCTTCCAAAGAGAAATTTTCAACTTAAACGATATACCTCATCATCAATATCAAGATCTTCCAATAATGTGTAGCTCTTTAGGCCCTTCGAAGTAGATGAACCTAACAAAAAAAATATGCATTAATCATACTTTACCCCCCAAAAAAGTTATGATGCATATACAAATGATATTGTATTACCTCGTTCTTCAGCACATAACCAACTTTGAGAGCACATTAAAACCTCTACTGTAGTTGGAAGAAGTCTATTGCGATGTGGACTGATCACCCTCCCACTTGTGCTAAAATCAGATTCCGAGGCAATAGTAGAAACAGGAATAACAAAAAGATCTTTAGCAATCATTTGAAGTAGGGGATACTTGGAACCACTTGTCTTTCAAAAAGATAGTATATCAAAATCTGAAGTTTTTGGCATCATACCATCTTTTAAGTAACAATCTAACTCAGACCTCCCACGTGCTTTTGTTAAATCTTTTGTTTGTATAAACTTATCAAAATCAAAGAGATCACCAATTAATGGACATTTGGAATCAATATCTGATTGAAGAGAGGGAGAAGAAGGTTGCAGTTCATAATTACTTCCTTGCCTCATTTCATATTCACCTACTAATTCCAAGCAAAGCTCTTTAATCCTTTTCACTTCATTTAAAGCTTCCACACCTCCATATATTTTCTCATAGTAATACTCCAAAATTCCCAACTTATACTGTGGATCTAAAACAGCGGCTATTCCCATAACACCATGAGTTAGACTCCAATATTTGTTAAACTTTTCCAGTATATTCAAGGCCATATCTTTTATCACGTCTTTGAGACTTTGAAGCCACTTAGATATTTCTACTCTTATCCCACAAATAGTTGAAAAATATACATTGGTAGTAGGATACTTTGTACCTGAAAATAATTTTGTTACAGTATGAAACAATTCCAATTTTTCACAAATCTCTCTTGCCACCTCCCAATCATCTTCACTCGGACAAATCTTGTAATGAGAATATCGATATTTCAAGCGAGCAAACACATCTCTATAAATCAAACTAGTTTGAAGCATAAGAAAAGTAGAATTCCATCGAGTCTTAACATCAAGAGCAAGCTTCTTGTTACTTGGAATATGTATATAATGAGCTGCCTCTTCAAATTTATGCACTCTCTTTGGAGATGTTGTCCAATAAGCAACACTATCACGAATTCTTTCAATACCATCTCCAATCACATTCAAACCATCTTGGACAATTAAATTGAGAATATGTGCACAACAACGCATATGAAACAACCGACCATTTAATATTAGTGAACCAAATGGAAGTTTATCCAACAAAATAGCCACAATTGCATCATTGGTGGTACAATTATCCACGGCCAAAGTTATCAACTTTCTATCAAGGTTCCAATCGAAAAAACAATCCATCAAAAACTCCACAAGCACTTCCTTGGTATGTGGATAAGGCACATATAAAAATTTAAAGATAATAAATAACATATGTTAATAAAAGATCATTAATAAGTTAAAATAAATAACACATGTTAATGAAAGATTATTAGTACCTTATAATTCGACTTTGCAATGTCCAAGAATTGTCAATAAAGTGTATGGTGATTGCCATGTATCTTTTTCTTTGATTGTTTGAAGACCACATGTCTGTAGTGATAGCAACTCTATTTTTTGTTTTTTTCCAACAACTTCATTGTCTTCTCCTTTTCGGTTTTGTAAATTTGAAGGATATCATTTCTGAGAGTGTTGCGAGATACCATTTTGAACATTGGTTGAAGAGTGTGACAATATTTTTGAAACCCATGATGCTCAACCATACTAAGAGGATATTCATGCAATATAATCATATTGGCAAGATCCCTCCTCCCCGCGTCTTGAAGAAATCGCCAGTTCTCCATTGTTTTCTCGGTATCTTTCTTTGATTGGTTTAATACCAATAAACATTGCTTCAAATTTTATATTTCTTCCTCGGACAACTTTTAAGATGAGCATGCAAGTGACTAGTTCCATTCTTAGCACCACCAACAAACATTTTCTTACATTTATTGCACTCAGCCTTTAACTTCCCATCAACTGTTTTCCTCTTAAAATGATCCCACACAATTGATCTATGTCTATCTGTTTCTCCAAGAGTCATTGAAGTTGAGTTGGTAGATTGATTTTCATCAATAGAGATTGGAAATTGGTTGCTTTCACCCGGTGTTGCAGAAATTTCAGGAGCTGACATATTATTTCTCACTTCTTCTCCTTCCATTGATTATAATCAACTACATGTAAATATCAACTAAGTAGAAACCAAACTATAATAAAAAAATCTATCACTTTTGACTATGGGGGTTGAACTCTAATACCAATTCATGTACTCTTAGTTTGAGTTAGTACATTAAAATTCTTAAATGAACAAACAGTATATATAAGTAAATAAAAAATGAAAAAACAGCATATAATTCTTAAAAAACAGCATATACTTCGTTTGAGTTAGTACATTAAAATTCTTAAATGAAAAAACAGCATATATAAGTAAATGAAAAATGATGACAAACATATCTAAACTAAAATTCGAGCCCATAGGGTTCAAATATTGATGATCCAAAAAGGGAAGTGCACCAAAGGTTTCCTATATTTAATTAATCTTCTTTTTGAGATCTGCATGTTTAAGAAACCAATCTAAAGGTAGAATTTCTATTAGATTCAGTTAGTGCAAGTATTATGTCTGAAGCTTCTCATACACAGAATCTATAGATAAACACCCCCCTCTAAATGTGCCTAAAGTAAAAAATCTAACAGTAAGACAGTCACTCGTGTATAGAATTGAGGTTGTCACATAGGCACCAAGTCATATTATATCCAACTGCAGAGGAATGAGACTCTAGATATGTTAAAACTAATACTCATAAATCATCGAAAGCTTGGACTCCATAATTGGACTCCTTGATAGAAACCAAGCTCAACGAAGTTTTCATAGCGATTAGAATTCCTAGATCAAAAAAGGGAAGTGTACAAATATTATTATTGTTAAACTTCTGTCAAAAATCTAACTTTTTCTTCTGAATGGAAAAATATATCTCAACTGTAGATCCCAGGCCACCGAACAATCAGATGATTTTATCACTGATTTTCCAAATAGAGGATCCCAGGCCACCTAACAATCCCGATAACCCATATGTTTTTAGCTTATACGATCTACTCAAGGACAGAATAGAGAGAAAGATCTAAAGTAGGAGATAATATAGGGAAAATGGAGATTTGGCTATGAAAGAAATGCACCTGTAAAATCGAGATTTGCGAGCACCTGTAGAACCAAGATCTGTGAGCAAGGCAGCGATCAGCGAGAAAGGTAGCAATCAGTGACAGCGAGCAAGGCAACTGGAGGCAGTCGGCTGAACAGAGGAATACGTGAGAAATTAGGGCTTTAGGGCCTGGGGCTGGGAGTATATATATATATATATATATATATATATATATATTTGATAAAGAGACTCAATAAGTCCACTATCTTTTCCAAATTTGATCTCAAAAGTGGTTTTTGGCAAATACAGATCCACCCTATGGACAGGTATAAAACTGCTTTTACTACTCCCTTCGGACATTATGAATGGAATGTCATGCCCTTTGGGTTGAAAAACGCCCCAAGTGAATTCCAGAACATAATGAATGAAGTCTTCAATTGTATCAGTCATTTCTCTATTGTTTATATAGATGATATACTCATCTTCTCCAGAACAATAGAAGAACACTGGAAGCACCTTTATGCTTTCTATACAATTGTCAAAAAAAATGGATTAGTACTCTCTGCATCTAAGGTAAGATTGTTCCAAACCTCAGTAAGGTTTTTAGGATACAATATTCAGGATTCTACTATCACTCCTATTAGTAGAGCTATCCAATTTGCAGATAAGTTCCCAGATGAGATCTTAGATAAGACTCAACTACAAAGGTTTTTAGGTTCCCTAAACTATGTTTCTGACTTCTATCAGGATCTTAGGCAAACCATCAAACCTCTGTATGACAGACTCAAAGGAAATCCTCCTCCTTGGACCACTGTTCATACTTCCATTATTCAACAGGTTAAGAAGTTCATCAAAACTCTTCCCTGTCTTGGTATTCCATCCGTTGATTCTTTCAAAATCATCCAGACTGATGCCTCCGATATTGGTTATGGTGGAATCCTCCTTCAGAGAGAATCTCCTAATTCTCCTGAACAGATTGTTCGGTTCCATTCTGGTATTTGGAATAAGACCCAAAAGAATTATTCCACTATTAAAAAAGAAATTTTATCTATTGTCCTGTGTATCTATAACCTGACTTACCATTAGTTTTGTCAAACAGATTTCTATTACCAACTACTCAGCCCACAAGGCCAGTAGCCCAAACCCAACCTAAATTGAGTCAAATAATGGCCCAAGAAATAGCCAGAATGGACTCAGTCAGTACCCAATCAGCCCTGGTCAGTCGGCCAGTAGCTATTTCAACTACTGTTAACCCATTAACCTTTACCCAAATGGCCCAACAGCAACCTGTCAGGACCACTAGTGCCATGAAAAACCCCTATCAGGCCTCACAACCCTTTGTAGCCCAATTAGGCCCAAAGGTTGACTATGTCAAAGCATATTCTGAGAATGTCCTAGCCATTGAACTAGCCCATTCCAAATACAAGGATCCAATAGACCTTGTACAGGCCTACCTCCCAAAAAGGAGGAGGTTACTGGTATCCCCTGTGTGTAGCCTTGATGATCAAAAGGATTAATAAAATCTGCAGTCTGATCTTCTGGATCAGAATCCTGGGATTTTTCAGAATATTTTTCTGTTTGTAAAAGAGTTAAAGCTTCAGCAAATTTCTTGTCTTGAGCTTTTAAATCTTTTATTTCTATTTTAAGCTTATTAACTTCACTTTGGAGATCTTGTAAGGTAATTTCTTTTTTTCTTTTCCTTACTAAATCTTTCCATAGTTTTGTTAAGGCTTATCAATTGTTTTTCTACAATAGGTTGCTTATTATCCTTTTTACTGAAAAGGTTTCTAAGCTGTTTGACATACTTATCTTTGAGATCTGAATCTTCTATCTTGGAGATCAAGTCTATAAGTATGTGTTCTTCATTTTGCTTTGTGATTACCCTAACTTGTTTCTGACAAGAGCATCCTATTTTAACTTTAGGTGCATCAGGGTGATCAGAAGCTGAATAATAGTCTGAAGAGTCTGAGGTGTCTACTGGACTGTCCGATTCTTCAGAACTTTCAAGATTATTTATCCTGAAGATTTCAAGGATTCTGTCCTCATCGTCTTGGGATAAATTTAATCTTTTGACTTGTTTTTTAATTGGGCATTCAGGACTAATGTGGCCTGATTTTCCGCAATTAAAACATGTAATATCTTGGACCTTTCCCTTTCCTTTGTTATCTGTTCTTTTGGATCTAAATTTTCTTCTAGGTTTCCTGGAAGATTCTGGTTTAGATCTCTTGGCAGTTTTGTGGTGAGGAAAAAATCTTTGATAAGATTTGTTTCTAGAATAAGGCTTGTGTGATTTGGATTTTCTGTGTTTTTTATGGGAAGGAGCTAATGGCTGTAACCCATATTGTTCACAAAAATTTCCTAATTCATATTTAGCCTTATGTTTTTCATTTGTTAATTGCTTATTGATTCTCAGATCAACACACCATTTTAATCCTACATTTTGGATGGTGCTGATGAGTTCTCCATAAGCAAGACTATCGTACTCAATGATTCCTGTGTCTTTGCTAAGGGTTTCTTTTACCTTATGGGCAAAGAGGCTGGGTAAACCATTAACAAATTTCTCTTTCCAGAATGCTTTTTGGCAGTCTGGTCGAACCATGACACGGGAAACAAAAACATCTTTATACCACCTAAAGTCACTAAGTGTGGGACATTTTAGGTTGGTCAACTGGTCATGAATCCTAGCAGTAATGCTACTAGGAGTGCCAACAAAGTGTTTGATGATGGTGAATATAAGAGTATTGCAACCATCAGGCTTAGCTGTTCCAATCCTTTCATCAAAGATAGGAATGCCTTCATCATCTTTGAGAACATCATTAATGATACTGTCTCTCTGTTCCTGGGTTAAATAATTATCCCACCAATTTCTAAGAACACCTGTGAATCCTGAAACAATTAGTTTAACAAGCTCAGGTTCAGGGCTATCTAGATTGGTCACATAATTATTTAAAACCATGGATAGATGACTGACTTTGTTAATAATTTCCTGTTCACTTAGACCATCTATGTTCCATTCATAGAGTCTGTTAGACTGAACAGAAAATTGGTTCAACACATTTTTCTCTTCATATTGAAGATCTGGTGGAGTGGGTCTGGAATACCAGTTCTTTGTGGAGCTGGTAGGGACTCTAACCAGTGCATTGATTTTAGAATCAGGCTGGGTCATACTGTGATCCCTAAACTGATTTTCTAAGTTTTCTATTTCAGAGTCAGAATCAGTGGTATCTTTTGGACTATCAGATTCGGAATTAGACTCTGAACTTTCTTCAGTTTGGTTGATGACTGTTATCTGGGAAGTACTAGTGGATTCTTTCCTGGATAAGAGTGCATCAATCTGTTGAATTAGGTTTTTGTCTCTTAAACCTAAATTCTTCCTTTCTTCAGGTAGGTTGACTAATGGTCTTTCTACTGAAGATGGTTTAATTTCATCTATTTTAGTTTCAATTTTATCCAACTGTTTACCTATAGTAATTAGGCTTTGGTTGGTGAAATTGACCTGTTCAACTATCTTCTTTTCAGATTCTAAAACTGGAATCTTAAAGGGAGTAGCTGTGACAGTTTTGTTAGCATATTTAATTTCAATAGTTTCTGCTGGTGGATGACTAGAGGTTACCACGGCAGATTCTGTTTTCCAATTTTGCTGAGTTACTACTTTTACTTCTTTGTGGAAGTTACTTAAGTAGTTTTCAAAAGCAATTTCGGATTCTAATTTATACATTAATTTTACCAATTCTTTTTTAATGGTTTCCTGGGTTTTACAAGGTAAAGATTCAAAAGCTTTCCTAAGAGGTCTGTTCTCAGAGGTTTTGAAATTCTTTTTTAACTTGTAAACATCAGGCATAAAAAATTCTTTTTCCCTAGTGATAGTGTATAATTGATGGGCTTTGTTAGATTCTGCATTTCCATCAAAGGCACTAGCAGTGGGTGACAGAGAAGGTGATGGAGTAAAAACATCATTCTTTGTTTGTTTGAACTCTGTGTATCTAGACTTTAATGGGACACTTATGGGAGTGTACACTTGGTATCAGAGCCATTTGACGGCCTGGTGTATTACTTCTGCAATTTCATTTGAGTCATCTAACTCACTTTGAAATCTTTATCTGTTTCTTCTTTTAAATTCATTTGTAAGTAGATTCGCACCCTAGCACCCAACCTTAATCCAGACCCTCAAGAGTACGTAAGCCGCACTTATCCCGACCGTAAGTCCCGTGTGAGGCAAAGAGTGGATCGCATGCGAGAAGTTGAGAGAAATTGGAGCCAGATTAGGGGGTATGTCTAGTGTCGTCAAACTTACATATTAATTTAAAATTTGATAACAATTTAGATTTTAAAATGAGTAGATTATTCAGATCTAATTCTAGAGCTAGTACATCTAGATCTTCAGATTATTCTATGCCACATAGAGTAAATGAGGAAGAATTAGAAATAGAAGAAACTAGAACAGACTGGAAAAAATGGAATATTCCTCCAGTTAAAGAAAAAAATATTTATAGCACAACTTGGGTTCAGAAAACCTTTAGTGAAAAACATCAAGTTAAAACTGTCGAACAAGTTCATCCTCTCCGGAAAGAAGATGAGCTTTGTGAGCTCCTCACTAAGGAGACTCTTAATATTCACAAGGCCAAAGGATATAATTTTATTCACATAGGTCTTGTCCAAGTGGCCATTAAACCACTTATTACCCAAGGCAGGAATGCTGCTGCCTTACTAGCAGTACGAGATGCAAGGTTTCTAGATTGGGAACCCAGTGTCTTGGGAATCATGGAGACAGGACTCCACCGAGGTCCAGTCTACTTTAACTGCTTCCCTGACTTTACCCTTGATCTCCATTGTCCTAATACACATATGGCACTAACTCTTGGTATCCGTCTCACAGGCGATATTACCAGGTTAGTAAAAAACACTAGTTCCATAGTACTTATTTACAGGATTTATTACAAGTGACATGCGGAATTTAAAGAGGAATAAAGAAGAATATGGAACAGTTATGAAAAAATACAAAATATTCAATTAAAGAAAATAAACACTTACAACACTAGAACTAATGGTCTAGTGGAAATAAGCGGTGATAAGGAAGCTCTTCTTTTGCATCATGAAGAAGGATTACAAGTAATGGGTATGATTACAAAACTAGAAGGGTTTGTAATGATCTCTGAAATTCAGACTATAGTGTGTCTGAAGTTTTCAAAGCTTGAGAGAAATGAGGAGAGGGAGCTGCCTTATATAGAGGTAAGGGACTCCGGATTCCTTCAAGGTAATCATTCTGCCTTTCTCTTTTACTCAGGGTAAAGTAATTCACTTTTTGCTTTCGGCTGAAAAGTGGAGTAAGATTCTTTTACCCGGGTAATAAGGACATGCTGAAGGGACTAGTGGGCCCTGTTTGTCCTGAGAATCCATCTTTCGGTGGAAAAGCAGATCTGTGGATCTTGCTTTTGTCTGTGAGAATCCTGCTTTTAGGAAAGGGGATCCTATGCAGACATGTGATATTATCTTTACACATAGTGGACAACTTTTCTTTTTTACTGAAGAAAGTAGTGATTGAAGCCACTTTATGTAAATAATAATTCACGGGAGAGCAAGGTCAGGTGTGAGGTCATCAACATCAAAGTCTTCTATTCCTTCAAAAGGATCCTGAGCATATCCTGCTGGGAGATTTGAGGAGGAACTTTGAGAAGATGATTCACTATCTGAGTCAAGTTGTTCAAGGAGCTTCTGGAGGAGCTTTGCCTTGGACTTCTTCTTGCTAGACTTCTTCTGAGAACCTTTAGATGAAGATTCTTCTGGATGGATTTGTCTTGTAGGAAGGTTAGCCTGGCTTGGATGAGCGGGCAGTTCCTTCATTGGAGTTGCTGGTTGTAAGGGACCTGGAACTACTACTGGAGTTGGTACCCTTACAGGGAAGTCTCGTCTCACCATTGCGATAGTGTCGCTATGCTGAAACCTGGGCCACCATTTGGCATAGAATTGTCGGGTCAAGTTGAATCCAACAATTTCCCATTGCCATTTGAGTATCCACGGGACTTTGTACCTGCATAAAAATATTAGTAATAAAGGTAATGGGGACTCCTGTTTACTAGGACGGTAAAGGGAGTAAAAGATATTAATCTGATCTTTAAGATCAGCTGGAAAGATTTCATCAATGGGACCGTGTTGATGCCACCACTGATTAAACCATGCAAGAATATGGCTTTTGAAATCTCTATGGAAATTCAGGAACCAGGAATGGGACAAATCCTCATTCTGGTAGAGTAATATTTTTGACCACGATTCAATGTAGTCATAATAATTAAACTGTCTGTTGTGATAAGGAAGTTCTCTGAGCAAGGAAGGGTGAGAACCCCATTCATCAACAGAAATAATCTTGGTAATATACAAGCTATGATAGATAACCTTAGTTGGGTTTATCTTATCATAAATTGGCTTGGTGAATATGGACTTGGTATAGTAGAGAATATCTTGGTAAAAACTATGGGGTTTTTCCAAGTCTACTGGGATATAGGTCCAACCTTTTGGGAGGTAGGCCTGTACAAGGTCTATTGGATCCTTGTATTTGGAATGGGCTAGTTCAATGGCTAGGACATTCTCAGAATATGCTTTGACATAGTCAACCTTTGGGCCTAATTGGGCTACAAAGGGTTGTGAGGCTTGATAGGGGTTTGTCATGGCACTAGTGGTCCTGACAGGTTGCTGTTGGGCCATTTGGGTAAAGGTTAATGGGTTAACAGTAGTTGAAATAGCTACTGGACGACTGACCAGGGCTGATTGGGTACTGACTGAGTCCATTCTGGCTATTTCTTGGGCCATTATTTGACTCAATTTAGGTTGGGTTTGGGCTACTGGCCTTGTGGGCTGAGTAGTTGGTAATAGAAATCTGTTTGACAAAACTAATGGTAAGTCAGGTTCAGATTTTGGTATTATTTTATCCTTTCCCTTCCCCCTGGAATTTTTGGAGGAGGTTCCGGATGTACTAGGTGTTCTGTCCGCCATGAGGTTCCTGCAAAAATTCTCTGGTTAGGAAATCAGGAATATAGTTATGTTCTCCTTTGATATATTCTATATCAAAATCGAAAATACTTAAAATAGATTGCCAACTAGCAAAAATCTGCTTAGCAGCTATATTTTTGACATCTTTGGTTAATACATCCTTAGCTGATTTACAGTCAACCCGCACAAGGAACTTTTGATTCAATATATCATCCTGGAATTTAGAGATACACAGGACAATAGATAAAATTTCTTTTTTAATAGTGGAATAATTCTTTTGGGTCTTATTCCAAATACCAGAATGGAACCGAACAATCTGTTCAGGAGAATTAGGAGATTCTCTCTGAAGGAGGATTCCACCATAACCAATATCGGAGGCATCAGTCTGGATGATTTTGAAAGAATCAACGGACGGAATACCAAGACAGGGAAGAGTTTTGATGAACTTCTTAACCTGTTGAATAATGGAAGTATGAACAGTGGTCCAAGGAGGAGGATTTCCTTTGAGCCTGTCATACAGAGGTTTGATGGTTTGCCTAAGATCCTGATAGAAGTCAGAAACATAGTTTAGGGAACCTAAAAACCTTTGTAGCTGGGTTTTATCCAAGATTTCATCTGGGAATTTATCTGCAAATTGGATGGCTCTACTAATAGGAGTGATAGTAGAATCCTGGATATTGTATCCTAAAAACCTTACTGAGGTTTGGAATAACTTAATCTTAGATGCAGATAGACTAATCCATTTTGTTTAACAATTGTATAGAAAGCATAAAGGTGCTTCCAGTGTTCTT
Source organism: Ilex paraguariensis (assembly GCA_963454935.2). Taxonomy (NCBI): domain Eukaryota; kingdom Viridiplantae; phylum Streptophyta; class Magnoliopsida; order Aquifoliales; family Aquifoliaceae; genus Ilex; species Ilex paraguariensis. Next base: position 18,900 of record CAUOFW020002559.1, read on the forward strand.
CTATTGTTCTGGAGAAGATGAGTATATCATCTATATAAACAATAGAAAAATGACTGATACAATTGAAGACTTCATTCATTATGTTCTGGAATTCACTTGGGGCATTTTTCAACCCAAAGGGCATGACATTCCATTCATAATGTCCGAAGGGAGTAGTAAAAGCGGTTTTATACCTGTCCATAGGGTGGATCTGTATTTGCCAAAAACCACTTTTGAGATCAAATTTGGAAAAGATAGTGGACTTATTGAGTCTCTTTATCAAATCCTGTTTGTTAGGTATAGGGTACCTAATCCATTCTAAAACCTTGTTTAAAGGTTTGTAATTAATGACTAACCTTGGGACTCCTCTTTCTAACTCTGCGTTTTTGACTACATAGAAAGCAGGACAAGACCAAGGTGACTTGCTATTCCTAATGATACCATTTTTTAGTAACTCTGAGATTTCCTTTTTACAGATCTCAGTAGTTTCATGGTTCATTTGGATTGGTCTGGATTTAGTAGGGATATTGTCCTCACTAAATCCTTTAATATAGGGAAGTCTGACCATGTGTTTCTTCCTATGCCAGAATGCTGTAGGAAGGGAGGAACAAACTTCTGATTCTAAGTTTTCCCTAAACCTATCGATCTTTTGTTGTAAGATTGGATTGGTTAGGTTTTCTTTAGTTCTGAGGTGGTTAATCTCTTGTTTAAGAAATTCCACTTGCTTAATTTTCCTGTTAATAACATTAAGGGACTGTGAGACAGAAATGTCTTTTAGCTGCCTTAAATGTCTTTTTCTCAGGTTTGGTAATAAATGGAAATACAATTTTTCTTCCAAAATGCTTGGTTGATATTCCATCTGTATCTGTACTAAAGGGGTACAAAAGATATATAAATGGAAGACCAAGAATAACAGCATCAGTCATGTTTTTAACAAGAAGGAATGATGTTTCAAAACATACATCTTGTTGACAAACATGAACTTTAGGAAGTTTGTATTTAACATTCATTTTGCTGCCATTGGCAGAACTAATTCTTTCCAATGTTTTTTCATAAAACATGGTTGGAATTAATCCTTCTTGGATGCAGTTAACATCTGCTCCAGTATCCAATAGGGCAATAACAGTAATATGAAAACTATTGTTAATGATTAATTTTACTTCAACATGCCATTTTTGGACAGTTAAAGAATTAATCAGACTAATTCTTTTGTCATTAACAGTGGCTCCTTCCTGGAATGAAGGCAGGTTCGTTACACCAGAAGTTTCCGTCTGAAAGGAGGAGGTTACTGGTATCCCCTGTGTGTAGCCTTGATGATCAAAAGGATTAATAAAATCTGCAGTCTGATCTTCTGGATCAGAATCCTGGGATTTTTCAGAATATTTTTCTGTTTGTAAAAGAGTTAAAGCTTCAGCAAATTTCTTGTCTTGAGCTTTTAAATCTTTTATTTCTATTTTAAGCTTATTAATTTCACTTTGGAGATCTTGTAAGGTGATTTCTTTTTTCTTTTCCTTACTAAATCTTTCCATAGTTTTGTTAAGGCTTATCAATTGTTTTTCTACAATAGGTTGCTTATTATCCTTTTTACTGAAAAGGTTTCTAAGCTGTTTGACATACTTATCTTTGAGATCTGAATCTTCTATCTTGGAGATCAAGTCTATAAGTATGTGTTCTTCATTTTGCTTTGTGATTACCCTAACTTGTTTCTGACAAGAGCATCCTATTTTAACTTTAGGTGCATCAGGGTGATCAGAAGCTGAATAATAGTCTGAAGAGTCTGAGGTGTCTACTGGACTGTCCGATTCTTCAGAACTTTCAAGATTATTTATCCTGAAGATTTCAAGGATTCTGTCCTCATCATCTTGGGATAAATTTAATCTTTTGACTTGTTTTTTAATTGGGCATTCAGGACTAATGTGGCCTGATTTTCCGCAATTAAAACATGTAATATCTTGGACCTTTCCCTTTCCTTTGTTATCTGTTCTTTTGGATCTAAATTTTCTTCTAGGTTTCCTGGAAGATTCTGGTTTAGATCTCTTGGCAGTTTTGTGGTGAGGGAAAAATCTTTGATAAGATTTGTTTCTAGAATAAGGCTTGTGTGATTTGGATTTTCTGTGTTTTTTATGGGAAGGAGCTAATGGCTGTAACCCATATTGTTCACAAAAATTTCCTAATTCATATTTAGCCTTATGTTTTTCATTTGTTAATTGCTTATTGATTCTCAGATCAACACACCATTTTAATCCTACATTTTGGATGGTGCTGATGAGTTCTCCATAAGCAAGACTATCGTACTCAATGATTCCTGTGTCTTTGCTAAGGGTTTCTCTTACCTTATGGGCAAAGAGGCTGGGTAAACCATTAACAAATTTCTCTTTCCAGAATGCTTTTTGGCAGTCTGGTCGAACCATGACACGGGAAACAAAAACATCTTTATACCACCTAAAGTCACTAAGTGTGGGACATTTTAGGTTGGTCAACTGGTCATGAATCCTAGCAGTAATGCTACTAGGAGTGCCAACAAAGTGTTTGATGATGGTGAATATAAGAGTATTGCAACCATCAGGCTTAGCTGTTCCAATCCTTTCATCAAAGATAGGAATGCCTTCATCATCTTTGAGAACATCATTAATGATACTGTCTCTCTGTTCCTGGGTTAAATAATTATCCCACCAATTTCTAAGAACACCTGTGAATCCTGAAACAATTAGTTTAACAAGCTCAGGTTCAGGGTTATCTAGATTGGTCACATAATTATTTAAAACCATGGATAGATGACTGACTTTGTTAATAATTTCCTGTTCACTTAGACCATCTATGTTCCATTCATAGAGTCTGTTAGACTGAACAGAAAATTGGTTCAACACATTTTTCTCTTCATATTGAAGATCTGGTGGAGTGGGTCTGGAATACCAGTTCTTTGTGGAGCTGGTAGGGACTCTAACCAGTGCATTGATTTTAGAATCAGGCTGGGTCATACTGTGATCCCTAAACTGATTTTCTAAGTTTTCTATTTCAGAGTCAGAATCAGTGGTATCTTTTGGACTATCAGATTCGGAATTAGACTCTGAACTTTCTTCAGTTTGGTTGATGACTGTTATCTGGGAAGTACTAGTGGATTCTTTCCTGGATAAGAGTGCATCAATCTGTTGAATTAGGTTTTTGTCTCTTAAACCTAAATTCTTCCTTTCTTCAGGTAGGTTGACTAATGGTCTTTCTACTGAAGATGGTTTAATTTCATCTATTTTAGTTTCAATTTTATCCAACTGTTTACCTATAGTAATTAGGCTTTGGTTGGTGAAATTGACCTGTTCAACTATCTTCTTTTCAGATTCTAAAACTGGAATCTTAAAGGGAGTAGCTGTGACAGTTTTGTTAGCATATTTAATTTCAATAGTTTCTGCTGGTGGATGACTAGAGGTTACCACGGCAGATTCTGTTTTCCAATTTTGCTGAGTTACTACTTTTACTTCTTTGTGGAAGTTACTTAAGTAGTTTTCAAAAGCAATTTCGGATTCTAATTTATACATTAATTTTACCCATTCTTTTTTAATGGTTTCCTGGGTTTTACAAGGTAAAGATTCAAAAGCTTTCCTAAGAGGTCTGTTCTCAGAGGTTTTGAAATTCTTTTTTAACTTGTAAACATCAGGCATAAAAAATTCTTTTTCCCTAGTGATAGTGTATAATTGATGGGCTTTGTTAGATTCTGCATTTCCATCAAAGACACTAGCAGTGGGTGACAGAGAAGGTGATGAAGTAAAAACATCATTCTCTGTTTGTTTGAACTCTGTGTATCTAGACTTTAATGGGACACTTATGGGAGTGTACACTGGTCTAGCTACTGGGTCTGAGGAATTAGCGATTCCTTCCAATCTATGGTCAAGTTCTTTGGCAATCTCTCTGTCTCTATGGGAAACAGATGAGAAATCAGATTTCCTTCTTTCGGGAAACTGATCTTGCCGAGGAGTGAATCTACTAGATCTACTGGATCTGGCAGTGTCAAATGATATTTTAACTGATCCATCAGGGAGCTGTCTGATAGTCTCCAGATCAGTCGAAGTTGACTCGGTACTAGATTTTTTTATCAAAGTTTTCATTCTGCATGGTCCATGACTCTGGTAGGGTCACATCTTTCCAAAGTAGCTGCTTTGGGATCTGGATGTTGGTCTGTGCAGAACTGGCTTGTATTAACATAGTACTTCCTTTAGGACTTGGATCAAGGCTTTGTACATTCAGATTGGTACGAATACACTTGTAATAAATCCTGTAAATAAGTACTATGGAACTAGTGTTTTTTACTAACCTGGTAATATCGCCTGTGAGACGGATACCAAGAGTTAGTGCCATATGTGTATTAGGACAATGGAGATCAAGGGTAAAGTCAGGGAAGCAGTTAAAGTAGACTGGACCTCGGTGGAGTCCTGTCTCCATGATTCCCAAGACACTAGGTTCCCAATCCAGAAACCTTGCATCTCGTAGTGCTAGTAAGGCAGCAGCATTCCTGCCTTGGATAATAAGTGGTTTAATGGCCACTTGGACAAGACCTATGTGAATAAAATTATATCCTTTGGCCTTGTGAATATTAAGAGTCTCCTTAGTGAGGAGCTCACAAAGCTCATCTTCTTTCCGGAGAGGATGAACTTGTTCGACAGTTTTAACTTGGTGTTCTTCACTAAAGGTTTTCTGAACCCAAGTTGTGCTATAAATATTTTTTTCTTTAACTGGAGGAATATTCCATTTTTTCCAGTCTGTTCTAGTTTCTTCTATTTCTAATTCTTCCTCATTTACTCTATGTGGCATAGAATAATCTGAAGATCTAGATGTACTAGCTCTAGAATTAGATCTGAATAATCTACTCATTTTAAAATCTAAATTGTTATCAAATTTTAAATTAATATGTAAGTTTGACGACACTAGACATACCCCCTAATCTGGCTCCAATTTCTCTCAACTTCTCGCCTGCGATCCACTCTTTGCCTCACACGGGACTTACGGTCGGGATAAGTGCGGCTTACGTACTCTTGAGGGTCTAGATTAAGGTTGGGTGCTAGGGTGCGAATCTACTTACAAATGAATTTAAAAGAAGAAACAGATAAAGATTTCAAAGTGAGTTATATGACTCAAATGAAATTGCAGAAGTAATACACCAGGCCGTCAAATGGCTCTGATACCAAAATAGGAGACATGCGGAATTTAAAGAGGAATAAAGAAGAATATGGAACAGTTATGAAAAAATACAAAATATTCAATTAAAGAAAATAAACACTTACAACACTAGAACTAATGGTCTAGTGGAAATAAGCGGTGATAAGGAAGCTCTTCTTTTGCATCATGAAGAAGGCTTACAAGTAATGGGTATGATTACAAAACTAGAAGGGTTTGTAATGATCTCTGAAATTCAGACTATTGTGTGTCTGAAGTTTTCAAAGCTTGAGAGAAATGAGGAGAGGGAGCTGCCTTATATAGAGGTAAGGGACTCCGGATTCCTTCAAGGTAATCATTCTGCCTTTCTCTTTTACTCAGGGTAAAGTAATTTACTGCGGAATTTAAAGAGGAATAAAGAAGAATATGGAACAGTTATGAAAAAATACAAAATATTCAATTAAAGAAAATAAACACTTACAACACTAGAACTAATGGTCTAGTGGAAATAAGCGGTGATAAGGAAGCTCTTCTTTTGCATCATGAAGAAGGCTTACAAGTAATGGGTATGATTACAAAACTAGAAGGGTTTGTAATGATCTCTGAAATTCAGACTATAGTGTGTCTGATGTTTTCAAAGCTTGAGAGAAATGAGGAGAGGGAGCTGCCTTATATAGAGGTAAGGGACTCCGGATTACTTTATTTATTTATTTAAAAAATGGGTAACGAGGACGGGGCGGGGGTAAGGATAAGTCCATCCCTACCTTCATCTCCGCACGGGTTTATACTGGTATTTCCGTATACGTCCGCCGTCCACTACGTATAGTCAATCCCCCGTCCAAATGAGACGGGTTTGGACGAATACCCATTTTTCCCCGGTCCACTGTCATCCCTAGTGTGGAATTGTATTTCTTAGGACTCTTGGGCTCTCAAGATAATCAATCGACTATTAAAGAAAGAGTAACGTAAGCATTATAATTTCAGAATGTGAAAAGACAAGATATAAGGGTAATTAGCTTTTTATTGGGGTTATTTTATTAGTTGTTGCATTAAATCTGGAGGATAAGTATGATATAGTTGTAAGGTTTGAGGGTAAAAGTGAAAAAAAATATTTTTCATGTCTATTGAAATTGTAAAGTAGTATATATATAGATATAGATTTATATTATAAAAAGATACTCATACTGACACACCAAAATATACACACTAATACACCAAAAATACACACTTAAACACTAACCACACCAAAACACACACACACATTAATACACCAAAATACATATATGTGTGCACACACATATATTAATACACCAAAATACATACACACACATTAATATATAAAAAATACACACACACATAAACTACACCCGAACATGACCCCCGGACTTGATCCCAAACTACAACTTGACCCCGACCCTGACTCTTGACCCGAACCAGGCCTTGGACTTGGACTGGGGACCCCGACCTAGACCGTCTTGACCCAAACCTATACTCGGACCCAACCCCAGACCTAAACTAACTTATATAAATTTCAGCAAATACTAGATGCCTAAGTAGTACTAACAATTCAAATATATTAGATATATGACTTATATTTTTGACATGTTGTCTACCTTAACTCTTTCACTGCTTGTTCTCTTTCCTTTTTTTTTTGTTTAACCCTTTATATTTATGATTATGATATGATTGTTTTCATTTTTCATTTGAAAGTGTGAACATTTTGAATCTTTTAGTTTTCGTCCTTAAATTGCTATCCATATGTAAATTTTTTGGCACAATATTTTAATTTTTTTTGTTACTTTATGCCTTTAGGCATGAACAATTACTAGTCTATATATATATAAATATTAGTAATAACCCATGATTAAAGACATTGGGTAACAAAAATAAATCAAACATCAATCATGTAGCAAAAATATATATATCAATAGCAATTTATTTTTTCTTCCTTTTTCTATAATTATACACTTCAAAATCAATCTTGCCCCACCATTTTTAAAAAAGATTTTTTTTGGCCTTTGTTAGCATGAAAAGGTATGAGTTGATTTTTTTTTTGGTGGGGGGAATTTTTGGTGATAATTTTGAGCTATTGAATTGAGTGAATCTCAGCTACTCTAGCTTTAAGCTAAGTAAATGGATTCAAAATGGATCATGTTTTATTATATAGATAACAAAAAAAATATTCACAAAAAGAGAGAGGGAAAGAATGTTTTTAGTTCACTATTTAAGCCCACTATCTTAAATTTACAGTCCTGAGTTCACTTTCTTGAGTTCACAAACCTGAACCAATAAGATCATCCAAAATTCACAAACGTAAGTAAAGATCTTTCCAAAATTTCATCAAACACAATCAAATCTCATCCAAATTCCACATATCAAATAATCGATCCATAATGAGAGAGGGAAGGAGTGTCGTGCTCTCCAATACAAAGAGCAAGACATTGGTAGCACCATATAGTAGCATTTTAAGGCTTTCTAGTTGAACTCAACATTTATTTTATAGAAATAGGAAGCTTTTCACCTTACTGGACATATTGAAATAATGACTTGAAACAACCACACAACTTATGTTAATTCTATCTTGGAACTATCAGGAAGTGGGACGACCCCGGATAGTCCGTAATCTAAGAGGGCTAATTGAAACCCATTGTCCCTCAATCATCTTTCTTATGGAGACTAAAAAGAAGTCCCATAAGTTAGATCTCTTGAGAAGATCCTTGAACTTTCATTTTTTTGAGTATGTGTAACCTGTGGGGCTATCGGGTGGCTTGACTCTTTGGTGGAAAGAGGGGATCAATTTTCAATTGGTGGAAAAGAACAATAACCTGATTAATGTAAGATGCAGCTTCCAACAAAAACCAAGGATGTGGCAATGCATGTTCATTTATGCTGATACAAAGCTTGAGAAGAGATAGAGGATCTGGCAGAGTCTAAAGGCTATGGCCAGGTCCATCTCTATGCAATGCATGGTTGCTGGGGACTTGAAGGATGAAAAAGAAGGGTGTGCTACTACTAATGTTAAGGAAGTGGAGGAACTGCAACAACTTATCTCAGATTGTTTCCTTATGGAGTTGAATTTCAGTGGGCCTAGATTCACTAGGTCAAACAATAGGCCAGGGTCAGCTAATATGCAAGAAAGAATAGATAGGGTTATGGCAAACTCCCATTGGAGAAGTTGTTTCCCTTTCACGTAGGTGATTCATGAAGCCAGAATAGGATCAGATCACTGTCTTAGGTTGAAAACAAAGAAGGCTCCTTACTATTTCAAGTTTGAGTGTATGTGGTTTGAAGATCTAGCTTGTGAGGAGGTGGTCAAGAACAACTGGAACAAAAGGCAACCAGGGTCGGCTATGCTTGATACCATCATCAATCTGAATATGTGTTGACTCTAACTTATAGCTTGGAGTAGACAAAAATTTGGAAATAACAGAAAGATCATTCAGGAGTTGGGAAAAGAGTAATTCAAGTCCAGATGTTGGAACCTTTAGAGGAGAACCTTATTAGGGAAGCAGAGTTATGCTCTCAAATCGATGGGTTCAGAAGTAGGGAGGAAAAGTATTGGATGCAACGATCCAGAATCAATTGGTTGAAAGGGGATGACCAGAATACAAGATTTTTTCACCTTATTACCATTCAAAGGCAGAATCGTAATCAGATCTTAAGGCTCAAGTTAGAGGATGCAGTTTGGCTCGAAGGAGAGGAGGAAATTAATTCCCACATCAAAGATTATTTCCAGAATCTGTTTAAAACAGTGGGGGAAAGGAACTGGTCTGAAGCATTGAGAGCTGCGCAAGGCAAGGTTATTGCGAAGATGAATCAAGACCTTATGAGACCTATTACTGAGGCAAAGGTGTAGGAAGCAGTGAGACAATTTGGAGCCCTTAAAGCTCATGGTCCTAATGGGTTTCCAAGTATCTTCTATCATAGATTCTGGCACATAGTGGGTCATGATGTCTATCATATGATTAAGAATTTCTTTGAAGGGGGTCAGATGATTTGGGAGCTTAATCATACCAACATTGTTCTCATTCCAAAAGAAGCAGCAGCTGAAACTGTTACACAGTTTAGGCCGATTGCCTTCTATAATTTCTTGTATAAGGTGATCTCAAAGGTCATGGTACATAGAATGAAAGGAATGCTAGGCTCTATTATCTCCTCTAACTAGATTGCTTTTATCCCTAATAGACAAATTCAGGATAGCATTGTTATTACAAATGAAGTTTTTCATCATCTTAAAGGGAATAAGAGAGGTAGAATTCCAGAAATTGTGATTAAGATGGATATTAGTAAGGCTTACGATAGAGTTGAATGAGATTTCTTAGAAACAACTCATGCAGGGGTTTGATAGGCGATGGGTGCATCTTATCATGCAGTGTGTTAGTACAATGACGTTCCAAGTTGTTCTGAATGGAGAAAGAAAGTGTGATATTAAGCCACAAAGGGGAATCAGACAAGGCAACCCGTTATCCCCATACCTATTTATTTTTGTTGCTGATGTTCTCTTAGCCATGCTATTGAAAGGAGTTGAAGAGAGAAGGTTGATGGGAATTAGAATCAAGAGAAGAAGTCCTGCCATCTCCCACCTCTTTTTTGCTGATGATTCCTTTTTCTTTATAAAAGCAAAGGAGGAGGGAGTTATGGAACTCATAAGGATCCTACAGGTTTACTGTGATGCATCAGGACAATGTGCAAACCATCAGAAGTTTGGGATCATTTTCTCTAAAAAAATCACTGAGGATCAAAAAAGTTTTACTGTCACCTCTTCGGGATGCACTCGCTTTCACATTATGCAAAGTATCTGGGAATCCCCATTGCTTGGGGAAGCTCCAAGAATGACGTATTTGTATATTTTCTTGAGAGAGTAGTGAAGAAACTTCAGGGGTGGAAAAGTATTTGTCTCTCATAGGCTGGTAAAAAAGTTCTGATTAAGGACGTTATCTAAGCTATCCCAAATTATGCTATGTCAGTGGTGGTTTTTCCTAATAAATTTTGTAAAAAATTGAACAATTATGTAATAAATTTTTGGTGGCAAGGAAGTGAGGATAGAAATGGAATATTCTGGAGGAAATGAGAAAAAATGGCAGAATCAAAGGCATCAGGAGGTATGGGCTTTAAAGATTTCAAGATGTTCAATCAGACTCTGTTGGAAAAGCAATGTTGGAGGCTAATTTAATAGCCTGATGCTTTTTAGGCGCAGTTTAGGAAAGCGATTTATTTTCCTAACGAGGATCTGATGAAGGCGAAACATGGAGCTAGACCATCATGGGTTTGGAATATCCTGCTTCATGGGAGGGGGCTGCTTGAGAAAGGAATAATGTGGCAGGTTGGGGCTGGCAATGAGGTAAGTTTCTGGGATGACAAATGGATTTCTCTTCTACCAAGTCTGACAATTCATTCACCGATGCCCCAAGAGTGCGCAATCACAAAGGTTGCTGATATTATAAAGGAGAATCCTAAAGGATGGAACTCCCCAAGTTTGATTAATATTGTTTCAAGGGAAGAAATAAAAGCTATCCAAGCCATTCCTTTTGCCAGTCGAAGGTGGTAAAGACGAGAATTTGGTGGCCTAACAGCAAAAGAGATTATTCTATTAGATCTAGTTATAGATTGGGAAACAAGCTTGCCTTGGGTCTGATGGAAGTTGGCTCCTTTATTTCTCCTCATCCCAAGTTGGGCAGACCATTTGGAATATGAAGGTTGTGCCAAAGGTCAGATATTTTTGGTGGAAAGCATGTCAAAACATCCTTGCTACATAGGAAAATCTTCACAAGAGGAGATGTGCTGCATCGCTTTGCTGTCAGATATGCAAGCTGGCCGCAGAATCCATTGAGCATACCCTGTTCGAATGTGAATGGACTGAGAGAGTTTGGTTTGGTATGAATTTGAATTTCCAATGGGAGGAGGCATCCTTTGCTTCGGTGGCACAAAGATCCTCTCGGATTCTAGAGTTGGTGAATGATGTTCAATGTAGATTCGAAGTCTTTGGGAAGATGGCTATTATGGGATGGATAATTTGGAAGACAAGGAACTAGAAAATGTTTAATGATGAAGAGACTAACACTTATGATTCTGTTATTCGTGCACAAGGCATGTGGAATGATCAAATCAGGGATGGAGTTGTGGAGAGTTCGAGGGGACTAAAGGAACCAGTGGCTAGGAAGGAAAGATCACAAGAGGTAGAGTCTGGTATACTTATTTGTTGTGATGGAGCATATTAGCCAAATTTCGCAAAGGCTGCATGTGGGTTGGTGGTCTGCAACCAAAGGGGAGAGCATGAGAATGGTGCTGCGAAATCCTTCCCAGCTGTGTCTGGCATACTCTCTAAAGCAGAGCTAGTGCGTCAAGTATGCCTTCTTGCTAAAGCGCATTTGATGACAAACGTCACAATCATGAATGACTGCCTCAACATCATCAAACTAAGCTCCAATGAGGATGTTCCCCTGTGAAAAATTAGTGTTATTATCAAAGATATTAAACACTATGTTAGTTTATACAACCTTAGCTTTTTACACAAACCTAGAGCCTGTAATAAGGCTGCTCATTGGGTAGCAGTTGTTATGTTACACAATTCGATTCCGCGAATTGGATAGGCTCCCCTCCTCCCGAGCTTAAGGCTTTTCTCTTGACCGATTGTATTTTCAACTTTCCTACTTAATGATATGGTTTTTGCTGTTTTGATTGATCAAAAAAAAAGAAATATTAATGAAATTGGACAAGTTCCTTGACTGGAGTTCGCTGGTGGTGGCTGATCAAAGTTGCCCATTTCTAAATCCCACAAACAAGACCTTAAGATTCAGAGAATTCAGAGTTTGAAATGAGAATGAAGACGAGCTTTCAAGGATTTTCTATTTCTTGTGAGAGAGGTAGGTGGCTTTCTTTTCGTTAAAAGGAATGTGCGTTTGAGACAAAATGAAAAATATGACTCTATCCTTTTTGTTTTTGACAAAAATTATAGGTGATACTAAATATGAAGTTATAATTTTTCAAGTGTTTAAATTATAATTCAAACTCATATGATTGACTAAAAAAAAGTATAATTTAAACGAATTAATGTTATAGCTTTAAAAATTATGATTGATCATAAAAAATATATTTTTTAAAGATCAAATTATATGTAATGAAACACATATTAACACGAAGAGAAAGGGTGAGACTGTTTTAGTTCATTATTTTTAGTTTATTGTCTTAAGTTCATTTTTTAATGTTACTGTCTTGAGTTCACTAACTTTGAAGTCACTGTCTTTTTATTCACTGTATTGACTATGTGTGTCGGGGGATGAAAGATAGAGAAGAGAGAATAAGAATGAGAAAAATGAATTTAATGTTTTGTTTGGAATAACTTATAAAATTCAAAAAATACTTATTAAATAAATATTTTTCAAAAGTACTTTATAAAAAAATATTTTCATTAAGTAAACACCATTTCGATGCTCCAGAAAAAAAAAATACTCAACTATAAAATACTTTATCAAAAAGTGTGTTTATATTTTCAATTGAAAAACATGTATCCATATCTTAATTTTAAATATATCTCCAAAATATATATTAAAAATTGAGTGGCGGTGGTGGTGGTCGGACAACTATGGGCAGTGGTGGAGGGTAGTGATAATGGTGGGTGGTGACGGTGGTGGTGGACGGTGGTGGCGTTGGGTGGCAGCAGGTAATGATGGGTGATGGTGGCTTTTGGTCACGGTGATGGTGGGTGGTGGTGGACGACGACGGTGGCGGTGGGGGTGGCGAATGACGGTTGGATAATGATAGTAGTGGTAATAAATGCAAGAATGTGGTGATGGTGGAGGTTTTTAAGTAACGTCATTTAACAAAAATATTTTTGTCGAGCGTTGTTTTTATTGATTTTTGACTTTAAAAGTATTCAGGTTGGATCTAAAGCCTAAAAATCCCGAATGTGGAATTGTAGTTTTATTTTCCTAAATTTTATTCTATTGAATTGTAGCATTTTAATTTGTTAGTAAATGGTCTCTCTCTTTTTTTGCACAAAAAAATGGTAGAAAACCCTCATCACTGGGACATATTATAGTTCGGATAAGGAAATATGGCCTTCATAAGAGTCGAGGATAACCAAGGAAATAACAGTAAGTAAGGCCCATATAAATGGCCCAAAGATAGCTTTAAGATGTCTAACAGAAACACTGAGATGTAGCTCCCACTAGACTTCAATAGAATATTGTTTCGGTGGGCTTGGGCCAAACCCTAAAAATTGTAATGGGTTTAGAATGTGTCTATGGTGACTTCTTGATGGCCCTTGCCCAAAGTTGTTAGAGGCCCATAAGTGAAGTTATTGATCGGCTTTCTCTTTTCGCCTTATATTTCTTGTCAGTCCGGGAAGGGAGTTTCCGCCAAAGCATGAAGCCAAGAATTTAGTTGGAGGGGATTCAAATAGTGGCATCTTAGCATTTTTTTTATTCAAACGGTAATTTGATGTGTTATCATTAATTTCAAATTTTGTTACAAAATCTATTAAAATTAACGTTTAGACATTAATACATCATACACTCATAGTAGTATTTCTTTTTAATAAAATCAATCAAAATACATTAATCTCATCCGTAAATTCTGTTCCAAGTGGATCAAACAGAACGGATGACCCCTTTCAATCTCATCCAATCCCATCAAATCAACTGGGTTAATTAGCAATCTAGATAATCGACAGAATAACAAACCAAGACCCAAAAACTTAATTGAAAGACCATCATCAACTGGGTAAATTTTCAAACAAGCAACAATGTAAGTACAGTTAGAGATAGACAATCCAATGAATGGAACAACAATGGGTAAAGGGGACAAATGTGGGGAATTTATTACCAAAACACAGTTGTTTTAAAATTTTAATACCAAAATACGACACTTTTGAACTTATTTATCAAATTATAGCACCTTTTAAAAGCAGATTCAATAACTCTGTTTTAGTTAAAAAGCGGATTCAACAACTCCTCTTTTGTTAAAGAATGGATTTAACAACCCTGATTTTAGGTGAAAAAAAAAATTTTGCACAATGAGAAAAATGTATTTTGTAAACACAAAATACGCTTTTTACGGGTTTTTTTTTTTGTGAAAAGATTATATGACCATATTCATTCAAAAAAAAAAAAATTCTCCTTCTATTTTTGGAAGTCTAATGGGATGAGAAATATGTGTGGAAAGCCAGCAAAGTTGTTTCTTGGGAGAGTGGATCCCAGGTCCCTTGTATAAGATTTGATAAATATGTAACTCTCAAGGGAGATTGAACTATTGGATCATCTCAACGTTGGTGAACAGGACCAAAAAAAGAAAGAAGAGGCAAAAGGATTTTCTGGGTAAACACATTTGTGGGGTTGTTGATTGATCAAATCATGGTTGGTTTTGAAATATTTTTAGGGTTTTTAGAGTTCAATTTTGGTAAAGAATGAGGAAAGATGGAGATGACTTGGAGTTATTGGCCCTGGAAGTGCAGAAGGTTGACCCAGAAAACACCAACAAGTGCAGAAGGTTTCTTCACACCAGTTGAAACACGTGAAAAGCGTGGTTAGTAACCATGCTTTTAACGTGTTTTAGCTCATTATTTTGGACCACATTTTTTATTCAAAAGCGGAATTATTGATCCCGTTTGACAAAAGTGGGATTGTTGAATACATTTTTTAATAAAAGCGGAATTATTGAATTCATTTTTAAAAAGTGTCATAATTTGATAAATAAGTTCAAAAATATTGTATTTTGGTATTAAACTTTCAAAATAACTGTGTTTTGATAATAGATTCCAAATGTGGGAATATCGAGAGTTCTTAGGAGATGTTAGAAATCTCTTCTTTGACTTTCTAGGAAACCCAAAATGTACCTGCTTTTGGGCTCTCTACTTCGTGTCAGCTTTCTCCATTATTTTTATTGCCTTTTATTTTTGGGCTCCCCACTTACGTGGGAGCATTATCCATTATTATTTTTTTTGCTTTTTATTGCTTTGTCTCAATGTGATATATATATATATAGTACTAGGGTAACTAGCGCATGAATGCACGGAACAATGTGAATAATTTTGAGAGAAATGTTGATGACTGTTGGATGAGTATATTTAAGACCGTTGCCCTATTTTATTTTATAAATATAGAAAGAAAGTCTAAATGACTAAATTAGCAAGGATAACTATCCTGCTTGGTATGCTTATTATTTATAAGCAAAGTAGTTACAATGTGATAAATATTGATTTTTACAACAAAAAGATAAGATAAGATATGAATGCAAATATTCAAATATAAATGAAACTGAAACTGGACTCCATCGACAACTGCCACCATCTGTTGAGATATTGTTGAGAGTTAGAACTGATCTGATATTCTTAACATCCCTTTTCAAACTGATGGGAGATTCAGTGACCATTAGTTTGTCTTTGAGTAACAAGAATCTTGAAGAAATGAGTCCCTTTGTAAAGACATTTGCTATCTAATCTGCAGTGGCTATGTATCGAGGAATGATGTCTTTGTTAATCACTTTTTCTCTAATGAAATGATAATCAACCTCCACATGTTTAGTTCTAGCATGAAAAATAGGATTGGAGGCTAGTGCTAATGTGCCCATATTATCACACCACAGTTGTGGAGTAGACTCAATTGAGCACTGCAAGTCTTTGAAAACATTCTTAACCAATATAACTCAGCTGTAGCAAAGGCCATAACTCTATACTCTATTTCTGTGTTGGATCTATGTACAACCAGTTGTTTCTTTGCTTGCCATGAGATCAAAAAATTGCCTAGGAACACTCCATAGCCATTGGTTGATCTTCTGTCTAGAGGATCTCCAGCCCAATCACTATCACAATATGTTGCCAATTGCAATGGTCCTGGTTTGAAAAATCAACCATGATCAATGGTGCCCTTTAGATACCTTAGTACCCTCTTTGCTGCTATAAAATGAACAGTGGTAGGACAATGTAAAACTGACAGTTGATTTATTGAATAGGAGATATCAGGCCTTTTAGGGGTGCAATATTGTAGAGCACCAACAAAATGTCTGTAAATTGTGGGATTAGGTAAAGAATCACCCTCAAGTTTGCTTAGCTTCTGTCTAGAAACACAAGGAGCCGAATAAGGCTTGGCTCCAAGCATATTGGTACGATCTAGCAGACTATAGATGTATTTAGCTTGATTGAGATGCATCCCTGTAGAGGTTTTGTGTACATGAATGCCTAGAAAGTAACTCAAGTCACCCAAGTTCTTCATCTTGAATTCTTTTTGCAAACTTTAAATTAGCCCCATAATACTAGAGTTGTGAGAACCAGTCATTAGTATATCATCAACATAGATGAGCACATAAATACGTACTAGACCATTGTAATACATAAATAGAGAAATGTCGAATAGAGAACCTGTAAAGCCAAGACTTTGTAGTGCTAGAGTAAGTCGAGTATACCATGCCCTTGGGGCTTGGTTAAGGCCATAGAGAGCCTTATGCAACTTGCATACATGATTAGGAAATGCTCTATCCACAAAACCGTGAGGTTGTTCCATAAAAACATCCTCATTCAAAAAACCATGAAGGAAAGCATTGGATACATCCAATTGTTTAATAGGCCAGTCAAAGTTTAGTGCAATAGCCAAAAGTAATCGACTGGTGGCTGGTTTTATTACTGGACTAAATGTTTCTGTATAGTCAAAGTCATCTCTTGGTTCAAATCCTTTCACAACTAATCTGGCCTTATATCTATCAATGGTACCATCTGGTTTTTGCTTTAACTTGTACACCCATTTATTATGGATAACATTTCTGTCTTTGGGTCTCGGGCAAAGGCTCCATGTCTGATTATCCAGGACAGCCTGGTATTCACTTTGCATTGCAAAGAATCAATCAGGATTAGACATAGCTTTATAAAATGATGTGGGTTCACATGGAAGAAAACTGGTGTGTAAGACTTTAACAGGATGATTGGTGAACTTGTTGGAGAGATACAAATGATAGTCAGGGAATTGTTTGGGTTTGGAAGTTCTTGTCATGAATCTAGTGATGATCTATGCAGGAGGTAATTTAGGTAAAGAAGCAGAGGTTGGAGTGGGAGGGGATGCTATTTCTGAGGCATGAGTAAGGATTTGTGAAGAAGAGGATGATGTTATAGGATCTGACGTTTGATTAGGAGTGGTGGTTGTCTCAAAGTCAACTGAATTGACTGCTAGTGGGAGTTCAGTATATGAGGTGGAGTTGGTGATAGGGTTAGGCTCAACTTTGAGTTGATTAGAGGGAATGTGATTGCTTGTGAGCATATTCTAAGGTGAATGCATACGAATAGGGGGAGAATTCAGTGAATAAAAATGAGAAGGTAAGAGGACAGTACCTGATGGAGAGGATTGTCCTCGAGCAGGGTAGAGAGTGCAACCTTTCTCCTGTGCAGGGAATAAGTTCTCATCAAAGACTACATGTCTTGACATGTAAATTTTAGTAGTTTGCAAATCTAGACATTTATAGCCTTTTTGATTGGAACCATAGCCTAAGAAGACACATTTTTGCTTCTAAATTCCAACTTGTGTTTGGTGTATGGTCGAAGAAGAGGATAGCATGCACAACCAAAAGTTTTTAGAAAGGAGAAGTCTGGTTCTTTATTAAATAACTTAGTAAGAGGTATCTCAAATTGCAACACAGAGGAAGGAAGTCTATTGATTGAGTGAGCTATTGTATGAAACGCTTCTACCCAATATGTGGATGGAAGATGAGATTGGGCTAAAAGAGTTAGACTAGTTTCACACACATGCCTGTGTTTCCTCTCAGCAATCCCATTTTGTTGGGATGTACAAGGACAAGTAAGTCGATGATAGATTCCACTATCAGTCAGAAATTTGGTGAATAAATTTTTAGTATATTCATCTCCACCATCTATTTGAAATTGCTTAATTTTGCAAGAGAGTTGGTCTTCGAAGATGCATTTAAACTTGACAAAACAATCAAACAGATCAGATTTCAACTTTAGAGGAAATAACCAAGAATATCTTGAAAAATCATCAATAAAGAGAACATAATACTTGAATCCATTTATTGATAAAACTAGTGAGGCCCATACATCACTATGAATAAACTCTAGAGGCCTAGAAGACACACGATCAGACTTATTAAAAGGTAAATGTTTGCTCTTTCCTAATTGATAGGGCATACATAGCTCTAAGTGGAATTTATTGGATGACACAGGTAACTGGTAGTTTTTAAGGACTCGATGTAGAGTTTGAGGATTATGATGGCCTAATCTTTTGTGCCAGATATCTGTTGATGCCTTGATCCCAATCAGTGCTACAGATGCTCTTTTATTGGTGACAAACTAATTGAGATGCACAGGATATAAGCTGCCTTCACTGGGTCCCTGTAGGAGGATTGCCCCTGTCAAGTTGTCCTTCACCAAGAAATAAGAATCAGTCAGTTTGAAATAACAATTGTTGTCTTGATAGAATTTTTGAATAGACAACAGATTATTGGAAACATTGGGACATTGCAAGATATCATTTAGATGTAAATTAGAGCTGGGAAGATGATAGGTAGTGGAACCAGTGAGTGCAATATTTAAGCCATTACCATTTCCTACAACTACAGTCTCAGTAACCTGATATGGTTGCTGCAATGTAAGGTTTTCCAAATCTGTTGTGATATGATTTGTAGCTCCATTTTCTGCCAGCCATGTTTCATCATCATGTAAAAGGTTGGATTGAGCCACCATTGTTGCAAGTTCTTTAGGTGGGTGTCTGCCTTGGTATGCATAGTCCATCCTATGAAAACAATCCAAGGCTTGATGGTTGGTCCTGCCACAGATCTGACAAGGAGGCTTATTAGTGGCAAACTGATTTGAGGATGGTTTACCTTGATGGGTATTGCTGGCTGAAGACAATGGGTTTTTTTGTGCAAGGTTTTTGCCAAAGTTGGGTTTCTTAGATGACCCATACTTGGGTTTCCTATTCTGTCCAAGTCCTTTATTGGAGTATAGAGCAAAGGAACTGGACTCAATAGTTTGTTTTTGTGCTCCCAGTAGTTGTTCATAACTGAGTAGCTCAGATTGAAACTCCTCAAATGTCATAGTTGTATCCTTTGTAGCAAAGGAATAAAAAGTGACAGAGAATTATATTGAGGGTTGAGACCACCCACAATATAAGAGATTAGCTCTTCATCACTTACTGGCTTGCCTACAAGGGCAAGTTGATCAGCTATACTCTTAGAATAGTGAATGAAATCACTGCAGGTACATGATTCTTGTCTGGTGGTTTGAAGTTGTCTCCTTAAGTGATTGACTCTGGATCTTGAAGGTGAAGCATACCTAGTAGATAATGTTGTCCACACTTGCCTAGAGGTGTTTAAGCCATACACTATTGGAACAATTTTATCAAATAGTGCAACATAAAATAAATTGGTCGTTCTTCTCCCAAGTCTCATAAGCAGGATTGGGATTCATTTTGTTTGGTTGACTAGAATTAGCAATGATTTTAGGAGGAGCAAGTTCTGAGACATCAACAATGCCCAGAAGCCCATTTGTCCACAAGATGGGGGTAAATTGACACACCCATGCAAGGTAATTTGTGTCATCAAGTCTGGTATAAACAGGATGAGACATATTGGGAATGGAGAATGGTGCGAAAATGAGATTGGATGCAGCCATGAAAAAGATGTAAATTGATTTGCTCTGATACCACGAAATAAAGTCTAAATGGTTGAATTAGCAAGGATAACTATCCTGCCTGGTATGCTTAGTATTTATAAGCAGAGTAGTTACAATGTGATAAGTATTGATTGTTACAGCAAAAAGATAAGATAAGATATGAATGCAAATATTAAAATATAATTAAAATTGAAACTGGACTTTATCGACAGCTGCCACCATCTGTTGAGATATTGTTGAGAGTTAGACCTAATCTGATATTTTTAACAGATATATCATGGGTTTATTGGGGTGGAGCGGATATGAGTTTTAATCCATCTTCACCTCCATTCTCGCAGGGTTTATACAAGTATCTCCGTATATATCCACCGTTCAATACTTATGATATATCCCTAGTCCAAATATGATGGATTTGAACGAAGGCCTATTTTTCCTCAATCCAATGTCATCCCTAATTCTATCTCGACAACTACTAAAATATGCCTAAAAAGGTAAGTAAACCAACAGAGCTCACATAATAGTATTGCAAGAAATTTACTAAACCATTTACATAATATAATCAACAAACAAATAGATTATGGTCACTATGATATCATATATGTTCGACGACAACAGATTTTTAATAATAAAATTTAATTTTTGGTTGACTTTGAGTTTAAATTAAAGTGAGACTTGCTCATTATTTATGAGGAAATTTTGTAAGTTCATGTTCTAATTCATTAGGTGAATAACGTAATATATTAAATTGCTCAAATCGAGTAAGAGGTAAATGGGAAAATATGCTCTAAAGTGATATTCTTAGAATGTGGAAATAGAGGTTGAGACAATGTGAGATTTGACACAAATCTCACATTAGTTGGGTAAGAAACTTTACATGTGCATATATATCTTAAGTTTACACTAGGGTTGGATCTCAAGGGATATCACAATTTTATGAGCGGAGTAGTCACCTGCACAAAGTGAGTTACCAAACGCTCGCGTGTGTCGCCCGCCACAACCCGGCCTAACATGGGTGTGGGTTAGATCCAACATTTTCTGTTTGAGAAACAATTCGTTTACGAATTGAGTTTAAATACTTAATCCGATCTTTAATGTCTGTTCATTGGAATTCAAAATTCACACTGGTTTGGGTATTAGTTTTCCTGCCAATCTAAATTTTTGAACTTTTTGCTTGTTCATTAAGCAGAGATCAATGGTATCTTCTAGGTTACATTTTGTCTTTTGGGTTGCATCAATTCGCATGGTGGCTGTTCAAAATAGTCATCATTATGTTTATAAATAATTTAGATTCATTAGCATTTTACACTTAGATAATTACGAGATTAAGGAAGTCATCATTCATATGATTCATCATTATCAGTCTACATTCTAAGAGTACACAACATGATTTGGGTTCTTTTGGTAATTGAATTGGAATGCTACTTTCAATTGCGCGAAAGATCATTGTATTCTGATAGACAAAAGCTGAAATTTTCATAAGCACCAATTGATGAGGCGAAATCTATATAAAGGACATAGTGTCTAACACTATCCTTGATCTATAAAGTTCAATATTTGTTCCTGGTCTACAAATGAGTTAGTTCATATACGACAATTTATGTTACTGTTTTGTTCATGTATGTTACTGTTTGTTCTAATTTGCATGATACAAATCAAAAGTTTCAGTAAGTAATTCTGCCATATTGTAGAAATATGTACAACAATATTAAGATAGATTTCTCTTTTGAATCGTATAATTATTACTTATTGTGCTTCTGATTCATGTTAATAGTATTTTACGTTATTTAAAATATTGCAATTCTTAAGAATTTGAATTTTACAATTTGTAGTATTTTGGTCATACTTGGAATATTTTGTGAAAAATTATATATTATGTTTATATGTTTATGTGTTTACTGTAATTATGAAGTTGAAACAATAACATCAAACAATGATATTGAAACATTAACATCAAACAATGAAATAAACCGGTAACATTGAACAGTAACATCAGTTGTCCTTATTTTAGTAACTTGTTTGATTAAGTTTTTCTATTTTTGAATATTTTGTAATTTTGCTTATCATAAATGACTTCAAATGAGAATAATGTCTCTACTACAAATCCAGTGGTACTTGTGGTGCCTATTTCTATACCTACTCATATGACTCATAAAAAAAACATGAAAAAGTTTAATGAGAATTATTTTAAGAGACGTTAATAGAAAATGATGTTTCTATCTCACTACGTTGAATCTTACAAAATTTCTTCGGGAAAATTCTCCTATTCTTCGTGAGAATAAGAATGAAAGCCAAGCTGTTGCTATGGTGGATGCATGGAAGCATTATAATTTTTTATGCAAGAATTACATCCTCAATGGATCGGATAAATCATTATATAATGTATATAGGTCAATTAAGACGACTAGAGAGCTTTGAGAATCCTTGGATAAAAAGCACAAACAACAATCTTAAAACAAATTTCTCTTCTGATTCGTAAAATTACTTATTGTGTTTCTGAATCATGTTAATAGTATTTCACACTGTAAAATACTGCAATTGTTAACAATTTGAATTTTACAATCTAAAGTATTTTGTTTATACTTAAAATATCTTGTAAAAAATTATTTATGGCATTGAAACAGTAACATGAAACAGTGACATTGAACAGTGGCATTAGTGATATTGAAACAATAATGTTGAATAGTAATATTTGTAAATAGTTTGAAATACTAATAACATGAATCACATACACAATAAATGATTAAACAAATTGAAAGAGAAATTTGTGGGGGGGGGGGGGGAGTTTTGCTTTCAGCAGGCTATATTCTAAATAAATTATCTTACAAGAAAATAGGCAAAACTCTTATGAATTGTGGAAAGGTTATAGTCCTTCCTGCAAATATTTAAAAATATTGGGGTGTTTGACTATGGTGATGGTTCATATTCTCAAAGGGATTAGAATATGACCTAAGACCATTGATTACATATCTATTAGTTATGCAATTAATAGTAGTGCATATCATCTTCTTGTACATAAATCTTATATTTTTGATATACATGTTAATACCATTATTGAATCTAGAAATACATCATTCTTTGAAAATATATTCCCATAAGTTTATAGATGGAGAAAGTGATAAGGCACTTAGACGCAGTAAGAGGGTAATGACTTCTAAGTCCTACGGTCATGATTTTCTAACTTCTTTGTTAGAAAATGAGAGTCAAAGCTTCAAGGAAGTATTGTTCACTCTTGAAGCACTTTTTTAGAAAGAAGTTGTAAACAGTAAAATTAAATCCATCGTGCAAAATCAAACTTGAGAGTTGATAGATCTTCTTCTAAAACGTAAACCACAATTGATAAGTATCAGGCTACACTTGTAGCTAAAGGTTACAAGCAAAATGAATGTTTTGATTACTTTGATATATATTCTCCAGTTACAAGAATAACATTGATTCGTATGCTTATAACTATTGCAGTATTGCATAATCTTGAGTTATAACAAATGGGTGTGAAAATAGCGTTCCTAAATGGTAACTTAAATGATGATATATATACGGAGTAACTAGAAGGGTTCATTGCTCCGGGGCAAGAGAATAAAGTATGTGGTCTTGTTAAATCATTTTATGGATTAAAACAAGTATCAAATCAATGATATGAGAAATATGACAAACTCATAATGTCAAATATATTCACAATTAATAAATGTGATAAATGTGTCAATGTCAAAGACACAAATAATAAAATATGCCATTGTTTGCGTATATGTAGATGATATTCTTATGCTAGGTAGTAATAATGATATCATTAAAACTATCAATAAGATGTTGTCCAGTAAGTTTTACATGAAGGATTTGGGTATTGCACATGTTATACTAGCAAATAAAATTTCTAGAACATCTACTGGACTTGTATCATCTCAAGCACTTTATATTGAGAAAATACTTGAGAAGTTCAACAAGAATGAAAACAGTATTGCTAGAACACCAGCTAATATAGACCTTCATTTGGCTAAAATTACTAGACAAGGCATATCACAATTGGAATACTCACGAGACTTGATATAGCATACTTAGTTAATAAGTTGAGTAGATTTATGAGTAACCTGAGAGTAGACTATTGAAAGTCAATTATCAGAGTTCTTAGATATTTAAGACATACCCTAAATTTTGTATTGAACTATGCAAGATATCTAACTGTACTTGAAGGGTATAGTGATGCTAACTGGATATCTAATATGAAAGATACAAAATTCACAAGTGGTTATGTTTTTATACTTAGTGGTAATGTTCTATTTTGAAAATCTTCTAAGTAAACATGCATTGCCAAGTCCAGGATGAAATCTAAATTTATTACTTTAGATAGAGTAAGAGAGGAAACTGAATGGCTTAGCCAATATCTTAAAGATATTCTTCCAATATGGTCTAAACCTGTGCCCACAATTTGTATGGATTGCAATAGTCAATCTACAATTAGGAGGGCACATAGTGATATGTATGGTAAATCTAAATATATTCATCGTACACATAAGATCATTAGACAATTGCTCTCAAATAAGATTATTTATATTGATTATATAAAATCAAAGGAAACTCTAGTGTATTCGCTTACTAAAGATTTGATGAGAGAGCAAATATATTGTGCATCCAGGGGGAATGGGGCTAAAGCTTATGACTTAAGAGTCACTTTAATGGCAACTCAATCTAGTTAACTAGAGATCCCAAGATCTAGGTTCAAAAGGACAACTGAATTATGCATACTACAAGAAATAAGCTTATTAGTTGTGAAAGTATTAGTGACAAAACTTATATTGTTAGTATAACCTAATGATTAGTGCTGAAAATAAATATTGGCCAACAACTCAAAATATTTAGTGGCAAGCTTAAAAATTGTCACTTATTTTTATAAAATAGGGTGTTACTTGTGACAACATTAGCTTTGTCACTAATTTTTGTCACTAAATTTGAGACAGGAGATATTTCACCCAAAAAATAAATAAAAATAGAGGAAAGTACTTTAGTGGCAATTAATTTAATGTCGTCACTGAATAAACAATCTAGCCCCAACTATTTAGTGATGACTAGTTAGTCCTATCAAAATCTAACACGACACGATTAATCGACACGAATCAATTCAAATTAAGCGGGTTTTGGTGAGATATTAACGGGTTCAAGTGGAAAACGGGTTGACTTATTAGACACGTTTAATAAATGGGTCGTGTTCGGGTGAGGCTGGTCAACTCATTTATCACCCGTTTACCTATTGAAGTAAAATTAATATAATAATAAATTAATTATTATTTTAAAAAAATTAGCCAAAAAAGTTTTTTTTAAGTGCCAGTCACAAAAAATATATAAGCCATATTTCCCTAATTTCAAACCCTAATTCTCTCCACTCTTGAGTTGAGCCTTCGACGTTGCGCCTTCCACTGTGGTTGACTGAAGCTCATCTTCCTCCTCCTCCTCCTCCTCTCTCTCTCTCTCTCTCTCTCTCTCTCTCTCTCTCTATCTCTCAAGTGTAAATTAGCACAACAACGAGCAGTTGGAGTATTGGACCAGGCTGACGATGAAGACTTTGCACAGGATGACTACGAAGACTTCGAGCAGGTCTTGGGCCCAGTTCTTTCTCTCCCCCACTTCGATTTGGAGTTGATTTCAGTATTTTGGAAGGGTTTTTGAGGGTTGCTTGTTTGAAGAGAACTGAATTTTGGGGTTTTCAGATAAAAGATCTGTGTTGAGAGTTCATGAAAATGGGTTCATCAGAGGTTTCAATCAAAGGCAATATTAGATCTCATAATTTTACTTCCAAATTAGCCAAATAGACACCCGTGTATATAAATATATCCAAAACTTTATGTTCTAATTTGTTTGAGCTTAGAAGAGCTTGTTCTCCTCCATTTAAGTTGTAGCTTGTTTTAGAGAGGTTTTTTTTTTCAATTAAGTTTCTGTTTATGGGCTTATGTTGAATCTGCTGATATAGGATGACGTTTCTTTGGTTTTTGATTAGGTTGTGGCATCAACTAATCAAGCGGTGGACCAAAGATGCCTGTATATATGGTGGAGATTTGATCTCTTTCATGAGATTTTATGAATAATGGAATTTGGTAGAGTTTGTTTTTTTGTTTCTTTGGTGTAATTTGATTATTTGGGATTGTGGTTTGTAATATGATTGTTCTTTTGTTTAATTTGGTTGTTTGGATTGTATTTATGATTTGTAATATGGTTGTTGATGAAATTTGATTGTTTTAGATTGTGGTTTATATTTTGTAATATGGTATGGTATCTCTAAATATCACATTTTTTTGGTGTTAGTTTGTTAGTTTTATAAAATTATACAGTATTTTTAAACAAACATGAAAATGAGTCTAATGGATGGTTTACTATGTTAATCCGACCCTACCCAACACCACTCGTTTAAAACTAAATGGGTTAAATGATTTGTGTCGTGTTACTCGTTTGTTAAACTGCTCGTGTTCGTGTTGAGGTTTTTCACCTGTTTATTAAATATGTCGTGTATGAATTTACAAAATTTTCACCCGTCAATCGTTTAACTCAATACGATTGACATCCCTAGACTTAGCCATGAGTCACAATTTGGTATGAACCAAGGTGCTATTAATGATAAATTTGAATTTGTAACCAATAATTTTATTATTAATTTTGAGGCGGGAATTTTTAGTTCTAAAATGTGTTGGAAGGAAAAATTTTAGTGACAAATTTTTAACATCGTTATTGAATAATCAATCTAACACCAATTATTTGTGTCAATCTAACCACACATCACTTTTTGCATAAACCAATGAGATACTAATGATAAATATACCTTTGTCAAACCATGAGGTACTACTGATAAATATACCTTTGTCATTAATAATTTTATAACTGATTTTTATGAACTATGAGGATTTGGTGACAAATTTAAGTTTGTCGGTTATAACATACTTATAATAGTGTCAGTCACAGTCACAGTTAGCAAAACTCGACTAAACCGGCTCGTCCAACAGGTGAACTAGATCTTTCAATGGTCCGGTTCACTAAAAGATCACTTTTGAAAAATCAAAAAATAACTGCCGGTTTAAAACTTAAACCAACCTTCGACCACTTTTGTTTTCTTATTTTAAGGAATACTCATTTGCCTTCCCTAAAGCTATTAAAAAACATATACTTGTCAGCACGTGCCATGTCCCATGCTGGGTGGAGGCGGCTAAGGTATGTCTTATAGGCACGAAAAATGTATTTGGTTTCAATGCTTTGTCCATTGTCCATGTGGGATAGGAAATTCCACAATAAGTTTCTTCCAAAGTTTTTTTTTTTGGTTTTTATTGGGTCATCACAATGTTATAACTAAAAATAGAACATCTTATTTGTATAACTATATTAGTTTTTAAGCATATTTATTATTAGTTAAAAAAAATTATTTTTTTATTTATTTGATTGTTCCAACATGTTGACTCAACGGATGAACTAGTGAGCCATTAATCCACTCTCTTTGCCGATTCAATATCCGATCCAGTTCTAATAACTATGGTGTCAATCCCAAGTGGAAGATAGCATTTAAATGACGAATTTTAAAAATTGCATATGTACTATTTTGCAGGGAGGTCAACTAATTGTGAGCAATTGGAGGTCTGTCTCAGCCATTATTCCTTTTTGATGCTTGGAGGACAATTTTTGGCATCATCAGGGACAACATTGAAATATGGATCTTAACCCTCCGTGTACTTAAAACAAAGATGCAAATAAATTAGGCCTATAAATAAATTAAATTAAAATCCATATTTGACCTGAATATGAACTTGTATACAAATTCAAATTTAATTAATAGAATATAGATTAAAATTTACTTTAGACTATTCGAATACGAATACGAATACGAATCATTTATTATGCATACAGTAGATTCAAATTTCGATATATCAAAACTTAATTTGGTCAAATAATTAATTTGAACCCATTATAATTGTTAAACTAAATCCGAATATAAATTATCTATTAATTAAATAATTTTGATTGAACTAATTTTGATTTTTTAAAGAGCATAAATAAATAATTTTTATATATACACACATACACATTGAAAATGAAATCCACCAGGTAATGGAATTGGAGTTTTCAAATTGGATTTGTAGTCTAGTTGTTTTAGCCTAAATCCAATATGCTTATCGACTGGATAATCGATTGTGCACTTGTCCTAAATGATCATAAATTGATCCAAAATTGCCATCTCGTATGTAGGGTATCAAAATATAACACGGTTTGTTACACACGATATGAACATGATATGAAATCAAATAATTTTAGTCTTTCTTAAGTCATCTACTTCGTAAACTTGTGAACATAATATGATTAAAAATCAAATTGGGTATAAGTGAAGCTAATAAAAAAATACAAAATAGGACTGGTTTATATTCCAATTATATATATGATACAAACTCGATAAGTTACGTTTCATTAAACACGAATTAATAAATGAATCGGTTATGCATGA
>CAUOFW020002560.1:0-47080 GCA_963454935.2 Ilex paraguariensis
GAATCATTGGTAGGCAAAGTAGCTGCTTCAACCCAATTCGAGACGTAATCCACCGCAACTAGGGCTGTGCAAAAAACCTGTAAACCCGATCATCCGATCCATAACCGACCCTTCCTAATGAAAATGGATGGCTAAAACTCTTTCCGATTCGGCCCGTGGAAGTTATAAACCATTACCCGATTAAATCGATTCAGATGACAGGTAAATTCAAATTATAACTCGAAATACCCAAACCGTCCGAATAGTATATTAATAATATAAAAATTAATTTTGTCCTTTAAAAAAAATAAAAAAACTAAAATATAAAACCCCCCAATTCCCAAACCCTACTCATCTTCTTCTTCTTCAGAACAAGAGTGCGCCACCTCTCGTCACTCTTCAACCTCTTTTCTCTCTCTCAAACGCTGCCCCTTTTCTTCTTATATTCTTCTTTCTCTGCTCTTCATTTCTTTAGCTCTAACCGTTCTTTGAGTACACGATCAAGCAAGATATATTTGAGTAGATTTTTGGATCTACAAAGCAAGCCTATGGATCTCAAACCTAACCAATCTTCGAGTACATGAACAGACAAGATATCACTGAGTGGATTTTTGGATCCTTAAAGCAAGCCTAAGGATCTCAAACTCAAGTTTGACTGGTTCGAAAAAATGCCTCTAATCTTCAAAAGGATCTCAAACTCAGGTAAGATGCCTTTGATTTTTTTTAAGGTTTTTGGCATGTAAAATTATATGTAAATAGGGAAGTTCAACATTGAAATGAAGTTTTGAAATCTTACCAGCAAAAAAAAAGGTGTTGAAATCTGGTTGAGAATATTAACCGAAATCGATCTGAAATCGACCGACTTAAAGGGGTCAATTTTCGATTCGGTTGTTTATTTTGATTGGGGCGGTTCGGTTGATAGAAACTACTTTCGACCTCTTTCGGTTCGGCCAACAGAAGTCTTCACTTCCGACCCTATATGTCGATTGAACACCCCTAACCGCAACTAGTATATAAAGATTATTGTAGGATGATGGGAACGGGCCCATGAAATCTATACCCCAAATGTCAAAGATCTCAACCTCCAAAATACTGTTTAAGGGCATCTTGTATCACTTTGAAATATTTCCAATTCGTTGGCATCTGTTACCCTTTAACGCGAAAAAATAGGCATCCTTGAAGAGAGTTGGCCAATAGAAACCTGATTGAAGGACTTTTGCCGCCGTTCTCTCTCCCCCATAATGTCCTCCATAACCTGATGAGTGGCAATGATGCAGGATTTCTTCCTTGGGTACACATCTTCTTTGCATCTGATCTGCACATTGTTTGAATAGGAATGGTTTATCCCAAATGTAATTCTTCACCTTGTGCAAGAACGTTTTCGTTTGTTGGTTGCTCATTTCAGGGGGAAGCACATGGCTCACTATATAGTTCACATAATCTGTATACCATGTTGCTTCCTTTGTGACCTAGAATAGTTGCTCGTCTAGAAAGGATTCATTGATCATTACACCATCTCCCTTTTGTTGTGCGGTATTCTCAAGTCTACAGAGATGATCTGCCACTTGGTTTTCTGTCCCCTTCTTGTCCCGAATTTCTAGGTCAAACACTTGAAGCAAAAGGACCAATTGAATCAAGCGTGGCTTAGCGCCTTTTTTTAAGATCAAATACTTAATGGCGGAATGATCCGTGAACACTATCACCTTCATACCAATAAGATAAGATCGGAATTTGTCAAAAGCAAAAATAATTGCTAATAATTTGTTCTTAGTGGTTGTGTAATTGAGCAATGCATCAGATAATGTTTTGCTAGCGTAATAGATGACATGAAACACTTTTTCTTATGTTGGCCTAAGATTGCGCCAAACACAAAGTCGCTAGCATCGCACATTAGCTTGAATGGCAAATCCCAATTTGGTGCAACTATCACGGGGGCAGTTATGAGCTTATTTTTCAACACCTCGAAGGCCTCTAGGCATGACTTATCAAAATTGAAGGACACGTCTTTCTCTAAAAGATTGCAAAAAGACTTTGTGATCTTGGAAAAGTCCTTGATGAATAGCCTATAAAATCCTGCATGACCCAAAAAACTCCGAATTCCCTTAACGGATGTTTGTGGTGGTACATTTTCAATAGTCTCTATTTTTGCCTTGTCCACCTCTATCCCATTAGTAGAAACTTTGTGCCCTGAAATAGTGTCTTCTTGAACCATGAAGTGACACTTTTTTCAATTTAACACCAAATTTGTTTCCACACCTCTTTTTAGCACAAGAATTAGGTTCTCTAAACATAAGTCGAAACTATCTCTGAATTCAAAAAATCGTCCATAAATACCTCAAGATTTTGCTGGAGCATGTCAGAGAATATTGTCATCATGCATCTTTGAAACGTTGCAGGTGGTTGCATAATCCAAAAGACATCCTCCGGAATGCAAAGGTTCCATATGGGCAGGTGAACGTAGTCTTTTCTTGATCTTCGAGTGTTACTGCAATCTGATTATAGCCGAAATAACCATCCAAGAGACAATAAAATTCATGCCCATCCAATCTGTCAAACATCTGATCGATGAACGGTAGAGGGAAGTGATCTTTGCGAGTTGTCTTATTGAAATTACTCACCACTTAGTCACTATCCATGTTGGAATTAACTCATTGTTCTCATTTGCAACCACAATCATGCCTCCTTTCTTCGTAACATATTAAATTGGACTTACCCATGAACTATTTGAGATGGGGTAGATGATTCCGGCATCCAACCACTTGATGAATTCCTTCTTGACCACCTCCTTCAAGAAGGATTTTGTGCATACAAATTGAGGGACTGATTCACTTAATATCCGCAATAGCCCATCCTAAAGTTGTTTTGTACTCACGAAGGACTCGACTCACAACAACTTGCTTTCTTGGAATTCGTCAAGTGAAGCAAAAACAATAATATACAAAGTACAAGAATCATCCAAATATGCATACCGTAAATGCTTTGGAAGAGATTTAAGTTCCAATAAAGGTGGTTCTTCCAAAGATGACTTTGCACGAGTAGTAGAGCTTCCTGAATGATCCAAAGTCTCAAATTGTTGCTTGAACTTGAAAAACCACAGGGAAGCATTCAACAACTGCATGTACTCTAGGGGAGCAGGAAATCTCTGAAGCAGTGGAACTAACAAGTGATGTCTCAAGGGGATCCGAAATAGAGCTTTCTATGAATATCTCATTCACTGCCTCTTCAACCAAATCAACTCGAAAACATTCTTTCGCTTCATTTAGAAATTTCATAGCTGAAAATACATTGAATGTAACCTGTTGATCTTGGACTCGCATAGTTAGCTCACCTTTCTGTACATCAATGAGTGTTCTCCCCGTTGCTAAGAATGGTCGCCCAAGAATAATAGGTATTTTTCTGTCTTCCTCAAAATCTAAGACTATGGAATCAGCTGAAAAATGAACTTATTCACATTAGCTAGAATATCCTCAACTACGCCCCTTGGATAAGTGAGTGATCTATCTGCAAGTTGCAATGTGACATTTGTAGGCTTCGTTTCTTTCAAACCCAATTGCTGATAAATTGAGAACGACATCAAGTTAATATTAGCTCCCAAATCACATAATGCTCTCCCGAAAAATTGACTGCCTATTGTGCATGGAATTATGAAGCTACCTGGATCTTTGAGCTTTGGTGGTAACTTCTTTTGAAGAATCGCACTGCACTTCTCCGTAAGTGCCACTATCTCAAAATCGCCTAGTTTTATCTTCTTTGACAGAATTTCATTCATAAATTTCACATAGCTAGGCATCTGCTCCAATGCGTCGGTAAAAGGGATACTTATTTGGAACTTCTTAAACACTTCCAAGAAATTTGAGAACTGCTTATCCAACTTCTGTTTCTTCAAACATTGTGGAAACGACACATTAGGCACAATAGGTCTCTGTTTGCCTCCATTAGAACTTACAACTAGATTTTCTTCCTTCTTTTTATATTCCACATTCTTGCTATTTTTTTTTCACTCACACTATCATCTCCATGCGATTGCTTTGGAGTTCCACCAAAAGCCTCAGGTAACTCTTTTCCGCTACGTAATGTAATAGCCTTGCAGTGTTCCTTATCTTCCCTCTTAGGATTGATCTCCGTATTGCTAGGTAGAATACCTTGAGGTTGGTTGTTAATGGCATTAGCAAGTTGACCCATTTGATTTTCCAGGTTTCGGATTGATACTCCCTGACTGTTCATCCTTGTCTCATTCTGTGCTATGTACTTGGAAAGTAGCTCCTCCAAGTTCAACTTTTTTTCCTGCTGTGGTGGAGGTTGATTCTGAAAGCCTGGTGGGTATGATTGTCTTGGAACAAAAGTTTGAGCTTGATTATTATTCAAAGAAAAGTTCATATGATTTCTCCAACCAGTGTTATAATTTTTGGAATTGTTGCTATGTTGCTGCCTGTTGTAGTTACCAATGTATTATACTGACTTTGAACTAATTGCACATTAATCACTTGGATGGTTCCCTGCACACAATTCACAAACAACTGTCACACTCTGAATAGGCAATACTCCTAAAGCATTAATCTTCTTTGTCAACGTAGCAACCTATGCAGCCAATGCAGTAACCGCATCAACTTCATAAATCTCTACTACCTTTGGCTGATTGATTCTTGCAGAGGGCCACTGATAATTGTTGGCAGCCATCATCTCCAATAACTCGTAAGTTTCATCAAAAATTTTTCCCATCAATGCTTCACCTGTAGCTGCATCGATATTGGTCCGAGTAGCACTAAACAACCCGTTGTAGAAAGTCTGAACTTGCAACCACTTAGGAATACCATGGTGAGGTCATTTCTGGAGTAAATCTTTGAATCGCTCCCAAGCTTCATAGAGAGTCTCAAAATCATGTTGTACGAATGAAGTGATGTTGTTCCTTATTCTCGCAGTTTTGGCTGGCGAAAAGAATTTGACTAAGAATTTTTGAGCTAAATATGTCCACATAGTAATAGACCCTGGCGACAATGAATGCAACCAACTCTTTGCCTAATCATGAAGTGTGAAAGAGAAAAGTCGGAGTCTAATCGCATCTTCGACAACCCCGTTGTATTTAAACGTGTCGCAAATCTCCAAAAAACTTACTAAATGATCATTTGGGTTGTCATTAGGCAGACCCGCAAAATGCACTGAATTCTGAATCATTTGAATGGTACCCAACTTGATCTCAAAACTGTTTGTTTGAATTGTGGACTTTTGAATGCTCGATTATATTTACGTAACAAGCGGCATAACGTAATCCCTTAACGATTTTTGTTCTTCTATAGCCACAGTTTCTTGATTTTTTACTTCTTGACAATACTTTCGCAGTTTTCGAAACCTTCTCTAGATTTCATCTTCATATGGTGGTAGTTCCTGACCTTTAGATCGTGTTAATATACAAAATTCAAGAGTGCTTGCAAAAACAATTAAAACAAAAAATTAAATAAGTTTAAACTAATATCAAATTGATTGAAATTAATATTGAAATAATTACTATAATAACTCCCTGGCAACGATTGTAAAAATTTGTTGTCCGAATGTGATATTGACAATTTATGTACAAATATACACAATCAATAAGTAATAAAGTGATAAGTATAGTGTTGTTCCCACAAAGAATTATTACTAATAATTTTCAAATACTAACTTTATATCAATTCAATTTTATTTAAACAATTGAAGATAAACTATGAAATTATTAATTTAAAACTAATTCTAAAATTACTAATCAATGACTGATTTCACTAAATAAAAGAATTTAAGATTACAACTTCCTCTAATACTTTGTATAAATTTTTTCACTCTCTTTTCCATTAATTAATTAAAACAAGTTGTTAATTGAGAATTCAAAATAATTTATTAAACTTCAGCCGATAGTTAGATAAAAATATCTCTCCTAATTAAATCACTATATTCCAAATTCATTAAGCTCAAACTCCCATAAAAATTACTCACGGCATATAAGTATATTCATATCCTATAC
Source organism: Ilex paraguariensis (assembly GCA_963454935.2). Taxonomy (NCBI): domain Eukaryota; kingdom Viridiplantae; phylum Streptophyta; class Magnoliopsida; order Aquifoliales; family Aquifoliaceae; genus Ilex; species Ilex paraguariensis. The sequence goes on from CAUOFW020002560.1 coordinate 5,972, forward strand.
ATAAACCTAGCTTTTCAACCCTAAGAAGAAATAACTAGACGCACGTTATCACATTCAGATCTAAATCCCAGAATTCATCTTCCAATTTTATCTAGGAAATCAAATTAATTGTTAGTCAAACAATCACATATTAAGCACAAAATATGATAAATAACTTATGTATAACCAATAATAACTGAAAGCGATAGTAAATTAATTTAACTAAACTTCAGGTTCTATTGCAACTTTAATAAAAATTTAGTTCATAACGTAATTGAGAAAAAAACATCACTCTCAAATTAATCAACATCTTAGAAAATCAAAAACTAAAAGTAAGAGAAAAGAATGAAAATTGTGTTGAAATCTTTAATCTCTCTCTAGCCTTCAATTTCGATCTTCTTCACATTGCTTCCTTCGATCCCTACCTTCAATTCACTCTCAATCCTTCTGTCCCTCTGTTAGCAGCTCTTCTTATCAATATATATAGGTCTCTTGTTAAAACCTATCATCTGTAGCATTAGAATCCTATTTCTACTCAAAAACATGTCAGACCCTCGCTGAAGCCGGCGCCGCAGCCCTGCCTCATAGCAGGGCCGCGCTATCTTACTGCACCTCCAGAGCTGCGGCGCCAATAAACAGCACTGCTGCACTGGTCACCTTCCATACACGCACGCTGCCTTTATTGCTATGTCCAAAAATGATTCAAAACTTAGGTTGTCATATGACCTTTTTCATTCCAAATCATGATTCCTACAAAACAAAATTAAAACACACAAAATGAATAAAAAGGAACATAAAATACTTGGAAACTCGCAATTTCATCAAAAGCTAATTCGTGGTATAAAACCTACTCATCATGGACACCATATCATTTGGCACAAGGCATAAAATAGATCTTCTAACCTATCTGTACATAATTTTCAAATTCATTCTTACTCTTTAGGCCGAAGCTCAATGCCCTCAACAATGGGGCAACTGAACCAAGTAAGGTTCATGATATCCGTTAATTGGATCTCCAATTCACCGCCATCTCCATGATCATTTTTAAACTCCCCCATCTCAATCTCCATCCAACCATCTACTCTGTTCTGCGGTTTAGTTCTTTTTGTGGCCGTTTTCAAATAAACTCGGTTGTTTGAAGCTTCAGCCCCATCTTGGATTTCTGCAAGAAATCTAACTGATGACTTTGCTGTAACTTCATATGCCTCCTTATTCTCTGGAAGTTTAAAGACAAGGTAAGCTGCATAGGTGGTGTTTGGGGACAGCATATGTGTTTGCATCTTGGTACCAATATCAACCACAGGGACAGCTATGAGCACAAGCACCTCAGAAAATCTGGACAAATAAAAACTATACATACATCAGCATCAATTAGAAAACAAGTACTAATTAGTAGATCACATGACCACATTCCTATGCACACACAGATGTACTCGTAAGAGAGAGAGAGAGAGAGAGAGAGAGAGAGAGAGAGAGAGAGAGAGAGAGAGACCTCAATTCAGGTGACCATTCCCAAATTTCTAGACTATCTAAGGGCCATTTGATTGAAAGCTCTCTTGCTCATATCATATAGCATTTTTTCCCACTCCGTTTATTTAGCATGAAGCTCTGTTTATAAACAACAGAAAATATTTTACTAACAGAAAAATATGAGACATATAACAAAAACAATTGTTGGCATTATCTAAATTTGGGTTCTGCATTTCTATGACCTTAATGGAAGGGAATGACTTCTACCACTGCAATTGTTTACTCAGTAGACAAACTAAAAAATTTCAGTACATGTAGGTTTGTAAGATGGATTTGGATCTCACTTTATCTCCATGATAGACTGCCCTGCCAGGAAATCATGAGTAACCCTCTCTATATAAGTAGGTCCTCACCAATCCATGTAGGACAATCTAACATTGAGGGAAATTGAGAGAAAGTGTATTAGAGAGTATCTCGATACTTCATCTCTCAAGCCAATTTGAAATGAGCTCAACTACGTTGGAATTCATCTCTTCATGTTTGTCCTTCTGATGCTATTGTCAAAGTTTAGGGGTGCTGACAGAGATATTTCTAAGGATGGAAAACAGAACATTGTAATCCATAAAGACAAAAAAAAATTCTAAAATCATTCAGCTAAAGTGTCATTAACTCCAAAATAAGACAGCATTCAAGTGGTCCATCAATTATAGGATCAATCCACCACCACATTTCCTATGTGACCCAAAATCTTTTTACTTTCATCACTCTTTCGATGAATCACTGACAGAATATTAAGGCAGGGTTCATGTAATTAAGACAGATCCTATATACAACAAACTAAGAACCACATATATTTTGTTGGAGTTTGACCCAAACTTTTCAAATGTTTTATTCCTTATTAATTTGTTATTAGTTTATTAATGGTTTTAGGAGTTCTAGTCCACATGGGATAGTTACTCATTAGAGTTAATGTTTATTAGGAGCCTTTATTCTTTATAGCAATAGATGGAGTCTTGATTTATCTAAGAATTGTAGAGGCCAAATTCTTGTTTTATGAGAATAAAAGGAGCTAAAAGTGGCGCAAGCTTCGTATTCTTCTTTCGCTTTTCTTGATTTCTTAATTTATTTTCTTGGATCTTTGATCCTTAATTGTGTGTGAGATTATTTTTTGAGATCATACATACTTCTACTAATGTTAAGTTCCATGAAAAATTAGATAAAATTAGACAAAAATCAAAATTGAGATTATCCGAATCATGATCCACTGTATCTACAAGGAATTCAATTATCAAGGAAGGGTTATCAAACCCATAAAAAGTAAATTGAAGAAGACGTAAAACAATGGAAGAGACGCAAAATTAGGTTACCAGCTTGCTTCCATCAAGGAGGATAGGAGAGTTGCAGAGGCGAAAGTAGAGTTCTTTTTTGGTGGAGTAAACCACCGGAGAGACGGACCTCGATATGATCTCCGGATAATCGTACGGCAGGAATTTCTCCCACACGATGTCGGAATTGGCTGCCAACTTGAACGCCGATGAGATCGCCGAAGCTCTGCAAGCATCCCTCGGTGATGTCAACGAAATGATCGCCGATATGCAATCTTCCGGCAGTAACGAGAAAAGAGACGCCCCTTTCTTCGGTTGTTTCATCTCTCTCTCTCTCTCTCTCTCTCTCTCTCTCTCTCTCTCTCTGTGCCAACCATGAAGTGAATCTATTGTAAAGCTATTTTAGAACATATATATACAAAAATACAGCATTTTTACACTTATTTACGGATGTACCAATACTGCTTTTAAAAAAAAAAAATTGGGGCTTTGGGAAACGCGCGTTTACCAAACACGATTTTAATAAAAATGGTAAAAAACGGGTTTCATAAACACGCTGTTCACACAAATACATTGGGCAGGTTATCGTTTAACAAAAGCAAAGTCAGTAACTCGTTCAACAAAAGCGAGTTTTGACCGAATTCGACCACTTCTAACTGAGTTAAACCGTCGATTGATGATTTATAAAGAGGCCCAGATAAAGAATTGGCCTTGACAGCGAGTTCTAGCAAGTTTGGTGGTAGTTTCGGGAGTGACTCAACGAGTTTGTTGAAGCTAAGGTCCAGTCGTGTTAAGCTGGTGAGTGAGTTCATGGAGTTTGGTAATGACCCAGTAAGTGAATTATAAGCAAGGTCAAGAAATTGTAATGATTTGAGGGTGGTTATGGAGGGAGGTACTTAGCCGGAGAACGAGTTGGATTGGAGGGAGAGGGATTGGAGATTAGGGAGGGAGGAGAGAGAAGGAATTGGGCCGTGGATGTTGTTGTCGGAGAGGTCAAGGATGGTGAGTTGGGTGAGTTTGGAGATGAGAGGAGAGAGAGTGCCGGAGTAACCAGCCGGGTCGAGGGTGAGATGGATGACTTTGTGGGAAAAAGTGGAAAAAGCGTGGTTAGTAACCATGCTTTTTCCACTATTTACTTTCTTTTTTAACAAAAAAGCGACGGAATTGTTATATTCGCTTTTAAAAATTGCTGTGATTTGACAAACAAATTTAAAAGTGTTGTATTTTGATATATATATTCTAAAATAGCTGGACATTGGTAATAGATTCCACATGAATGGAATTTCATAAACTTTCAACTTATCTCAAGTTCCCGACCTTAAAAAAAAAAAAAACGTAACTCAAGTTGTGAAAAAGCATTATTACCCCCCAACTTTACCGATTGTTTCAAATTTTCCCTTATTTAAATTTCTTTATGCCAATATGGTACTCACACTATGTGACATGCCCGAAAGCTATGACTTATAATTGAGCTGAGTTATTTGAGTGTAGTTTGGATATAATTTGATTCAAGTTTGACTTATGTTTTAAACGAGTTAAATTTAAATGATTTTTTGGCTCGTTTAAAAAACAAGACTACTAGGATTATTTGGATGTAAAATAGTCAAGTTACTCGGATTCGGTTTATTATGAGCTTAACTCGGGTTAGAATAATTATTTAAATGAACTGAGTTTAAATAATTTTTCAAATTTATTTAAAAAAATGAGTTCAACGAATTTGAGTTGACCTGGTAAATCGACTCGATCAACAATGTTATCAAGAGCCCAACAACAAAAGCTAGTTATATCCCTCAATTTTCAGGAATCTTCAAAAATAAAAATTTAAGACCTCCCAAAGCAAGAAAATTTTAGAACCCATGGACAAAAGAAACAAATTTGGGGTTTCAAATTAAAATTTTAAAACCTGTGCTAATTTTTTATTAAAAGGAAGTCAACTCTATCAATATTGCTATGCTAGTCAATACTTTTTAACAAAATTTTTGCCAAATTTTTTATCTTGAGTGATATAACATAATTTTTATCGTTAAATAAATAAAATTTATTAATATTTAATAATTAAAATTATATCACGTCATTTAAGACAAAAATACTTAGTATGAAATTTGGTAATAATTAACCAGAATCTGATCTCAATTCAATCCGTTCAGAGGACTACCGACATCATAATAAGACAATGCTGATCCCAATTCAATCCGTTGAGAGGACTACCGACAACATAGTAACACAATGCTTCTAAAAAGGCTAATTTTATCAATAGTCTAATCTATGATGGGAACAAGCACCTGAATTATAAACGTTCCTCCTCTTCTTGATGATCTGCCGTAATAAAATTATAATTGATTTTCTTCACAAAAAATAAAAAAATAAGACTACATAAAGAATATTGATATGTTTCGGGAGAAGGCGTCCGGACCACTGTTTAAAAAAAAAAACACAAGTATCTGCAAAGTCATAAGACCATGAATGGGGATTGACATCTCTCCCGTGCCGAAAGGTCAAGGAAGTTGGTGACCTGATGACAGGAAAGTCAACCACCGCAGTCTTGATAAACAGTAACTATAATGGTCCTAAGGTAATAAAATTTTTTATCGGATAAATTGTGACCCCCACGAAAATTATAGCGATCTAGACTTTATTTCGAAGAGAGACCCGGTAAAATATAAAAGTACAGGTAAATTAACCCCTTAAAATTTTCAAAAATCAAACTTCAAAAAGACAATTAAATGAATACGAACTTTTATAATCCAAAATATGGCTTAATATTAATGGAAAGTTTCTATTTATGGAAAGTTATTTTTTTCCTTAAAAATAAAAAGGTAATGCAACTCTTTCTTGCCATATTTTCTTATTAACTTTTTCACATAAACTCGGGGTAAACCATGGATTAGTGGATCTTTCTAATATTTAATGGTTCTAGCTGCAACATGTCAATTGGCAAAAAAAATTACGAGAAAAATTGATCAAACAATATTATCAAGTAGTGATAAATCTAACAGTATACAAGAAAAAAAATAATTAATCACTCTCAATGTATCAAAAGTACTATAATGTGACCCTTTTTGTAACGTCCTTATTTTTTTTCGTCAAAAATTAACTAATTGATATTGACAAAAAAACTAACAAGAAGTTAATAGAACGGTGACATTACAATTCTTTAAAGATATAAAAGAAGAATTTTGAAATCTTTTAGGGTATAAAGTACAATTCACTAATTGAAATCTTGTATATTGCTCCATAACTTCACTAGTTGTCCTTCTTGGCCAAAAGTCCAAATTAATGTACCGGCTGGCCAAAACACCCAACTTTTTTTTTTGCTCTTGCCATTTCTCTACTTTCTCTCCCAAACATTTTTCCATACTAAATTTTCCTTCCCATACAAATCTTTTTGCATCCATATTTCCATCCTATTTTAACTCTTCACCCAAATAAAATAACAATCAATATTTCCTATAATTAAGCTCATATTATTCACTTTTTTGTCTTTTTATTTATATGTTTTATTCAAATTTCAAAAAAAATATACCTTTTGATTTCTAATATTTGAAGAAATAAAATTCAATATAACATCAATAAATGATATTGATGATAATAAGCGATATGAGTTTTAGCGGATTAATGATTTGCAAACCTGCAAATGAATTTTAATAGAGATTGAAAAATAAAGGATATTTAGATGGAATAAAAAAGATGCAGAGAGGGGGAGAAAGATATTTTTGATTATGTCTCCTGTCTGAAATATTTTTGATCTAGTATTAGGAATAGGCAAAACCAAGGGCTTCTTCGTCGGGTGTATGACACAATTTTGATGAAAGGTAATGAGAAAAATAAGCCTGTCAATGCTATTGGCGGGTGTAACTATCTAATAAGAAAAAAAAATAAAAAGATTAAATAAGACGTACTTTCTATCATAGAGGTTATTATGTATGACAAAGTTGAGTGGTTATAAAGTTTAATGAGACTCATTTGCTGATTTGTTTACTTATTAGTGAACCATTTCACCACCTGAAACTATTGACATAGTATAACGGAGACACCCAATATTTTTTCGAGATTGTGGTCGTGAATGTGAATCTCCTCCAAAACAGAACCACCAAGTGATAACCAACAACAAAGAAGAAACATCAAAGTTGGCACAAGAGATGATAGCTGTTGTTAAAAAGGACCATGTGTTCCTAGATGATGATCAAATTACGATGGTTTACCCAAAAACAAGCGATAGGGAGATTCAAAGTACAATCACCCCAGGTCGAGGAGAGACAAGTAGACATGGCATTATACCAAGCTTTGGGTGCACCGACGAAGGATCAAGCTTCGATTCAGTTTCTTCCACCAAACAGTTCTTCCATCACAAATTTTCTCCTCTGAAACTCTCTTTTATCTTCTGTGTTGCAAAAAAAAAAAGTGAGCCCCTTGAGATAGAGCATTTGAGGATCAAAATCAGTTCAATTAACAACTGTAAGTACGAGATAAATAAGCCCGTAATTAGAGCAGAGTTCAACCACAAGCATATAGAGTGCAAGAGTAACAAGAAAATGAAAAAAAGTTCCAGAGGGTAACGTATTAGCATCTGTCTCTCACCCTAAAACACCATGCCTATTCTACAATGAACACCACATGATTCAACACCAGGTATAAAATAGAACTAGATTATGCATGCTTATCTTTTCAATTTACTTTTACTCCTTAGGTCGAAGCTCAATGCCCTCAACAATGAGGCCACTCTTCCAATGACCATGTTTGATCTCATTAAATTGCATCTCCACCTCACCATAATCTCCATGATCATTAAAAAACTCCCCAGCTTAATCTCCATCCACCCATCTACTCTCCTCTGTGGACGCCAACCAGTAGGTAGTCTAGATACACGTCTACGCAATCCTCCGATACGTTCAGGCAATTCCAAGTAAACTGTGTTGTTCAAAACTTCAGCCCCTTCATGGCTTTCCTCAACAAATCTAACTGATGCCTTTGATTGGACTGCAAGCCCAAAGTTCTTCTCTCCAATTTTAAAGACAAGGTAAGCTGCATAGATGGTCTTTGGAGACAACATTTGAGTTTGCATCTTGCCTCCAATAGCAAGCCAACACACAGCCTGGAGCTCAGCCACCTCAGAAAATCTGAACAAAAAAAATGTATGTGCACATCACTCATCAATGCAAAGACAAGTTAAAATTAGGTAAACCATGGGACCTCATTTACACATATCGTCATACACTCACACGTACATATATATATATATATATATATATATATATATAGAGAGAGAGAGAGAGAGAGAGAGAGACCTTGATTCAGGCAAAGATGTCCACCTCCAGTACTGTGGAGTATCTCCCCACACAATCGAAAGCCCTCTTGCTCGTATCATATAACATTTTTTCCCGCTCCATTTATTTAGTATGAAGCTCTGTTTGTTAACAGTTTCAAATTTTGTATTATCAGACAAATATGTAAAATATAAGAAAAACTGTCGTGATTGATTAAATGTAAAAAAGAAAATCAACATTTTCTCATTTTGGGTTCTGTGTTGCTCTAAAACCTTAATGGATTGAAAAACTTCTACCATTGGGTGGTTTACCAGCTCATATAACTATTGCTTCACTTTGGGAATCGGCCTCCGAAAAATTGGGTATCGCTCTTGACCACTTATGCCTCCCAGACGTGTGTGATCCACAGAAACTCACTATCTTATCTACTTGAAATTTTGTCAATATCAGTCTAATTCATTTGTCCACGACTGAATTTTTTTTTTGTTATGTTTGACAGGATGGATGGAAGGAAAAGTAAGGGGAATGGATTTTCAATCCAAAAGGGAAGGAAATCTTTTTTTCCTCCTCTTTGTTTGGCAAAAGGGATGGATAAAGTAAGAGGACTAAATTCTCCATTGTTTTGTTTGGTAAGAAGAAGGGACAGGAAAAAGATATTATAGACTTATTTCCATAATGCCCTCACATTTTACATACATGTATTCTTTTGTAATTTTTTTTCCAACTACCTGAACGTTTAATAGGTCCCATATACAATGAGAAATGTTCTTGATTTCAATGAAATAGATAAAACAAACAAGAACACTTCACAAACGAAAAATACGAACTAAATTTTATAAAGATATGGCAAGAGAACTGATATTCATCAGAGGATGAATGTGTTGCTTAATGGATGAAAGGACACCAAACCAAGGTCCTCCACTTGTTGGTTGGTCAGAGTGTTAACACACTTTTCCAGTTGTATGTTCATAGTTGGTTTTGGTATGCTCATTATAAGCTATGTAGACTTCTAGAGTTTTCTCTAGTTGGTATACAATTCCTTTGGTTGGTGTGCAATTCATTTAGAACTATTTATGCATAAGATTTTTTTTTTTTGTTGGTTTTTGCGTGATCTTATATGAATTCTTCCAGTAGACAATGTTTTAAATTAGCTATTTGGCTTTTCATGTCATAAATAAATTGGCTAGAATTACTTGTAAACTGAAAAATAAAATTCATGAACAACTCTAAAACCACCTAGACCCAACCACCATTAGCAAGAATTCCTTGCAAAAAGTGAAAAATGAGCTTTTTTTGTTTGCGTTTCAAAAAATAGTATTCGAAAATAATTTTTGAAAAAGTTTTAAGAAAGTATTTTTAAAAATTTTTAGATTGAAAAACCTGGTTATATATTTTTGAAAATAGTTTTAAATAACAAAAAATAATAAAACTTGTTTGAATAATGATCTATAAAATTAATTTTTAACTTTTCACTTGTGAAAAAAAAAAAAAAAAAAACCTTATCACTCTAGTCAGGCAATCACTCCAGTCAGGCTTCTCACCCAGCAACTATCTCTCCATTATCTTCTCACACAGCAACCATTTCCCTCACCCAGCAAGTTTATCGGCTTCTCACCCAGCAAGTCTCCCTCTCTCTCCATTATCTTCTCATACAGTAACCGTCTCTCTCTATTATCTTCTCACCCAGCAAAAACAAACACCCAGAGCCATATATATATATACACAGATCTATGTTCATACAGATCTGTTGCGCAGAGACAGAAAAAGAGAGAGGAGAAGATGAACAACCGGCGGAGACGATGAACAGCATAAGAACAGAAGATGATGAACAGCCGGTCACCAGTTTTTGTCTCCAATGAAACTCGAAGGAAGACTTCGTTAATTTGGATATAGTTGTTTCTCTTATTTTCAATTTGCCTTATAAAACAATGAAAATATCATTTTGTTATTTTTAAAATCATATACCAATTCTTAAAATTTTCACAATACTAGAGAATAAAAAAATTAAACAAACAAATTTGGGTGTTTTTAAAGTTTTGAGAACAAAAAACAGTTTTTAGAAACCTAACCAAACCGAACAACTCTAAAACCACCTAGACCCAACCTCCATTGGCAAGAATTCTTTGCAAACAGAGAAAAATGGAATTCAGAAACAACTCAAACCACCTAGAACCAACCACCCACTTTAGTAATCACGAGCATTATAAAAACCTATTTAGTGAGTAAAACCATACATACACCTCGTGTGTAAATACTAAAGATTTGTCAGATAAGATGGGAGGCTCGTGCCCTAACCTGTTCTTTTTTTTTCCTTTTTAATTATGTTAGTTTTAGATAGATTTGTTAAGCTTATTTAGTTTTCATGGGAAATATATATATTTGATTACATAGTTAATATATAAGTGTATGACCAAATTAAGGGTAATATGGATAGAGAGAGATTATTTTACACTTCCAGGATATCACCACCAAACATATTTTTATATAATATTCACCAAACATTCAAAATTCTTTAGAAGTCCAACTGGAAACTCCATTTTGTAAGGTTCATCTCTGAAATGCACTTCTATTTTGAGAAGTAATGCCAAAAGCAACCTAAAACTTAGATACAAGTTGCCTAATTTTGAAATTGAGAGATCCGAATCCTGATTCACTATATCTTCCCACACAGACGCAAGGACACACAGAGAGAAATGTAGCAACAGACATTCAAAGAATCAAAACTTGCAAGTATATAGAATACAATAAAAGAGCTACTGATTTACCAGATTGCCTCCATCAAGGAGGATTGGAGTGTCATTGAGGCGAAAGTAGAGTTCCTTTTTGGTGGAGTATACTACCGGAGTGACGGACCTCGATAGGATTTCCGTATAATCAGACGGCAGGAATTTCTCCCACACGGTGTCGGAATCAGCAGCTGACTTGAACGCCGATGAGATCGCTGTTGCTCTGCATGCGTCCGTGAGTGATGTCAAGGATATGATCTCCGATATGCAACTTTCCGGCAATGACGAGAGGTCCGATACCCCATTCTCTTCCCCGATCCCTCTCTCTCCCGCATTCTCTCTCCAGAAATTGGAACCTTCAAGTCCAACAATGATGTTCATCTCTCCGGAAAATGAAACCGTTGCCTCCAACATTACCAGTACGTTTTGTATATATACCCAAAATAAGGGGTGATTGTGTTATTTTCGTCATTCCCAACTTCCAAAGTATGTATATATAGCTACCTACCCCTTGCATTTGATGAAATTAATAATCCAGACCCCTTCTTTTCTTTTCTTTTTTATAAAAAATTCCCTCATTATTTTTCCTCTTTCACACCACTACTTAAGAAATTATTAAAAGTTATGGGGTGAAAAAATATATTTTAGATAAATTTATAGTGAGTTTATAGGCATTGTAACTTTTCACACTATAACTAAAGTCGATACAAAATCAATGCAACATTAATAATTTGAGTTGAGATTTAGCTAAGTTGAATATTATATGAAAATTTTGTTAAATACATAAAGGAAAATATTTGATGGGATTTTAGTTAAACACTATATGCGTATAATTAAATAAATTTATACATAACACGAATCAGATATGACACAAATTTGTCTTTACATGATTATAAATAGGTTAGATACAAGTTAAAAATATTTTACCAAGATATAAATCACACTATATTAAAAAAAATGACACAATTAATTGACAATACTGCTTGCCGTGTATTTTGTCTATTGCCTCAATTTTTCTTCGAATAAACTTTGTCTTTTTTAAATTTGGTAATCAGAATTTGTGGGATACATCAATATGGTGGTCAGAATTATGTTGCATAGTTTGAATATTATCTTGAGAAGAAAATATTGTTTGGCGGTCAAAATAAAATAAAGGATAAAATTTAGAGGCCATAGTGTTTTTAAACCTAGTATAATCCCTAACACCTTCTCCACTAAGCAACCGAAGCCTTTATTTAAATCTTTTTCAATTTCATGGAAAAGAGAGAATGGTGGAAGGGATTTCCTTTTGGTCTTGTTTACAAAATTTATTAATATGATTTTCCTATATGTTTTGAAAAGGGTGGTGATTGATTAAACTAAATGGCATACATGGACTAGTGGTTCGTTTGATAGGAGGAAGAGAAAGTTAGAGGGATGAAAAAATAAGATGAATAGTCTTTCCATCATGTGCGGAAAAAAAATATTTTCTCTTTTATTTGTTTGGTACGATAAATAGAAAAGTGGAAGGATTGTTTTTACATTATTTGGTATTAAAGAAAAAATGAAAAGAAAGAAAGCACATAAACTTCAATTTACCATTTAACCCTCACAAAAAATTGCTATAATGTCATTATATACTTCACCTATAGACATTTTTCTCCAACAATTTTTTTTTTCTAAAATGTTAAAAAAAAAAAAAAAAGAGAGTATGTTGTTGTTTAACAGCTCACATGGGACAAATCAAATGCCTCACCAAATGGAATGTGGTGTAAAATTGAACACGTGGAAGAGTTAAAGGGTGAAGAATTTTGACATGGGTAAATAAGTAATTAGAGCCTGTAATTTCAAATGGCCCATTCTTTCTTTCAGTTTTCCGCCCACAATTGGACAAAGGATGGTCTTTCCATCCAATATTCTTTTTCACCCATTTTTTCTTCGAAATCAAACGGTGGAAAATCAATCTCTCCCTCTCATTTTCCAGTCTCCATTTTCCATCCACGATTTTCCCTCAAACCTAACTGAGGGTAGGATAAAGTCTCCTTTACATCTTTATTTCTTTTTTTTTTTTTTTAATTATAACTATGTAATAAGGATAGGGTTTGATGGGCTTCAATAGGAGATTCTCTACCACTTTTCCTTCTGGTCTTTTTAACTTTTTCTATAGTGCTCAAAAATAATTTTTCTAGTTTTTGCACCAAAAGGAAAATTATAGTTTAATCAAGTCGAGATTTTTGATCATTTCACAAACTTAGAATCAATCACAACTTTTTAGGTTGATATTCTTAATTTTATAGGACTGGTCTGAAATTTTGTAATCTACTAGTTGTTGATCTCGATTTTTTTGAATTATAGTTTGACCTTATTTAGTTCAAACCTTTTTGTAGACAATAGATTTTTTCATTTCATTCGCACCAAAAATGTAAAGATTTCCTCGTATTTTGATGAGAGATTGTCTATCTATAAAAAATATATATTGGTACAATACCAAAATTAATTGGAAATTATGAATTTTGGTTTAATTGATTCATTGTCATTGATTGTTAAGATGATAAAATAATATAAAATAATTAAAAAATTAATTTTTATTAAATAAAAAATAAAAAAATGGGCTCACCAATGCTCTGTGCATGTATATGTAAGGGTCAAAAACATAATTGGACGTGAACTTTGTCCATCATTTCAATATTTTCCCTGAATAAAGTTTTTGCCATTTTTTTTGCAATATTTACTAAAATTATTTGACATGCTTCAACGTGGACATTCTCCTAATTTCAGTTACAATATTATACACGTGCGTGTCACGTGAATTTTTTGATAAAATATAAATAGAATTCTAGATAGAATCATATTTAAACCTATTTCATCCTTTGAATTATGTAAAAGTGTGAGGTAGTAAAACACTACATTTTTTCTCAAAAATTTCCATCTCTCTCTCTCTCTCTCTAAATTGGTTCCTCTTTCTATAGAACTTTACATGTGTTTTTGAAACCCAATTTTTAGTTCTACTTCATTGCGTAGGAATTTTCCTATACCCTGTGTCGATGGGTCTTATTGATGTACTTTTTTGCTCTCTTTCTGCAAAATAAGTTGTTATAGATTCGGATAAATTTTGAATTTTGATCAAAAAGAGAATGCTAAAATGTCTTTTCTGCCCTTTTTGTGAGGAAAGTGCAAGTTCCAATTAAAAATTCTCGAAACTTTTTTAGTTCTCCTTCATTGCGTAGGAATTTTCCTATATCCTGTGTCGATGGGTCCTATTGATGCATTTTCATATTATCTTCCTACAAAATAAGTTGTTATAAAGTCGAATAAGTTTTGACTTTTGATCAAAAGAGAATGCTAAAATGCCTTCTCTACCCATTGTGAGGAAAGGATGCGAGTTCAATTTAAAAATTCATAGAACCTTTCTAGTTCTACTTCATTGCGGAGGAATTTTTCTATACCCGGAATCGATGAGTCCTATATTGATGTATTTTCTTGTTATCTTCTTCTAAATAAATTGTTGTGGACTTGAATAAGTTTTGACTTTTGATTAAAAGAGAATGCTAAAATGCCTTTTCTGCCCTTTGCGAGGAAGGGGTGTGAGTTGCATTTAAACATTCCTGAATCCTTAAGCATTAAGTATTCCCAAGCCCTAATTTAAACCTTTAAGAATATGTTTGGAAAAGTGGAGTCCTGCAATATACGTAATTTTTATTTTTATCCTCTCCTCCGAGCACTTCCAACTATGCTTCCTTCCGAAACTCCATAGATGCCCAATCCTCTGATGAAAAGGGTCAATCGTCTTGAACAGATAGTTAATACGTTAAGTGGAGACAACTATGATATTATGAATCCTTAGAATCTCTCCTTATACTCCAAAGTTATATAACCGATCCTTGTTTACTTTTTCCAACCACACGTTGTCTAATCAAATCAAATTCTCTCTCAATACATTTCTCAAAAAATTTGATTGAGACGGATTCTTCCCCTAACTAATGAAGAGATCTTGGCAGAATTGTCACGTATGAAATTGAGTACAATTTTGCAAAGAAATAACTCACTAATTGTTTCTCGAGAAGAGATGGGAAATATGCTCAATGTTGGGTTGAGTCCTGGTCAATAGGAGTTTGTTGCTTGCTTAGTTAATAAGTAGTTCCTACTTATTAGCTGTTGACTTAGTTTCTCCACGTCTTTAGATATTTGTTAGACGTGGTTGTTATTTTTCCTTGATTCCTGTTTTTGTAAGGCTATTTATATAGCCAAGTCTGATATTCAATAGATAATTGAGTTTGCTCCCAACTTCAGTTTTGCACTAGTTCAAACTCTGTTTCAATTCAAACTTTGTTTCAACATTTGGTATCAGAGCCACTCCTTTTACTAGTGTTGTCATCATGTCTGAGAGTTCCTTTGTGCAGCCAGCAGTTCCTAAGTTTGATGGGCATTATGACCATTGGTCAATGCTCATGGAAAACTTTTTGAAGTCTAAGGAATACTGGCACTTGGTGGAGCATGGAATTCCTGCCGCAGCAGGAGAGGGTAGTGTTCTCACGGAAACTGAGAATAAGCACATTGAGGATCAAAAGTTGAAAGATTTAAAAGCCAAAAATTATCTCTTTCAAGCTTTGGACCGTTCGGTGCTGGAAACCATTCTCAACAAGGATTCCGCAAAGAACATATGGGATTCTATGAAACTGAAATATCAAGGCACGACTCGTGTTAAGCGTGCTCAATTGCAAGCTCTACGGAAGGAGTTTGAGCTTCTCCACATGAAGCTTGGAGAATCTGTGAATGAATATTTCGGTCGTACACTTACCATCGCCAATAAGATGAAAGCAAATGGTGAGGTAAACGTTGCTGTTGTTGAAAAAATATTGAGGTCCATGACTCCTACATTTAATTATGTGGTGTGTTCTATTGAGGAATCTAAAGACATAGATACCTTAACTATTGATGAGTTGCAAAGCAGCTTACTTGTGCATGAGCAGCGCATGAGTTCCCATAATGAAGAAGAACAAGCTTTGCAAATCATTCATGGAGGCCGGAGTCAAGGACGTGGAGGTATGAGAGGAAGAGGAAGAGGGCGCGGCAGACAGAACTTTGACAAGGCCACAGTGGAGTGCTATAAATGTCACAAATTGGGGCATTTTCAATGGGAATGTCCTAGCACAGAGAAGGCAGCTAACTATGCAGAAACTCAAGAACACCTACTACTTATGGCATATGTAGAGGTGACTAAGGCCCATGGGGATGATCTCTGGTTTCTCGATTCAGGATGTAGCAATCATATGAGTGGGAAAAAGGAATATTTTGCTAATTTTGATAGTAGTTTCAAAGATAATGTGAAGCTTGGTAACAACTCCAGTCTAGCTGTCCTTGGCAAAGGTAACATACGGTTAGAGGTGAATGGGATGATACAGATTATTACTGATGTATTTTATGTGCCAGATTTGAGAACAAACTTACTGAGTATTGGGCAGTTGCAAGAAAAGGGCCTTGCCATTTTGATTCAACATGGCAAGTGCAAAGTTTTTCATCCAAAGAAAGGCTTAATCATGGAGATAATGATGTCTTCCAATCGTATGTTTATTTTGCATGCCATGGCTCAAAAGGCAGTGTCTACTTGTTTCAGCACCATTACTGAAGATATGGCACAGCTTTGGCACCGTCGTTATGGACACCTAAGCTTTAAAGGTTTACAGACTCTTCAACAGAAGCAAATGGTTGATGGTTTACCCCAGCTAAAGTCTCCTTCAATGCTATGCACTGATTGTTTAGTAGGGAAGCAACAAAGGGACTCCTTTCCACGACAAAGCACTTGGAGAGCTTCAAAAATTCTGGAATTAGTACACGCAGACATTTGCGGACCCATCACACCCATCTCGAACAGCAAGAAGAGGTATTTGCTCACCTTTACTGATGACTATAGTAGAAAAACATGGGTTTATTTTTTGATAGAGAAATCAGAAGCTCTTGCCTTTTTCAAAATGTTTGAAGTACATGTTGAGAAGGAAACCAATTCTTGCATTCAAGTTTTACGCACTGATCGAGGTGGGGAATTTACATCGCAAGAGTTCAATACCTTTTGTGATAAACATGGCATACGAAGGCAATTGACAGCTGCCTACACGCCACAGCAAAACGGTGTTGCAGAACGTAAGAATAGAACCATCATGAATATGGTTCGGAGTATGCTCTCAGAGAAGAAAATGCCCAAAACCTTCTGGCCTGAAGCTGTTAATTGGGCAGTGCATGTCTTGAATCGGAGTCCAACTTTGGCGGTGAAAAATCAAACTCCAGAAGAGGCTTGGAGTGACATCAAGCCTTCAGTGGGATATTTCAAAGTGTTCGGTAGTATCTCTCATGTCCATGTACCTGACTGCAAAAGATCAAAATTGGATGATAAAAGTGTGAGTTGTGTTCTGTTGGGAGTTAGTGACGAATCCAAGGCTTACCGACTCTTTGATCCACTTTCACAACGGATAATTATCAGTCGGGATGTTGTCTTTGAAGAAGATAAAACCTGGGATTGGGATCAGACCTTTGCCACCTCTATTGAGTGTAATCTGGATTGCGGAGATCATGAGGAAGAAATTGGTGTTGAAAATGCTGCAGAAAATGGGGCTGAAAATGATGATAATCATGCTACTACTGAAAGGAGCGAAGTTGTTTCTGCAGCTGATATAGAAGCTGAAGAAGAAGAAGATACAGAATCAACAGCTTTGGCTGATATGTTGCCGTTCCACACTCATGAAAGGAGGACTAGACGGGCCCCATTGTGGATGAAAGATTATGTTACTGGTGAAGAACTTTCTAATGCAACTAATGAGGACAATTTCGCCATGATGATTACAACTACTGATCCTTTGTATTTTGAAGATGCCGTGAAGAGTGAGAAATGGAGGAGGGCAATGGATGCTGAAATGGAAGCAATAAACAGAAATGGCACATGGGAACTGATAAACTTACCAGAGGGAGGAAAGACAGTGGGAGTGAAGTGGATTTATAAGACAAAATTCAATGAAAAGGGCGAAGTGGACAAATTCAAGGCACGACTTGTCGCCAAGGGATATACCCAACAATATGGAGTGGACTATACTGAAGTGTTTGCTCCAGTGGCACGAATGGAAACAATCCGTTTGGTGGTAGCACATGCAGCTCAACGAGGATGGAATATCTACCAATTAGATGTCAAGTCGGCTTTCTTGCATGGAGAATTGAATGAAGAAGTCTTTGTAGAACAGCCATGTGGTTATGTGCAAAAAGGGCATGAGCAGAAGGTGTACAAGTTGTATAAGGCTCTCTATGGGCTTAGGCAAGCACCACGTGCTTGGTACAGTCGGATTGAAGCTTATTTTATGAAGGAAGGGTTTGAGAAGTGTGGTTATGAGCATACTTTGTTCATCAAAGCCAGCATAGGGGGAAAAGTATTAATTGTCAGTTTATATGTGGATGACCTGATTTGCACTGGTAATGATGATGCTATGATTACTCAATTTAAAACTTCTATGAAGCAAGCATTTGACATGACAGATCTTGGTAAGATGAGGTATTTTCTTGGTTTGGAAATCTTGCAACAATCTGATGGTATTTTTATCTGTCAGAAAAAGTATGCTTTGGAGTTGCTGGCACGTTTTGGTATGGAACAAAGTAATTCTGTACAGACTCCAATTGTTCCTGGGTGTAGATTGACAAAAGATGCTGATGGTGTGAAGGTGGACAAGACCTACTATAAACAAGTTCTGGGTTGTCTTTTCTACCTCACAGCCACTCGTCCTGACATAATGTTTGTAGTAAATCTTCTTAGTCGCTACATGGAGAATCCTACAGAATCCCATTTGCAAGCAGCAAAGCGAGTACTGAGATATTTGAAGGGTACAACTGACTTCGGGATTTTTTATAGGAAGGGAGGACACAATAATCTTGTGGCTTACACAGATAGTGATTATGCTGGGGATTTGGATGACCGTAAGAGTACATCTGGCTATGTTTTTATGTTGAGTTCAGCGGCAATATCATGGTCCTCTAGAAAACAACCTGTGGTTAGTTTATCTACCACTGAGTCAGAATTTATTGCTGCTGCATCTTGTGCATGTCAGGCCGTATGGTTAGCAAGGGTATTGGAGAAGATAGGTCAAGCTCAGGATAAAGCTACTATGATTCATTGTGATAATAGTTCAGCAATTAAATTGTCTAAAAATCCAGTGATGCATGGTCGTAGCAAGCATATAGATGTGAGATTTCATTTCCTTCGAGAGCTCGCAAAGGCAGGCACGGTGGAGCTAATACACTGTGGCACACAGGATCAGATAGCTGATGTAATGACTAAACCACTCAAGCTTGATGTTTTCTTGAAGATGCGTGAACTGTTGGGGATGTGCTCAGAGTCTGTTATAAACTGAATGTCTGTGAATTCAGTTTAAGGGAGGAATTGTTGGGTTGAGTCCTGGTCAATAGGAGTTTGTTGCTTGCTTAGTTAATAAGTAGTTCCTACTTATTAGCTGTTGACTTAGTTTCTCCACGTCTTTAGATATTTGTTAGACGTGGTTGTTATTTTTCCTTGATTCCTGTTTTTGTAAGGCTATTTATATAGCCAAGTCTGATATTCAATAGATAATTGAGTTTGCTCCCAACTTCAGTTTTGCACTAGTTCAAACTCTGTTTCAATTCAAACTTTGTTTCAACACTCAATAGATTAGTATAGCGGAACCAAAAAATTGGATTTGCCTTAGTTAGTAGTGCCCATCGATTCTGTGTCACCGGTCTATTGAGCCATGAATTTTTCAAAGTGGACCAGTAGGCCAATTGTACAGAGACAATAGAAGAAGTGTCTCAATGCGCTGCCACCTCTAATTCGACCACACTCCATCCTCAACCCGTTGAATTTGTCTATTGAGAGACAAAAGAGATGATAAGAGATTAAAAAAATGAGAAGTTGAAGAGAGAGACCTACATGATAAGTTGATTTAAAAAAAAAAGATGAGTTAAATCTACTTATGTGTATGAATTGGGGGATCTTTTAATTCTTATGAAATTGGAGGGGAGCCGATTCCGATTTTACTAGTGTATCCTCTAATGTCAAGCATGGATTAAATTTAATGGCACATGTCCAGGAGGAGCTAGAGTCCTTTACATCCTCTTTTTTTTTTCCACATTTTGGAAGGATAGGATTTGGTGTTCTTCAAGGTGACTCTTTAGTTTTTTATAATAATTTCTACCTATACTAGCAGAGGAAAACACAAAATAGCACCTCTAAAAGAAAATAAAACAAACATGTTGAGCACAGCATCTCTAAAATAAAATGAAACAAACATGTTAAACAAACAATATCTTCGTGATAAACAGTTAAAACTAGGCGTGTTAAAATATGATACAACCCATTAATATGACATTAACACGATATAAAATTAGAGGGTTTGAATTTTTTTTAAGTCATTCACTTCGTAAACGAGTGAACTTGAGACGATACGATTAATAAACTAATTGGGTATGAGTGAAGCCAATAAAAAAATAATACACGACACAGTTCATTTATATGTCAGTTATATATGATATATACGAATCTGATATGATACGACTCGTTAAATATGAATTAATATATGAATTGAGTATAAGTAGATTACTTTTTGACACGAATCCGTTAAAACTCGATACGAAGCAGCTTTAGTCGACACGATTGACAAGTCTAGTTGAAACACATACAAGAACCAAAACATCAGTTGGATCCCATCCATCCCTTGATAACAATAACTGCAATGGTCCCTCTCGACCCGAAAAAATAAAAATAGTGTCTAGGCCAGAGTCAAAAGCAACTACCAATATTGTTTCTCTCCAATTTCTATTTCCATTTATATTTTCTCTTCCCACCCACATCTCTTTCCATACCATTTTAACTCTTCCCCAAATAAAATTGCAACCAATTGTTTCTATAAAAAAGTTCAAATCATTCATTTTTGCCTTGTTATATATTTTGGAGCATCTCACTTTACACCTCGAAAAATTTAAATTTTTATACTTTATACTCTCAAAGATGATATTTCTTATATTACACTTTTAATATATTAAAAGTATTCAATATGACTCTTCCATTAACTTCCGTTGTTTTCTGTCAAAACCCACAATATTGACATTAACAGAATAAGTAATAAAAACTAATGTAAATGTCATATTGCAAGACTTTTAATACATTGAGTGCAGTGTAAAAATTTTAATTTTTGAGTGCAGAAAATAAAATTTTAGGAGAGGGGTAAAAGTGGGATTGTACTTCGGGTTTGGGTTAGTACAAGATAAATAACCCGAAATTAATGCAGAGTTCAACCAATAGCAGGGTGCAAGAGTAACAAGAAAATGAAAAAAGTTTGATATGGCAACGAACTAACTTTTCTTTTTTTTTTTTGTTGAAGAGAGTATAATTTAAATATTTAAATATTTTAAATATTTTATTTCAATACGTTTTCTCACATACAAACTAAATTTTAAGTTTAACACATAAATTTTTTTTTAATCATTAGGATGACGGCGAAATCCGAACACGGAAACTACTATTATGATACAGTACTTGCTCTGCAGTGGCGATCACATTATTCAACAACATGCATAAAATAGATCTAAACTATGCAAGTGTATCTTTTCAATTCACTCTCTCTGTAATGTTAAGGTGACTACATTTTGGAATCAAATTTAGAGTTTAAATGATATGACAGTTGACTTGAACTTCTATTTTTTGTGTCATTTTATTTGAATCCCAATAAAAACTCCAAATAACATGTTGTCATGTTATTTGAACTTTAAATTTAATCCCAAAATTTAGTTAGCGTAGCATTACTTTTATTCTTTAGGCCGAAGCTCAATGCCCTTGACAATGAGGCCAGACTTACAATGACCATGTTCGATCTCATTTAAGTGCATCTCCAGTTCACGTGAACTCCATGATCATTAAAAAACTCCCCCAGCTGACTCTCCATCCACCCATCTACTCTCCTTTGTGGAAGCCAACCATTAGGTTGTCTAGCTGCACTTCTACGCAATCCTCGCCTACGTTCAGGCAATCCCAAGTAAACTGTGTTGGTCAACCATCCAGCCTCTTCTTGGCTTTCCCCAACAAATCTAAGTGATGCCTTTGATGAGACTCTAAGCCCATAGTTCCTCTCTGCAAGTTCAAAGACAAGGTAAACTACATATGTGGTCTTTGGAGACAGCATTTGGGTTTGCATCTTGCCTCCAATATCAAGCCAACACACATTCAGGAGCTCAGCCACCTCAGAGAATCTGGACACAAAAAAAGTACATGCACATCACTCATCAATGCAAAGATAAGTAAAAATTAGGTAAACTATGGGAACTCATTACACTCACACGTACACACACGCACATATATATATATATAGAGAGAGAGAGAGAGATGGAGAGAGAGACAGAGACCTTGATTCAGGCAAAGATGTCCACCTCCAGTACTGTGGCGTATCTCCCCACACAATCAAAAGCCCTCTTGCTGGTATCATATAACATTTTTTCCCGCTCCATTTATGCAGCATGAAGCTCTGTTTGTTAACAGTTTCAAATATTGTATTATCAGAAAAATATGTCTAAAACCTTAATGGATTGTATGTAAAACTTCTACCCTAGTGTGGTTTACTAGCTCAAATATTGTATTGAAATGCAATTCTAGTTTGAGAAATTATGCCAAACGCAACCTAAAACTTGATAGAAGTTGACTAATTTTGAAATTGAGAGGTCCGAATCCTGATTCACTATATCTTCCCACACACACGCAAGGACACACAGAGAGAAATGTAGCAACAGACATTCAAAGAATCCAATTTGCAAGTAAATAGAAAACAATAAAAGAGCAACTGATTTACCAGATTGCCTCCATCAAGGAGGATTGGAGTGTCACAGAGGCGAAAGTAGAGTTCCTTTTTGGTGGAGTAAACCACCGGAGAGACGGACCTCGATAGGATTTCCGTATAATCAGACGGCAGGAATTTCTCCCACACGGTGTCGGAATCTGCAGCTGACTTGAACACCGATGAGATCGACGGTGCTCTGCATGCGTCCGTGGGTGATGTCAATGATATGATCTCCGAAATGCAACTTTCCGGCAATAACGAGAGGTCCGATACCCCATTCTCTTCCCCGATCCCTCTCTCTCCCGCTTTCTCTCTCCAGAAATTGGAACTTTCAAGTCCAACAATGATGTCCATCTCTCCGGAAAATGAAACTGTTACCTCCAACTTTACCAGTATGTTTTGTATATATACCCAAAATAAGGGGTGATTGTGTTATTTTCGTCATTCCCAACTTCCAAAGTGTGTATATATAGCTGCCTACCCCTTGCATTTGACGAAATTAATAATCCTGACCCCTTCTTCTTTTCTTTTCTTTTCTTTTTTTTTTTTTTTAAAAATTCCCTCATTATTTTTCCTTTTTCACACCATTACTTAAGAAATTATTAAAAATTATGGGGTGAAAAAAATATATTTTAGTAACTTTTCACACTATAACTAAAGTCGAAGAAATCATTGAAGCATTAATAATTGAGTAATGATACATAAACTTAAAATGCTAACTTAATTTGTTGACTTGATCAATCACTGTCCTTGATTTAACTATGATCCCAGTATTTATTAGGAATCATTACCTATTCAATAATTGTGATTGAGTAAGTCAAGAAAGAAAGTCAAATATTTTGGTTCAAATTACATTTTTCTTAATAATTTGAGTTGAGATTTAGCTGATTTGAATTAAAAATTAAAATTTTGTTAGACATGTTAAGAAAAATATTAACACGAATCTGATACGACCCAAATTTGTTTATATACGATTATAAATATATCAGATACAAGTTATAAATTATACTAAATTAAAAAACGACATAATCCATTGACAATATCAATTGCCTGAGTTTTGCCCACTCCTTTAATTTTTCTTCTAATAAAGTTTTTTTTTTAAAAAAAAAATTTGCAGTCAGAATTTGTGTGATACATCAATTTGGTGGTCAGAATCATGTTACATAGTTTGAATATTATCTTGAGAAGAAAATAATTTTTGGAGGTCAAAATAAAATAAAGGATAAAATTCAGTGGCCATAGTGTTTTTAAACCTAATATAATCCCTAACGCCTTCTTCATTATGCAACTTTCCCAAAAAATCTCCTTCTTCATTAAGCAACTGAAGCCTTTATTTGATCCTTTTACAGGGATAAAGTCTCCTTTACATCTCTCTCTCTCTTTTTTTTTAATAACTATGTGAGAAGGATAGGGTTTGATGGGCTTCAATGGGAGATTCTCCACCATTTTTCCTTCTGTCTTTTTAAATTTTTCTAAAGTACTCAAAAATAATGTTTCTAGTTTTTACTACAATAAAGAAAGGGTTAATTAAAAAATACTTCCTTAAACTTTGGGTCTTATTTCAATCAAGTCCCTCAAATTTAAAATTAAACAATTTGTCTCCTTCAACTTTCAACATTAGCAATTTGATTGATGAATTAGACAAAAATTTTAAAATTACTTTTCTACCCTTGGCCTTTATTGATCTCCATTTTTTTTCCTTTGCATTTGCCCAATCTAGCCAAAAGCTCCAACTCAACCACCACCCAGACTCAATCAACTAGCTACAAACCACTGCAGGCACCCCCCAGCCACAATCACCCAACCACAAACCATCGCAGCCACCAACCATCACCCAGCCATAATCAATGAAATTTGTTGATGAAATTAGCAAATCTGTTGGCCTGGGTTGAAATGAAATTTTCTTTTTTTTTTTTTTGGACCGATGGGTTATTTGTTTAGGGAGAAGAGGGTATATTTATTTTTTAATATCTATCTTTTTAACTTCTCCGTCACTTTTGACAGTAAGAATTAACGATGATGACTTAATTGAGGCAATGTTCAAAGTATGGAGGGCAAATTGTTTGATTTTAAACCAGAGGACCTGATTAAAAGAAGACCCAAAGTTCAAAGGGACATTTTATAATTAACCCTAAAGAAAATTAAAATTTAATCAATTCAAGTAATAATTCCGACAAACCAAGTTAAAAGTTAATAGGGTCGACGATTTATGATCAATTCACAGCTTTTTAGGTTAATATACTTAATTTTATAGACTGGTCTGAAATTTTTGTAATCTATTACTTGATAACCTCGATTTTATTGAATTGTAGTTTAACCTTATTTAGTTCAAATTTTTTTGGATAGTCTATCTATAAAAAAAATATTGGTACCATACCAAAATTAATTGGGAATTATGAATTTTAATTGGTTTAATTGATTGTTAAGATGATAAAATAATTATAAATAATTAAAAATTAAATTTTATTAAATAAAAAAAATAAAAACACGGTCTCACCGATGCTCTGTGCATGCATATTTAAGGATTAAAAATATAATTGCACCTGAACTTTGTCCATTATTTCAATATTTTCCCTAAACAAAGTTTTTGTCATTTTTTGCAATATGTACTCAAATTATGTGACATGTTTCAATGTGGACATTCTTTTAAATTTTAGTTACCACACGTGCGTGCCAGTTGAGTTTTTTAAGAGAATATAAATGGTTGAGTTTTTTAAGAGAATATAAATGAAATTTGACGGGACTCTCGGCGACTCAGTAGCCCCCGAATCGACATATGTGAGGTTATAGCCGTTATGAAACTCAAATGGTGCCGAGGAATGGCGCCGAGGAACAATGACTCGGAGGAGCCAAATACACAAATTGACACCCGCATTTAATACGATTCGACCACTCATTTATGACGATGTGTGCGACTGAGACAAGCTATTAATGAGCCTATGCATCCTCAAGACCTAAACCTACAGTCATGATTGCTAGACATTAATGGCTATTACACAGAGTATACCTCCTCGGTGTACCCTGGGGTACTGTTTCCCCGAGCATTGAACGGTAGGGAGTAGATGTCAGGCGCCGATCAGAGCAACATGAGTTCCCGGGGATCGCCATAAGTTCCCGGTGTGGCTCCGAGCACTTGTCCTATCATCCGAGTAGTAAAGGTACGAATATTTGAGTGGAGAACACTCATTGCACAAGGGTAAGAGTGTCGGTTCCTCTTTCTATAGAACTTTACATGTATTTTTGAAGCCCAATTTCATCTCTCTTAAAGAAAATATTTCTTTCCCTCCCTGGCAAACTCATTTCTTTCCCTCAAAAGAAAAGTTTTATCTCTTAAAACACCATCTCCCACAACAAAAGGTGAACATTTAAATACCAAGAATTTAGTTTTAAAAAATAACCTGATATTTCTCTCTTTCCTGTCTTCTTTTGATCTCCCCCTGCCCCCCCCCCCCAAAAAAAAAAAAAAAACAGTCTCTCTCTAAAAACCATTCACCACCAAATTCATCATCATTTACTTTGTCTCACTTGAAGCAAATATTTGTAAAGTTCTGACAATAATTCAGCCAAAATTGACAAAAATCTCACATTAAAGCATGTTACATAGTTTGAATACTAAATTAGAAAACAATTTGGGGGCCAATCCAAATGAGGGACCAAACTAAGGGTGGAAGTGTTTTTAGTTTTACTTCATGGCGGAGAAATTTGCTTATACCCTATGTCGATTGGTCCTATTGATGTATTTTCTTCTATGTTCTTACAAAATAAGTTGTAATGGACTTGAAAAAGTTTTGACGTTTATAGAGAATGCTAAACTGCCTTTTCTGCCGTTTGTGAGGAAGGAGTGTGAGTTCCATTTAAAAATTCCTAAAAACTTTTTAGTTGTACTTCATTACAAAGTAATTTTCTATACCACGTGTCGATGGATCCTATTGATGTATTTTCTTGCAATCTTCCTACAAGATAAGTTGTTATGGACCCAAAGTTATACTTCATTGCGGAGGAATTTTCCTATACCTTGTGTCGATGGGTCTTATTGATGTATTTTCTTGCTATCTTCTTACAAAATAAGTTTTTATAGACTCAGATAAATTTTGACTTTTGATCAAAAGAAAATGCTAAAATGAATTTTTTGCCCTTTGTGATGAAGGGGCGTAAGTTCCATTTAAAAATTTCTAAAACCTTTTTAGTTATACTTCATTGCGGGGGAATTTTCCTATACCTTGTGTTGATTGGTCTTATTGATGTATTTTCTTACTATCTTCCTACAAAATAAGTTGTTATGGATTCGGATAAGTTTTGACTTTTGATCAAAAGAAAATGCTAAAATGAATTTTTTACCCTACACCTTGTGTCGATGGGTCTTATTGATGTATTTTCTTACTATCTTCATACAAAATAAGTTGTTATGGACTCGAATAAATTTTGACTTTTGATCAAAAGAAAATGCTAAAATGAATTTTTTGCCCTTTGTGAGGAAGGGGTGTGAGTTCCATTTGAAAATTTCGAAAACTTTTTTAGTTATGCTTCATTGCGGAGGAATTTTCCTATACCATGTGTTGATGGGTCCTATTAATGTATTTTCTTGCTATTTTCCTACAAAATAAGTTGTTATGGACTCGGATAAGTTTTGACTTTTGATTAAAAGAGAATGTTAAAATGCCTTTTCTGCCCTTTGTGAGACGGGGTGTGAGTTCCATTTAAAAAATCCTAAAACATTTTTATTTCTACTTCATTGCAGAAGAGTTTTCCTATACCTTTTGTTGATGGGTTTTATTAATGTATTTTCTTGCTATCTTGCTACAAAATAAGTTGTTATGGAATCAGATAAGTTTTGATTTTTGATCAAAAGAAAATGTTAAAATGAATTATTTGCCCTTTGTGAGGAAGGGGAGTGAGTTTCATTTAAAAATTTCTTAAACCTTTTTAGTTATACTTCATTGCGGAGGAATTTTCCTATACCTTGTGTCGATGGGTCTTATTGATATATTTTCTTGCTATCTTCTTACAAAATAAGTTTTTATAGACTCAGATAAAGTTTGACTTTTGATCAAAAGAAAATGCTAAAATGAATTTTTTGCCCTTTGTGATGAAGGGGCGTGAGTTCCATTTAAAAATTTCTAAAACCTTTTTAGTTATACTTCATTGCGGGGGAATTTTCCTATACCTTGTGTTGATGGGTCTTATTGATGTATTTTCTTCCTATCTTCCTACAAAATAAGTTGTTATGGATTCGGATAAATTTTGACTTTTGATCAAAAGAAAATGCTAAAATGAATTTTTTACCCTACACCTTGTGTCGATGGGTCTTATTGATGTATTTTCTTACTATCTTCATACAAAATAAGTTGTTATGGACTCGAATAAATTTTGACTTTTGATCAAAAGAAAATGCTAAAATGAATTTTTTGCCCTTTGTGAGGAAGGGGTGTGAGTTCCATTTAAAAATTTCGAAAACTTTTTTAGTTATGCTTCATTGCGGAGGAATTTTCCTATACCATGTGTTGATGGGTCCTATTAATGTATTTTCTTGCTATTTTCCTACAAAATAAGTTGTTATGGACTCGGATAAGTTTTGACTTTTGATTAAAAGAGAATGTTAAAATGCCTTTTCTGCCCTTTGTGAGACGGGGTGTGAGTTCCATTTAAAAAATCCTAAAACATTTTTATTTCTACTTCATTGCAGAAGAGTTTTCCTATACCTTTTGTTGATGGGTTTTATTAATGTATTTTCTTGCTATCTTGCTACAAAATAAGTTGTTATGGAATCGGATAAGTTTTGATTTTTGATCAAAAGAAAATGTTAAAATGAATTTTTTGCCCTTTGTGAGGAAGGGGAGTGAGTTTCATTTAAAAATTTCTTAAACCTTTTTAGTTATACTTCATTGCGGAGGAATTTTCCTATACCTTGTGTCGATGGATCTTATTGATATATTTTCTTGCTATCTTCTTACAAAATAAGTTTTTATAGACTCAGATAAAGTTTGACTTTTGATCAAAAGAAAATGCTAAAATGAATTTTTTGCCCTTTGTGATGAAGGGGCGTGAGTTCCATTTAAAAATTTCTAAAACCTTTTTAGTTATACTTCATTGCGGGGGAATTTTCCTATACCTTGTGTTGATGGGTCTTATTGATGTATTTTCTTCCTATCTTCCTACAAAATAAGTTGTTATGGATTCGGATAAATTTTGACTTTTGATCAAAAGAAAATGCTAAAATGAATTTTTTACCTTACACCTTGTGTCGATGGGTCTTATTGATGTATTTTCTTACTATCTTCATACAAAATAAGTTGTTATGGACTCGAATAAATTTTGACTTTTGATCAAAAGAAAATGCTAAAATGAATTTTTTGCCCTTTGTGAGGAAGGGGTGTGAGTTCCATTTAAAAATTTCGAAAACTTTTTTAGTTATGCTTCATTGCGGAGGAATTTTCCTATACCATGTGTTGATAGGTCCTATTAATGTATTTTCTTGCTATTTTCCTACAAAATAAGTTGTTATGGACTCGGATAAGTTTTGACTTTTGATTAAAGGAGAATGTTAAAATGCCTTTTCTGCCCTTTGTGAGACGGGGTGTGAGTTCCATTTAAAAAATCCTAAAACATTTTTATTTCTACTTCATTGCAGAAGAGTTTTCCTATACCTTTTGTTGATGGGTTTTATTAATGTATTTTCTTGCTATCTTGCTACAAAATAAGTTGTTATGGAATCGGATAAGTTTTGATTTTTGATCAAAAGAAAATGTTAAAATGAATTTTTTGCCCTTTGTGAGGAAGGGGAGTGAGTTTCATTTAAAAATTTCTTAAACCTTTTTAGTTATACTTCATTGCGGAGGAATTTTCCTATACCTTGCGTCGATGGGTCTTATTGATATATTTTCTTGCTATCTTCCTAGAAAATAAGTTGTTTTGGACTCGGATGACTTTTGATCAAAAGAAAATCCTAAAATGAATTTGTTGCCCTTTGTGAGGAAGGGGTGTGATTTCCATTTAAAAATTTCTAAAACCTTTTTAGTTATACTTCATTGCGGGGGAATTTTCCTATACCTTGTGTTGATGGGTCTTATTGATGTATTTTCTTACTATCTTTCTACAAAATAAGTTGTTATAGACTCGGATAAGTTTTGATTTTTGATCAAAAGAAAATGCTAAAATTAATTTTATGCCCTTTGTGAGGAAGGGGTGTGAGTTCCATTTAAAAATTTCTAAAACTTTTTTAGTTATACTTCATTGCCGAGGAATTTTCCTATACCATGTGTTGATGGGTTTTATTAATGTATTTTCTTGCTATCTTCCTACAAATAAATTGTTATCAACTAGGATAAGTTTTGACTTTTGATCAAATGAGTTGAATATGATTGAAAACCGTTTATACACAATTATACATGGGTTGGAGCCGAGGTAAGTTTAATATACGACACAACCTATTGACACCGATTGCTTTAGTTTTTCTTCAAATGAAGTTTTTGTATTTTTCAAATTTGGTGGTCAATATTGCAGGATACTTCAAGTTGGTAGTCAGAATCATGTCGCATATGTTGAATATTAACTTGAGAAAACTATATTGTCTACAGTGCAAAATCAAATAAAGGACAAAATTCAGGGGCAAAAGTGTTTTTAAGCCTGTAGAATCCCTAACACCTTATTCATTAAGTAACTGAAGCCTTTATTTAAATCTTATACAATTTAAGCACATCTTTAGGAAGGGAATTTCGAAGGAAGGGAGAGAAGGTGGAAGGGATATTTTAAAGGTGGAAAAGAATATCTTTTTGGTCTTATATTTGTGGGAAAGGCTACAATATTGTCGCCTGTAAGGTACCGAAAATTATAACTTTTTAATATTAATTTATAATTTTTTTTAGGTATAAGTTATAATTTTAAAAGGTATGATCGATCATTGATGGTTTAAATAGATATCGAGAGTTTTTGATTGGTCATGAGCTTCCCTTGATGAGTTGTAACTTCCCCTTTTAAATTAATAACTGTACCATAAAAAATGATAATTGGCGGTATGATACTGATTTTTTTTTAACGGGTTTTCCTATATATATTTACATTTTTTTGCGTGACAAGGAATCTAGGGGGATTTTTTTATTTTTTTTACTAGGGGATTCACAATAGACTAAATGGCAAATGTGGACAAGGAGAAAGTCCCCTTTACATCCCTTTTTTGTATAACCATTTAAGACAGGTTTTGGGTGGGCGAATGCAAGATTCTCCACCACTTTTGCTTGTCCGTCTTTTTTAATTTTTATTTTTTTACTATCAAATCACGGATGTGTTGCAGTTGAATATATATTTAATATTTTTTATAAAATATTATTTTATTTATAATTAAATTAAATAATTAATTGTATGTCAAATAATTAATTCTTATTTTAATTATTCCTAAACTTAATTATTAATTTATTCAACCATTCTTTGAATACATAATCTATCATTTTTTAAGATAATTCTAGATTATTTTCACATATGATTATATGATAAATTTAATTAATTTTTTGTCGACGAGATTGATTTGGTTGTAATACTATTATTTGTACTATAATATTATGATATTATTGCATACCAAAAAATTAAATAAGACATATATTTGACCATAAAATTCAATATGACAGCTCTATATCTATAAATATAAATATATAAATTACAGGTTGATATCAAAACTTTATGTAAATATACTATTGATAAAATAGTTCAAAAGTATTTAGAAGTCAAATACTACTAATAAAGGAGTCTAAAAAACTTGAAAGTCTAATATATATATAAAAAATTAAAAAATAAAAGAAAGTAAATATGTGAATACAATTGTCTTTAAAATAATAATCATGAATAAAATTAAAAATTAAAAATTTTTCACAGATATTGACATTTATAAGTAATATATATATGTGTGTGTGTGTGTATTAAAAAGTAAATTTTCATTTTTTTGTAAAGAAAATCATAGTTCAATCTGGTCGAGTTACAATTCTAATAGTGTAAGTTCAGATAGCGATTTATAATCAATCATAACCTTTTAGGTCGATACCTAATTTTATAGGTCTAACCTCAAATTTTTGCAACTTGTTTAGTGCACAAGATGATTTATGTGCAGTCATTGAAGTAGTGGTACCCAGTTGAACCACACATGAGATTCCTGAAACAGAGAACAAGATTAGGAAAGTGGCATGACGGATCTCTTCCGATACCTAAGTTAGTTGGCGTACAAATAAGATATGCATGTTACAGTATAGATGGGCTCCTCGAAGATCATGCAGATTCCCAAGAAAGATAGTCTAGTCGGGTCCTATGAAGATCCATCATTCTTGCCCGGCTGATCCTTCTCCCTTTGCTTGGAAATGGACCATTTGCCACCCCAACTATATCATCTTTGACCTTCTCATATTTGTCTATCCGATCCATTAGGTCTCTAAGGCTGGTCCATGTCCTTTTCGTCAAGGACCGATAAAGGTCCGTGCCTCGATCAAGCCCGAGCCTGAAAGAGACAACTATCATCACCTCTGTGCGGCCCTTTACTTCGTTGACCTCCTCCTAATACCTGGTGTCTAATAGCTAGTGACATACTGCCTGATCCTCTTTTCTTCCTTTCGCCACAAAGTCAGGAGAGTGCCAATGTCCTTCGGTCATTTACTATTGGTAATGAATCGAGCTACGAACTGTTGGTAATGTGTCAATCCAAATATTTTGTTGACCCATACCACAACAAATGGATCAAATAAAAACATAGAATATTATTAGAAATAGTTCATGTGCATAGCACATGTACATTAACTAACGGTAATACAAGTATTAAAAGCCCAAAATTAGTGCAGAATTCAACCAAAAGCATATAGAGTGCAAGACTAACCAGAAAATGAGAACACCACATCATTCAACACAACGCATAAATAGATAAAACTATGTGCATGTTTATCTTTTCAATTTATTTCTCCTCTTTAGGCCGAAGCTCAATGCCCTCCACAATGAGACCAGTCTTCCAATGACCCTGTTGGGTCTCATTTAATTGCATCTCCACTTCACCCTCATCTCCAAGATCATTGAAAAACTCCCCCAACTCAATCTCCATCCACCCATCTACTCTCTTCTGCGGAAGCCGACCATTGGGTTGTCTAGCTGCACGTCTACGCAATCCTCGCAAAGGTTGAGGTCTATCTGTTGCCAATTTCAAGTAAACTGTGTGGTTCGAATCTTCAGCTCCTTCTTGGCCTTCCGCAACAAATCCAACCGATGCCTTTGACGGGACATCAAGCCCATGGTTCCACTCTGCAAGTTTAAAGACAAGGTAAGCTGCATAGGTGGTCTTTGGGGATAGCATCTGAGTTTGCATCTTGCCTCCAATAGCAAGCCAACATACACGCAGGAGCTCAGCCACCTCAGGAAATCTGGACATATAGAACTCTGTATATCACTCAGTCATGGAAAAACAAGTAAATACTAGGTAGACCACGGGACCTCATTCCTCCGCATGCCATTATACACTCACATGTCTACACACACACACACACACTGACGGAATCAGGATTTTATCGCGAAGAGGGCCAAACAGAAATAGTGACACTTCAAAATTCCATGCAATGAGATAATTCAACAATTTATTATCCAACGATTCTATGTGATACAATTGTTAAAATTAATTTGGGTTATAAAATTCAATAATTGATCCTTACTTAACATTGCAAAAATTAATTTATAATAATATCATGGTCTCCTTATTTCTTTTTCATCAATGACATGATGTAATGACTACGAACAAGTTACCATAATAAATATTAGTTTAATGATATTATCGTAACAATGAGTTATGGGTCAGTGCATTGTCGAAGATATAAGTCGTGCTTGTAACACAATGTTGCGCCAACATTCCTTCTCCTTTTTTCTTCTTTTGGTCATCAAACTCATCCAAGTGATCAATATCCGTAGTTTGTTAAAATTGTCAAACCATTAAGTTTTTTCACTACAATAAATGAAATACATATATAGTAAACTTTTGAAAACCCAAGAGGAGGCATAAGGTTTTTGGAAGCTTAAAGGGGTAATTTTTTAAAATGTGAGGGGAACCACGACCCCCTTTGGTCTCCAAGTAGTTCTATCACTGCATACACACACACTCTTTACAATATGTATATATATATATCTAGAGAGAGAGAGAGAGAGAGAGAGACCTCGATTCAGGCAAAGAAGTCCATTCCCAGTAGTCTGGAGTATCTCCCCACACAATCGAAAGCTCTCTTGCTTGTAGCATATAACATTTTTTCCCGCTCCATTTATTCAGCATGAAGCTCTGTTATTAACAATTACAAATATTTTAATATCAAATAAATATGCAACATATAAAAAGTTGTTGTCAAATATAAAGTTTAGTTGCAAAAAAAATCAAACACTTAATCTCATTTTGGGTTCTACATTGCTCTATGGCCATAATGTAATGTAAAACTTCTACCATTGTGCTGGTTTACTCAAACGACCTCTTGGTTTTCGAAGGACTAGAGGAAGCACATTGCAACAATTGAAAGTTCTTAGATTACAGGGTTGTCTAGTTTATGAGGCTTTCACAACTACTGGCTCAAGTAAGGGCTCGATGTAAGCAGCCCTACCCCTCATGAGTAGAGGTAATTTCCACCACTCGAACCCTTGATGCTTAGATTACAATAAAGTAAACTTACCGTTGTGCCAACACTCACAGTCAAATGAAAGTCCTTAGATTAACTACAAATATTTTAGCAAAAGTAGGTTCCTACGAGAAATCATGATCAAATACTACGACAAATGATATTGTTCAATTTCCTAAAACATTGCAAGCAAATTTTCAAGTTTCAGAGTGATGAACTAGACCTTAAACCTCAGAAGTCAATTTAACTGATAAAAAGCACAAAGTTCGTCTCCATTGCAATGAGCTCAATCAGGTTCAAATTCACCTTTGTAATTGAAACACATTTATTCACTCTCCTAAAACACAAGTGCATAAACATTAGCGTATAGAATGCCTTGACTGAAAATCCCCACCAACCATCTAACCACTAAAATAATTGTCTAGCCTGCTTCTGCAACCAACTGTTGGGTCCGATTCCATATCGAATTTTAAAATTTTCATCCTTACAACCCAAAATACGCGGCATGCTCTCAGAGCATTGGATTTATCCATTCAGATTTTATTAAATATTGCCAATATTAGTTAGGTTCAATCTTCTACCCTTAAATTCATTTAGCCCCTTTACAATCAATTAGCTTTGAGAAACAACCTCCTAAAAATGGGGTAATGCTTCCAATCAATGCTTCCTAAAAATGGACAAGCCTTGTGCGCTTGTTACAATGTAACCAATTAAAAAACACTATTCTCTCAAATTCTGCCGTTTTAAATCCAATTCAATAGGCCATAGTTGAATTTTTTGGATTGCAATAGGTATCGATGGAACACATAAAGCACGGTACTGTAGGGACCTAATGAGGACCTAACTTATTATTGAAGTTGGATTAGTTGTTAATCTACTAGTTCTAGTCTAAGAAGCATGGATAAAAACATTGGACAAAGACACGGACACGGACACGAGGATACGACATTTCTCAACAAAATAGGATATGGACACGTTGGGAAGACGCTATAAATAATTTTGTTTTATATATAAAATCATATAATTTATCACACAGCGATAATGATATATTATTCACAGAAAATTCAGTACTTCATGGAAAGTAAATGTTATATCTAATATTTATAAATTTTTGAACTAACATCCTAATAGTTAATAATTATTAATTTTTTCGTAGACGTGTACTAGACATATAATTTAAATAACTACTTTCATTTTTTCTATTATCCTTTTTTAAATCTTTAATACATCATTTATTTTTGTTATCATATTTTAAGTCTTAAAAATTATATGTTCTCTCATAGTATAAGATATTTAACAGTCAAATTTTTAATTTTTGTTAATCACATATCAATATAGGTTTATTATTTAGTAAAAACACAGTATAAAGAAGTGTCGGACTCGTGTTCAAAAATTTTATCATTTGATTATAGATACTAATAAAAGTGTATCAAACCCATGTCCAAAGAGTGGTGATGTCGACCCGGATATGCCACCCTCTTGAGCTTGTCCGTGCTCCATAGATTCCAGTTCCTTAGGTCCCTATATTATGTGCAAATCTCATATTTCACACATCAAAACCCACAAGCGGCACAATGAATACTCAACTTGGTTCAAATTTGCCAAATTTTCAAGTTGAGAGGATCCAAATCCTTATCCACTTCATCTGCCCCACACACACGCACACGCACACGCACACGCACGGACATACAGAGAGAAAAACACCAACGGACATACAAAATTTCAATTGCCAAGTAGAAAAAAATTAAGTATAAGAGTGATAGAGTTACCAGATTACTTCCATCAAGGAGGATGGGAGTGTCACAGAGGAGAAAGTATAGTTCCTTTTTGGTGGAGTAAACCACCGGAGATACGGACCTCGATATGATCTCCGGATAATCCGACGGCAGGAATTTCTCCCACACGCTGTCAAACTCGGCGGCCGACTTGAACGCCGATGAGATCGCCGATGCCCTGCCAGCATCTCTGGGTGATGTCAATGCTATTATCTCCGATATGCAACCTTCCGGCAATAACGAGAAACCCGATACCCCCGATACCCTATTCATCTTTCTCTTTCTCTCTTTCGAATTAAAATGAAACCGAGGCGGTGGGATGTTTCAACCTCGGATCTGTAATATATAAAATAAATTAGGTCAGTTGTTCTCAAATAAACTCCGTCACCAATATTTCTTCTTACTTGCATTGTGTGGCTTACGTTAGTGTACATACAATGGAAGATGCTGTGTAGATTTAGAATAAATTATATTTCAACCCCTAAAATTTATCACTTAAATAGATGGATCCCATATATTGGAAAATTTACACTAAGATTCCCTGTCATTAACCGTCAACTAACATGCCTAACAAAAATTGCGAAAAGACTATTTTACCCTCTAATTAAAACTAAATCAAACTAACTACACGAATCCAAATACTATTCCCAAAAAATTGACTCGCATCTGCCCCTCGACTTGGAGTAAATATTCATTACAACATTGATATCACATGACAATGTGATATAGAATCACCTACTAATAATATTAAAATAAATAAGTAAATAGACACCACAAAAATTAATAACCATCTTGTCATATAAATAAAAAACTCCCCGCTCTACTTCTACCCGCCAAAACCCCCAACTCTCCAATTGTAATCCCATCCCCTCGTAACTACAAAACCATACCCCACATCTCAAAACTAAAAACCAACATCTCAAAACTGAAAACCTATCTCAATGTGGATTCATCATTTTTTTTTTATTTTTTAGTCTTCAATTTTTTAGTTCACTGTGTTTTTTTGATTGTTTTTAATGCATCATTATGAAGTTGTTAATTCTATGTTATGTGCATTATTTTTTTCTTGATTTACATTTTGTTTGTAGTTCACTTTTTTTGATTTTGAGATTTTATGTGTAGTTCACTGTTATTAATATTGCATATTGTGTATGTTCAAATGACAGTTTTTTTTTTCATTTTCAAATGTTAAATTTTTTTTTTTTGTGCAAGTATAAGAATTAGACTGTAGTGGGATACCAACTAAACTTCTCACCCTGAGATTAGAGGTTCAAATTTTAGAGTTCACATTGGGACTCGGTAATTGACCGCTATGCTACTCTAGCTAGATTCGTTCTCGAGAGGTGTAATGAGTGTTGATGAATATTAATTAACTTGGTGCAAACTTATGGTGATGAGCAGATGAGATGATCAATAACTAGTTCTTAGGATCTGAGCTTTAAGGCTCGAAGGAGCGAAGACTAGTATCAAAAAATGGGAAATTGGGGGATTGACACAATAGAATTAAAGTGGTTCACCAACTGAGGAGCTCGGTTAATTCATTCTTCAATGGAAATTCTTGTTTTTTTTTTCTTTTTCTTCTTATTCAGTAAGTTTACAGGATAGAGTATATACTACTAGGGTTCTCCCCTCACCTTGGGGGAGTTACATAATATTTATAGGGCTGTTCCTATTTCTGTGGGATCTGCATCGAGATCCTCGCTATTTACCCGAGGAACCCTCCTTGATCTTAGGAGAGAATCCTGGCTATTTAAGGATTTTGTCCCTTAAATATGGCTCTTTGCCACCTATAAGATTTTGTTGTCATCCAACAACTCCCTTATATTTTCCATTGCTGGCATGTCTGGGGAGAGGTCTAGTTCTGATCCTCTGAGCTCTGCGCATCTTTCTTGACCTCTTGGTCTGGCCTGCTTGTCCGACCTCTGCGTATGGGCTCATAATTGAAATTTATTCTGAGTATCATCAGTTGCCCCCCTAGCCCAAGTGAACTTGGGCAGGGGCTGAGTTGAGGCTTGATTAAGGCAGACCTCTAGATATAGAACTCGATTTACGAGCGACCAAGTTTTTGACAGTTTCAGGCAATCATTTCACTTCCTAGTTTCTTGTGCACGTTCCCAATTCTGTACCATTAGCTTTAAATGCCCCTGGACCAACAACTCCCACCTCACTCTTCGAATTCTCTTTGGCTTTCCCATCCTTATCTGTGATTCCATCTTTCCCAATTCGCTATTGTTCATAGGGCTCTTGTAGAGAGATGATTTTCTCTAATTTGGCCAGAAAGCTTAGCGAGGTTTGCTTCTTCATTTCTTGCTTCGAAGGATTAGGTACATTTCTTGTCCCTTTCGTGCTTCTTCGTCTTGGACCCCTCAAATTTAAGGTGGTTGTTTCATTTTTGGACCTTTCGATTATGCTACTTTAGGAATATAGGTCAATCTTTATCTCGTATTCCCCTCTTTTTAGACCCTTATTCAACCGCTAGGATTTTCCTTATTGGAAATTGCTGTGTTGCCCCCTAGACCCTTAGAGAGTGTTTCACAAATATTCCTCCCCTTTACCGCACCTTTAGCCTCCCTTTTTCTTGTCCCAATATGTTTGCCCCTTCTGGAGCCACCCCTCCTCGATTTCCCCCTTAGGGAATAGATCAGCTGAGGAGGCTTCTGACCTAAGTGAGGTGGGTGAGGAGATTGATAAATTTTCCGGTGTCGATTTTGTTGAGTCTGAGGGAAGCCCTACGGAGATTCCTTCCTTTGCCTCTCCTGCCCCACAAAACCCCAACAAAGGTAAGGCCAAGGTCTGCGACACTGGTGACTCCGACAGTGCTGAGGGTGGGGGGGGGGGGGGGAGGGGGGAGGTTATTTTTAGGACCGCAGAGCTCGCGGGCCCCAATGAGGTCACTCCTTCCCTTATGAAACTTCTTGGTGCCCATTTTTGTTTCCCTCTTAGCATCCAATGTTGGTGTCTAGATAAGTTTACCCCATATGTCTCCCAAGTCCATAAGAAGGTCTGTTTTTTTGTGGTTGCTTTCGATAATGACCTTCGTTTTCCAATACACCCCTTTATAAAGAGTGTTTTGCAATACTTTAATGTCTGCCCTGCTCTGATCTCCTCCAACTTCTGGGGTGTTCTAGTGGGCCTTATTGTTTTCTTTAAGAAACATAAGCTTGGGGTTCCCACTGTTTCTTTGTTGATGGAGTATTTCAATGTTAAGTATACCCCAACAGACAGTTTTATGTATATTTTGAAACGGGTAAAAGCCAAAACGATTATTTCTGACCTCCCGAGCTCTCACAAGAGCTGGAAGAAACTCTTCTTCTTCGTGGGGGGCAATCACTAGGAGTACAATCTTGCAGATAAATCAGATTTTCTTCCAATCCCTCAGGTCTGGAGAGCCCCAGACAACTTGGGTAAGTCCTCATCTGAGTGAACTTGTATCAATTTTTGAGCTTTTTAGGCTGATTTCTTTTTGCTTGTTTTACCCTGCTTCTCAGGTATCCGTTCTGAACTTAGTGCCACCGATGAGCGAATTTCGCGGTCTTTGGAGGGTTGCAACTCAGAGAAGTATTCTGAGCTCATCAAATCTTGGGTTCTTGTAGCGGAGGGGTTTAGCCTCCCTGAAGTAACTATAGAAGCTCCTATTCCTTTCTCTGTTGTTAGTGCAGAGGAGGCAGCCGGTATTTCCTGACTTCTCCTTTTTCACTTTCTCTATTCTCACCTCTTTTTATATGTTCTTATCTGTTTCTGGGCTCTCAGGGTCATCTATGATGAAGCCAACCACAGCAGAGCTCCAAGCCAAACTTTTCCAGATGAAAAAGATCAGAAGTAGTGGTAAACGCAAGGCTGAGGATGGATCAGGTAGCGAGGTTGTTCTTCCAACCAAGATACAGAAAATGGATGTGCCCCCGGTTCCTCTGCTTCTACTCCGACCTCAGCCATTCATCCTTCTTTCAACCTGCAGGCCACAGAGTGTTCTTTTCCTACAAGGTCTCCGCTTGTG
The DNA here is from genome assembly GCA_963454935.2 of Ilex paraguariensis. NCBI lineage: Eukaryota > Viridiplantae > Streptophyta > Magnoliopsida > Aquifoliales > Aquifoliaceae > Ilex > Ilex paraguariensis. The sequence goes on from CAUOFW020002560.1 coordinate 45,924, forward strand.
CCCAGTAGGGTTCTCGAGCAAGGGCAGATCTCCCCAACCTCTTCTAAGGTCGATAGGGCCCTGGGAATGATTTCTCAGTTCTTGCCCATGCCCAGTTCTCCTGCGACCTCCAGTCAATTTCCCCCGTCACGCCTTGTGGACACCAACATTGGGAAATGAAAGATCCCCAAGGTGGAAAGTAACTTGGGCTCCTTCTTTGAAAATATTGAGCTTGCTGTCGGGGCAATTAGCTCCATTCTTCTTGAATTTGATATTCAAAGAGCTTCATCCATGCCACTTGAGACTTCAATAAGCTCAGCCCTTCATGGAGCAACTACTGTAGATGTCTATCTCTCTCTTTCTTCTTTTCTTGCACGTTGTAATCTGGTGCTAACCTTCGTCTCATCTGTTCTTGTTTTCAGTTAGCTCTCCACGTGAAGGGTTTGATAGAGAGGATCTTCTCTTTGGAAATTTCAGCCAAGGTCACAAAGGCCTTTGAGATTAAAGTTGCTGAGTTGTCTTTTAGCAACGAAGATATTCGCATTCAAAATTAGGAGCTCCAGGAGCAGGTGGAGAAGCAAGCCTCCTTTATTCGAGATTTGGAGGCAGGGAAAGAGAGAGCTGAAAATGCAGAGAAAAAGGCCAAAGAGGAGCTAGAGCTTAAGAACGATGCTTGGGTTAGAGCTAGTGAGGAAACTCTTGAGGCCCTGCGTTCTTTCAAGAATATGAAAAAGGAGTATGATAATGTAGTCGAAGCAAATGATGCCATTCGCCAGGATCTTAGGAGAAGAAGGCCATCATACTCCAAAGAGACGATACAATATCCTAGTTGAAGGAAGATATAGCCCAACTGAAAGATGATGTATCTACGAAGTGGGTCACTGGGTGGCTTGCCTTCTAAGACGTTGCTGAGAAAACATACCCCAATCTAAGCTTCGACTTTGACATCCTCGCTAAGGAAGAAGCGGAAGGAACTGTTACAGGGGACAAGAATGAAGCCTTGGAGCCTTCTGATGCTGAGCTTCCTGAGGCAGATACATTGCCTGCCACTTCTGCCATTACTCCTTTTTTAGCTGACCTCGTTTCTCGGGAGCTAGCCTTTAGTTCGCCAACACCTGGTGTCGAGGTCCCTGTTTCTGGGGGTCTTGAGACTTCTTCCTACATGCCTGTTTTGGATC